>OX424576.1:48653709-49253709 GCA_949152435.1 Gastracanthus pulcherrimus
CTTAATTTCTTTATGCGTCTCATTTTTGGACTCAATTAAAGTGCCGAGGTATTTAAATTCTTCCACTATCTTAAAGGTTCTGTCTAACACCTTCAGGTCGCTTACTCATTCACGGGTGCCGCTCTGTCAGTGAACATGTATTCCGTTTTCTTACCGTCAATTTCTAGACCTACTTCTTTTGCTGTTTCTAATAGAAAAATTTGTACTTCAAAGGGTTCAAGAGACATTTATGTTGTTTAACCTGTTGAATCACGCATTCTTCTAAGCATCGGTTTTTCATGAAAATTGGTATATGAGGAATTCCACAAGAAATCTGAACTTAATCGGTTCAAAAATAATAAAAAAAAAAGTTTAGGCACACCTCTACAACTACATATTATTTGTTTAAAACGTACTTCAATTTCTCTTATGGGAATTTAACATGGGAATTATGGATTAAAAGCGGTCATCAGTGATATAACAATTACTTGGCTTTTGAGGGCGCAAACAATCTTTTCATGTAATAGAATATAAACTAAAGAAAAAAGCTTTAATTTGAGACGTGCCGTGATTAAGAAGATAACAATGTCAAAAGTTATGAACGATTAAAGATAGTGGATAAAGACGAAATACGCAAAATAATGGTCAAACATGAAAAAATAATGAAAGTTAGTGATTTTTACGTGTTTATTCATGGTCTTTGATCGCTCATAACTGTTGATATTGTTAATCTTTTTAAACGCGGCACGTCTCGAAGTTAAAGCTATTTTTCTCTAGTTTATAAGCATTCTATTACGTGAAAAAATTGTTTGCACCCTCAAAATCCTAGTAATTGTTGTATCACTAATGACCGTTTTTAGCCCATAATTTCCATGTTATATTCCCATAAGAGATTTGTGGACGTTTTAAACAAATAACATAGTCTGAACATTTTGCTTCCTCAAAGAGAAATCTTTGTAACGATGATTTTTTGAAAACCAAGATTATGATGAATTTCGATGTTTTTCAGGTCGCTGAATCAGGATATACAGGTTTCTAAAAAATGTCTGTTTGTGTGTGTGTGTATATGTGTGTATGTGTGTATGTGTATGTGCGCGCGCGCGTGTGTGTGTGTGTGTGTGCGCGCATGTGTGTGTATGTGTGTGTGTGTATTTAACCTGATATTTTTAAATGAAGCAAAGCTTAAAATAAAGCTCATTTTGTCTACTTTTATTATCATTCGGGTCATTTTCTCTAGTGTTAATACATGCATAGTTATTAACACAAGAAGAGGTACTTATACACATACCTCTTTTCACTAAAATAACCCATATTCTAAGTAAAAAAGCTTATATATCAAATATAAGGGCCCATTGGTATAAACTGCAGGGCCTAGGCTTCATTTCTAGGTACCAGACAACATCTCCCAAAGGCGTACCAAAAATCGTTTCCCAAAGGTATGACACTCTCCTTATTAGTCAAACAGAACACTTACAATTCCATTATGACTTACTATATTTCAACTATTATAAAGTTGGTATAGTAATAATGGAGAATAAATTTAAATATTACTAACTTCACCCAATGGTCTTTGTTTGAGTGAAGCCAAATATCTATTTCATTTAACCAAATAGGCGACAACGGAATTGGTAAAATAATAACTTAGCAGTCTTAGCGGAAACTTAATAATAATTAAAAGCATGAAGATTGTAAGAATTCTCTTCACGAATGCGTATTCAGTTCTTCCACATATAATAAAGAAAGAGAAAAGCTACGAAAAGCAAGTCCGATCCATCTGTTGATTATGAAATGATTCAAAGTAGTAGTAATTAGTACAAAGCAAGAGTTAGGCTAAACACGTCAGAGTACCCCTCTGGTAGATAGAGCGAATGAGGGGCGAGAGGCAGGTGCAATGTGCAAAGGACGCAGTCTACCCAAAAAGATGAGAGGCAAAAAGGGTGTGAGGCAAAAGCAAAACCAGAGCTGCCGAGCTGCAGAGCCAGAGCGGCCCGAATGGACGAGATAGTATGTGGAGTAGTTACGTGAGCGGAATAAAGACAAAAGGTCAAATCGATAAGGCCGCGAGTTTGACGTCTGGGCAGCTCAAAATTCCCCTGGTGTGCTTTTCGGAGGGCTGTGCTTCTAGCGCACAGAGACTGAAAGACAGGGAGCGAGAGAGAGAGAGCGAGAGAGAGAGAGAGAGAGAGAGAGAGAGAGAGAGAGAAGAGAGAGAGGCTCGCCGTATAGTGCTATTTCTCTACTCCCCGTCCGCGAAATCGCGCGCGCCGGCGTCCCGACGCGGTATTGCACCGTTGTGTGTATAGATGGTTGGCTGACTGGCTGCGCGCAGAGGTGGTTTTATTGATCGGCCGACGCCACGCCCTCCGCGGCCCAAAAGCTACGCCCCCGCTCTGTATACACACTGCGCAGCCTGGCTGGCCGATTTTCGCCAGCAAGAGTGAGATAGAGAGTGCGAGAGAGAGAGAGAGAGAGAGAGAGAGAGAGAGAGACGTGCTGCTCCCCCGAATTTTGCGCGTACAATACTGCACTCTGTGTGCGCGCGTCTTCCATGACTCTTTCCGGCGCCTGGTTCCTCTCCCTCACTCTCCCACTCCCTCACTCTCCCACTCTCTCTCTCTCTCTCTCTCTCGCTCTCTCTCTCTCTCGCTCTCTCTCTCTCTCTCTCTCTCTCGCTCTCTCTCTCTCTACCTGACAGGCAAATGTGGCGCTTCTACGAGGAAATCAAAAATCGCTGGGGAGTATACGGGTTGGCTATTTTGAAGCTTCGTTCGATGACGCTTGTAGCTGTATATATATAGGCTGTGCGTGTATTATTGATGAAATCTATGTCCGCGGTTATTAATACACTGTGATACGGAAATAATCCACTTAGATTGTTCGAGCATTTTATTGAAGTATTATACCAAAGCAATGTGAAAAATAATTCGGGTCGTATGAAAATGTTATAAATACTACGCGTAATTATTTTGAAAGTGTCATTAATTTTTCTGGTTTTGGAACCAAGTCGGAGATTCATTTGCAAGGATAATAATGGCTCAATTCTTATTTAATAGAATAAAACACTAATTCAATTTACGCCTTATCAAATAATGCAATGATCGGGGCAATATAAGATTATGTCTTTATCCTTATTATTATATAAGTAACCCAGTTTATTATTTTAACGTAGTATTGAAATTTTCTAAGTAAAACTCTATTTTAATTTCAGTTAACATTGTGTTAAAAAAGTTGAACTTTAAAGACGAAATGAGAAAAAACATTAATTTTAGTGTTTATTGATTTTTAGACATTATATAACAACTGAAAAGTATTTAAACTTTCATTCTAAAGTATTTTATTTAAAGTTCATAGTTTTTTGCATTATTAATGAATTACTAATTAATTTGTTAACATTATTTAAAATCATTTAATAAGGGTAGCGAGAATGAGCATTCAATCCAATGAAGTTGTAGCATTTCAAAAAAATTTAACCAAATTCCACCAGATATTTTTAGCATCGAATAAGGTAAATGTACCAGTAACTGGCTACGTAGTAACACAAAGATAGTTGATCTAAAATATAAAGCATTAAAATCACATTTAGGCCGAAAAAACTTTTACTTATTAAAAGATATTACTATTATCACGCAAAGAAAAGTGGAAAAATAAAATTCTCACGACGCTAAGTAAATTATAAATCAAATCGTTAGAGTAAGTCCGATGTACTAGTATGCGACCACCCAAAATCGACCTGTCCCAGTGTCCAACTTTTGATGTCCTAGTAACTGGCCATGACTTTCATAGCGTTATAAAAAAAATTTCAAAGAGACAAATTAGCTTACAAAGCAAACGGATTAAAAGTTACTAAAAATCTGATACACCCCTGATAAACAGTATACTATTTTGTCACACTTGCATGAAATCGCGTTTTTCTTAGGCCTATACCATAGGGGGACTAAAGTGGTCATTTTTCAATCGACGGGCGATAAAAAGATTAGCGACAAAAATTACATTACTCCCGTTATATTCCATACTTAAGACCTATTTTGCACAAATCAAGCTATCCTAATGTTCAGGTTCCCCTAAATATATATAGTATCATCCGGATGTTAGCACGTGTATATTAGAGGGGCATCGACATATTTAAATCCGTTAAATTTTGAATTTTTAGTCTACCAGGAGCATATTTGCACCGAGTCACAAAACAGCCATACCTATATTTGCTTCCGCTACATAATTAGCATAAGAAAACGCGTAATCCAAACATGTGTTACAAAAAGTATGATATAAATATACTAATCTACTATTTTTATATTATGTATACTTATGATTATATACTTACAGCTTACAGCAATTCAGGTAACGAAAATCGGAGCTTTTTCCAGAAAATATAGCAACATCTCTACGTAATACTCTGTAGCAAAGCATATACACAACAGTTAAGGCCGATTACACGCTAAAGGAATAAAGAATAATACCATATGAGTAACATTGGTTAGTATATATATATATATATAAGGAACAAGAGGAATAAGCTACTTGTTCGTCTTATTCCTCATATATATATATATATATATATATATATATATATATATATATATATATATATATATATATATATATATATATATATATATATATATATATATATATACTAACCAATGTTACTCTTATGGTATTGTTCCTTATTCCTCTAGCGTGTAATCGGCCTAAGCTGTTTTAACTTTAAAATTGATCGACTGTTTACGTGTTCATTGACAGTAATTGAAGTGGCTTCAGCGACATTTTATAAAAACATGTATGTCTTTAAAACTTTCCAAAAATGTTCTTTGAATATTATAATATACTATTGATCTGTGTAAAGAAAATCTAGGGTCAACAACCAAATTATTGAGAAAACTGAACTTATGGAAAGTCTCATATAATACATAACCTTATGGGATGAGGCCGTTTATCATTTCTTATTAAATTATAAAAACATATTTCTTAACAAACAGAACATAATAAATTCATCAAAATCTCTGATAAGAAAATTTTCATCGTCACAAAGCTTCCTCTTTAAGAAAGCAAAAATGAAGCCCTCATAGGGCCCTCGATAGATACGGTACCCACCGCTTAAGCCACCTGAAAGTTTTTATGAGATGCAAATTGCCTTTAATTGCATAATATTGAAATATCTTTGACTAAAATACAAAACAACCTATTTTTTATTCAATTTTTTTAATAAATAAAATCTAATAATAAATGGCTTTCATTATAGTTAATTGAATTCACAAGGAGGCCATCAAGTCTTAAGAAGGAGTTTTCTCGCACCTAAAAAATGATGCCTGGTGCCCATAGATTATTCTAATGGACCCTCGTAAGTTATTAATAATGAATTATGGTGACTAAAAGTGCATGGATATTCGAGGAAATTAAATGGTTTTAATTTCGTTAATTTTTCATGCATTTTCAGTCACCATGTTTAATTGTTAATAACTTTGGTTCAGATTAATATATTTTAACGTTACAGGTCGCAGATTAAAGCTCTTTTCTTCTATTTTTATTATATTTTGAGCCAATTTTTCTAGTGCTAATACATACGTAGTTATAATGACTAAAAGCGGTACCTTTTTTACTAAAATAATGTATATTCGGAGTAAAATAATCAATATGTCGAATATGAGGGCCTATTAGACTAAACTATGGGTGCTAGGCTTCATTTTTAGGTGCCAGAAAACACCTCCTCAAGCCTTATCAAAATCCGAGACCCGCAGTATTGATGGTCTCCTGGTCAGTTGAATAACCTCTCGCTTAAAGCTCAGGTGTAGAAAGGGCATAATAGCGTTCGATCAAACGAGCGATTCTTCCCTCTTTTTCAACATTTGCGATTTGCGTGCCTTATCTTATAATTTATATAATTTATCGGTCTGTAGCGCAGCTCGGCAGCCTCTATATACCTTTAGCTCAAACCTCGCTCCGCTCTTTCTTTACCGACATAACTGATGGCGAATACATTTCTTATATCATCTATCTCTTCAGACAGGTATATACATGCTATATATATAAGTGCTGGAGCAAGAGAGAAAGAGTGACTATAAGCAGCAGCGGTTTCCTTAACCTTAAAACTGTTGTATCATTGATCGCGCGCGTACCTGCGCTACCGCCGGCGATTTGCATGTAGAGTGACCGCTTTTTGAGCGGTATTCGTGCTTACTCACACCCCCACAATCTCGTTTGCGAGTTTAGCGTCCATATAAACCTGTGAGATTTAGCAGTATTGCGTGAAAGTACAACGCATTTTGGTAGCTTAATCTGTACAGAGAGCAACTTATATTTTGTGAGATAATTACTTCAAGACAAAAAATACAATGATTAAACGATTTGAACTGTATTATCTGTATCTGTATTATTAAGATATTACACACAAAATCGATATAACGTTGACAATATAGTTATCTATGAAATGTTCCTAACTACGTATTATAAAAATGTCATTGCAAAAAGAAGCTGACCATATTTTGAAAGAAAAGTTTGTAAACATCACCCAAGAAATGTGTTTATTCAATGTATCAACAAAATACTATAATAATTTTGTCTATTTATTATTTGAGTATGCTGTTTATCATACTATTTAATAGATTAAGTAAAAATAGCTAAGTTAATAATATATTAAATACATATAAGTTAATCACAATTATAATGTTTAATAATATAATATTTTTCATAAGTAAATGCCTGACTATTTACTTATTCTACTGCTTAGTGTAAAATTGATAATTTAAAATTATCCGCAGCTGTAAATCTTCTTATTACTTGTAAGCTTTATATGAATACAGTAGAATGAGAGCAATTTTGCATTTTTATAAAATCCTACATTATATAGGCTATAAAACATTCCCGTCTCTAATCGAGCATATGGAATCTAAGTAAATTTCAATAATGTACCAAAATATGCATGTGGATAATTCTACATTACAAAATACTCTCAATGTTTCCGAGACACGTATTCAAATGAAATCTGTTAGTGAGCTAATAAATGTGAGAAAATTTACTTAGCATATTATTTTACATCAAATTTCGAAAGGTACTATTTAATATTGAATACATAATGAATGTCTACAATTTTCCACTATCAACACAGTTATAATTTAATGAATTTAGAAGGGTATTACTTAAAAATATCTTAATTAAAACTCCAAATGCAGTGTCATTACTTACCAGTCTGCCTTCCATTATAAATAAACTAATTAGTGAATATTGTAAGGTATAAAATCTGCTACACATAGAGAGATGACATTTCCCAAAATTTCATTAAAATAAATGCATTTATTTTCGTTATTTAAATTTGAGTTTTTTGGTTATAACTCTCACGAGTCGCATAGATGATCGTAATAGTTTCATTGAATTATATATTTGATTGAATCATCAATACTAACTATAGCTTCCCATGAAACTTGCATTACGGGCTTTAAATACTACGAAACTACCTTCTACATTTCTGTATGCATTCTAATTAAAATGATACCTGGCAGTTACAAAGCTGATCGTTTAAAAACCAAAACATCGTAAGTCGATCTGCATTACATTAATAGGTATTTAAGTTCTCAAAATTTGAATAAACGTAAAATCGTTTATCGCTGATGATCGTATAATTTCCAAATCACGCAATAAGCATTCCCGCGAGCCGACATATAAAACTGCCATGTTATATATGCCATTGAAAAATAAACATTAGCCTCTTGAAAATACCTTACGTGATTTTCTCCGCTTTCCACTGTATACACTTTTATCTGAATCATTGATCATTTTCACTTAAAGAGTCGTACGAGGCTAAATTTATGGGACCTTTGATTTACAACCCATCTCCTCGCCAAGTAAAGAGAGACACCGAACCGAACAAACGGATCCTCCGTCACGAGCGCTTAAAACACTCGAATAAACCAACAATCGCGAGGCTAAACCAGAGGCTCGCAGCGGAAAAAAAAGTACAAAGATCAAACAATAATTGAAAAAACAAGCGGCTGAGCTCACGCAGAGCCCGAGCCCGAGGCGAAAGAGGAACGCTTTCAAAATCTGCGCGCTCGCAGAGCAAACGGAACGAAGATCGGCGGCGAGTATCCGAGCGCCTCGTGCTGTATAGCGAGTCTCATTTTTAATGGTCGGCACACGAATCACACGTAATATCTCGGTCTTTCTCCGAGCGAACGGTGAAGGCGAAGGGCACGGAGTAAGATGCAGCATGTCTCGCTACTTTTATTTTCTTCGACAAAAATATATGTACTCGTGTATGTGTGTGTGTGTATTTGTGCGCGTATATGTGTTTACCTAGCGAGAAGCTCGCGGGTACAGCGCGTGGCACTTTCACTCCGTGCACGCGGTGGCAGCGATGGAAAGATCGGCACACGATCGATCAGAGAAAGCCTATGGTAATTGCGTGCTCCGCGCACGCTGCGGTGCTTCTCTCGCGCGATTATAACTACCGCCGCCTGATAGGGAAACGTCCTGCTCGTGCACGTGTGTGGTGTAAATGTGAGCGAGCGGCGCTGAGTACAATCAGTATACCGACAGAGAACGTGTGCGAAGACAATGCACCGAGGCGATGAGTCGTAGAATCGCAATTTTTTTCTCTTTTACTGTACGTGGAAAAGGCTTGCTTTTTTTCTCTTTTCCCTCGTCGACGGTGGTCGTGTGTGCATGCCTAGGCTGAGCTCGCTCTTGAATTCTTTAAGGCGCCCGTAATTATCCCCGTATACGAGTGCACACATGCGAAGGGAGAAAATTGCGTGTAGAAAAATATACATAATATGCGCATATGCGACGATGGTGTGGAAGAGTGCAAACTATATAATTCAAGTAAATGCTCGAATACCCGATTGTCGCTCTTGTGTGCATTTATTCTAATAACTCAATTTTATTACGTCCGTATATCGAGGAAGAGTATAATAACTTTTATTTTCCCTTTTATATCAAAAGATGTGTACAGAGCAAAGATTTTCATATTATTTTAAATATCATTTGAAAAGATTCACAGCTGTAAATAACTATTTTTGTAAAGTATAAATTCTATAAAAAATTCTATGAAATGTATTAAAAAGGCCAATGCCCATTCATTGGCACTTAGCATCCTCAAACTAAATTAATTGATCTAATATAAAATTTTGGTCTAATTAATTTATTTTAATTCGCTGTATCTCTTTTTAATTAGGAGCTCAAAAACTGCGTGCTTATTTATCATTGATGGTTTAATTCACAACAGCTAATTCAACTAACTGTAGCCATAATCTTTCTTTTATTATACATTAATATTATTAATTTACATCTATATATAAATTAAATATGTTTTAAGCAGCTTTCGGTACCATTATTTTTTTAAATTAAAAATTTTAATTTTATACATTTTACCTCGAATTTGAATTCAACAACATGTAAAATCACATAATTAGATCGTTCACACGTATCATATTTACCCAAATTTATAAAAAATAAATGAATACATCTTTTTATCATCTTTATCAGTAATTACAATTTTTGTCACTGTCCAAGTAAATGTCACAATTTTCGTTTTGTCCAAATACTGGGCACTTTACCTTATAGCCTCCTCAAAATTATCTGAGACGCTAGTAAGCAGGTGATGGGTTTCGCTCTACCGACAGCGCACAACACAATAAACAAGTATATAAAATACAAATGTAAAATACAAAATCACATATACATTGTCACATATCGGAGTCCCAAAAAAGAGGGGATACATGGCCATTAAATGCAAAGAAAGAAATAATTAAACAAACATATTATTTCTAAAATACAAAAATAATTTACCTTATCGATTTCAGAATATCGTCAAATATCGTAAAATAAAGTATTCATTGTAAAACAAAAACGCATCGATGAATCTAAAATTTTCTTTCTAATTCAGTATCTTCATTAAAAAACAGAAAGAATGAGCCCTGGGTTGCAAAAGATGACCGCGCCGTTCTCGATATATAAACAATAATATGATATTAAAAAAACATAACCTCAAATAACTCGGTACGTAAAGGTCGTTATAATCTGGACTTCTAACTGTCTCAAAAGATAGTAAAAAGCTACATTTTAGAAATTTTTCAGAAGGAATAACGACGTTTTACTTAAGTTATCGTTCGCCAAAAAAACGATTATTTTCTCGAAAGCACCTAAAACATTTTCAAAAATTTTCCATGTTATATTTCTCAGATATCACCTTTTAAACAAAATACGACGTTTTCGTGTATAACAGGAAAAGAAAATAACTTATTCAAAATTTCGGCTCAGAAAAGATCGGTAATTTCATGCTCTTTCAAATGTAACAAAATTGAATATTTTAAGAAAGTTCGAAAAAACACTAAAAAACAAAAAAACAATACAAATTGTACAGCCCTCTTCCTTTATAAAAATAAAATCATTGGGCCCTGAAACATTAATTTTGACCGTGAATGTTCAGAGTAATCTTCATACATATCCGTCTACATACACACACACACACACACACACACGTACACACACACGTACACACACGTACACACACGTACACACACACACGTACACACACGTACACACACACACACGTACACACACACGTACACACACGTACACACACACACGTACACACACGTACACACGTACACACACATACACACACACACGCACACACACACACACACACACACACACACGTACACACACGTACACACACGTACACACACACACACACGCACACGCACACGCACACGCACACGCACACGCACACGCACACGCACACGCACACACACACACACACTGACTTTTTCTAAAAATAGTGTATTTTTACTCCTAATGATTCAAAACATGTTTCTAACATGTTTTTAGAAAAACTTTTTTTCTTATCATCACAAAGCTTTCTCTAAAAAGTAATAAATTCTATTTTTATAAACTTATGGTTCCGTCTTTTAGGGACAACCATGTTAATTAACGTACTATTCTTAAATGATAATTTTGTCTAATCGTTATTAGCAATAATTTTTTGCATATCTATTATTACTTTTAAAGTATATTAAATACAAGTACCTACTAGCAGGTATTTAGCTACTTAATAGTAAGTTTTTTAATATTTCTTCAGCTAAGTTATTTTATACTCTACCTACATATTATGTTACTATTAAAATTATTATTATTATTGTTATTATTATTATTATTAATTATTATTATTATTATTATTATTATTATTATTATTATTGTTAATATTATTAATTATTATTATTATTATTACCGATGGCTATTCTGACTGTGGTGTAGTAAAGCAAAGTATTAATGTAAAAGATAACGATTTTTATTGCCATACATAAATTTGTAATACATACTGCAATTATTTTTCTTTGAAAACATCGCATATATTATAGAAACCATACTTTATATTCTGAAGAAGTAATTAGTAAAATATTTTGTAAACAGTCACTATTTCATTTTAAAAGCGCTGATACATCGATATTTATTACGTATCCCTTTTTAATAATTGTTATTATCTGTTATAAGCTTCAAAATTTATATGCGAAAAATTTAATTTAACTGTAAAGTATAATAATTAAACCTGTGTAATGTGTTTCTTATGCGTATCCGCAGTTCCCAGCCTGCGGTAATTGAAAAATTAAGCAACACTATTGAAGTAAAAAGTCAAAATATTAGATTTATGTCCAAATAATAGCCTTAAATGGTCATATAAAATATGTGAAATGTCGAAAACGTAACCCGACAGTGAGAACTAAGACTGCATTTTTCCTTAATATTTTGCCTAAAAATAAAATTGTGAGGACTTGATTTGAAATGAAAAATTTGAGTGATCTCTCAAACATTTATATTCATATTCAAGATTTAACCCAGGCCTGGTATCTTAAGGTAGTCTTTGCATAAGAGCATATATTTTAAATAGCAGAATATAATTTTTATGTATGTTCATAAGGTATAATACTTTTAATTTACAACATTTTAGAGCAGGTTATCGATAATTTTGAAAAGAAGAAAAAACAGATGATTATGTCGTAAAAGCATGCTTTCCTTCGATTCATGAATTAGACTAGAGGCCATTCATAAATTACGTCAAACTGTTTATGAGAATTTTTTATCCCCCCTCTCTCTAATCAACGCTTTTTCACGTCTTTAGTACACGCTGTCGTACTAGCAACGACTCTCTTCCCCTCAAAGCGTGCCGTAATTTCTGAATGATCCCTTACTTTTAAATTGGATATCTGCACTGAAAATTTGTGCAAAATAAAGAAAAAATGTTCTAATTTGCTTCCTCAAAGAGGAAACTTTGTGATGGTAAAAAAAAAGTTTTGCTAAAAACATGTTAGAAACACGTTTTGAAATATGAGGAATCAAAATACACTATTTTTAGAAAATGTACGTATGGATGTGTGTGTGTATATGTGTGTATGTGTGTGCGTGTGTGTGCGTGTGTGTGCGTAAGTGTATGTATGTATGCATTCATATCTCGAGTAATACACGGTAACATTTAATGCTTCAGAGCTCATTTTCTTTGTTTTTTTAAACGAAGGGGGCACAATAGTAATTTTTATAGTTTTCCGGAATTTTGTTGTTTTTTAGCGGTTTTTCGATTTTTGGCTTTTAGTCTTTCGGGTTTGTTGGTACGTTACAAATAATATCATCGATCCAGTGAAAATGCATTTGTAAGACAATAAAATTAGCTACCTTTTGCCACCATAAATTTCGGATAAGGTATTTCCTTTCATTTGTTTCACACACAAACGTCATTTTCTGTTTGGACGGTGATTTATCTGAAATATATGATGGAAAGTTTTTGAAAAAGAATGAGGTAATTTGGACAATAGACAAGATTAATCTATAAAATTTTTTAGGTAATTTTTTACCAATAGACGCTAATTTTTTTCGTCTTTTGTTCAATAATTTAAATCAAAAAGAATTTACAAGAGTCATCGAATCGTTTTTGTTTTATAACGTTTTTCCTGTTTTTATGATATTTTATTTTTCAAAATTTTTTTGAATTTCGATTGCTTACGGATTACGTAGTAATGTTTGACCAAACACAGCTCATTTTATGCGTTTTTTTATGAAGATTTGAAATCAAGAAAATTTTTTAAGATTTATCTATTCGATTTTGTATTATAATTCATATTTTTTTATATTCATTCTTTTTTTTTTCAAAAAATTTTTAATACTTTTTTCTTGAGTATTATGCGGTAATTCTTGGTCATTTAAAGCTCTACTCTTAATTTTTTATGAAGATTTAAATTGAATAAAACAAATTGAAGATTAATCGATTTGTTGTTTTATACCGTTATTTCATTTTATGATATTTTTGTAATAAATTAATCCGTTGTTCAAAACTCGATCAAAATTACGAAAAAAAATATTTCTTAAAGTAGAATGCAGTTACTATATATATATATATATAAATAAATTTTAATCAACAATTAGAGTATTGCAAAATTTATTATTATTAATTGGAAAAAATGTATGTTGCTTTTAAATTCTATACTTAGGCATAAGATTATTTATAGTTGAACATATTTCTTGAGTTTTTTAAAATAAATATTGTCTAATAGGTGTGCGTAAAAATTTCTTTTAACTCTTGTTTTTATCACAAAAATATTCTTATACTCCAATAAGTTGTAAACAATTTGTTGTATTGAATAGTTTCAAAATAAAAGAAGACTGTAAAGCATTATTTAGTTAATCAATATATTTTTGATGTTCCAATACAATTTGTTAGGAACGAAATTTAATAGAGTTAGAATTTTGGGTCACAATTAAAATGAGTTTGAATAAACTATTTTAAATAATTAACTCAAATAATGACACTTAATGAACATTTTTAAAATTTTCTTAGTTACATATTATCTCATCTTAAATTTATTTGTGAAAATGGTGTATGATATATATATATATATATATATATATATATATATAAAATATTTTAAATACTTAATTACTATACATATATATATATATATATATATATATATATATATATATATATATATATATATATATATATATATATATATATATATATATATATATATATATATATATATATATATATATATATATATAAAATATTTTAAATACTTAATTACTATACATATATATATATATATATATATATATATATATATATATATATATATATATATATATATATATATATATATATATATATATATATATATATATATATATATATATATATATATATATATATATATAAAATATTTTAAATACTTAATTACTATACATATATATATATATATATATATATATATATATATATATATATACGCGCGTGTGTGTGTGTGTGTGTGTGTGTATGTCGACATATTCAAAATCAATAGATTTGTCACTTTTATTTTTCACTTCAGTATTAAAAAGAATAAATAATTTCATATTGGAACATTTTTTAAAGTTTGAGGAAAATAAGTCCAAATGAATTGGCAGCGGTATATTTTTTTTTTTATAAACATGAATATAAAAGAGAAAAAGCGTTATAAATTAAAAACGAAACGAAAAATCTTAAAAATTCTTCTTGATTTCAAATCTTCATAAAAAAACGTACAAAATGAGCTTTGATTGGTAAAAAATTACCTTGTAATATGCAAGAAATCTACGATCAATAATTTTTGTAAAGGAAAGTACTATATAAAATGAAAAATCATTATAAAACCGAAACAATTCGATGAATCTTGAAAGATCTTTTTGATTTAAAATCTTCATTAAAAGACGAAAAAATAAGCGTGCAATAGTTAAAAATTATTGTGTAATACTCGAGAAATAAGCAATCAAAAATTTTTTGATAGCAAATGTAACCTCAAATATCTCGAGAAATAGAAGTCCTCATGATCTGGACAAAGAACTTAGCCGAGAGATAGTAAAAATCTATTTTTTCGAAAAATTTCAGAAGGAATAACGCCGTTTTACTCAAGTTATCGTTTGCCGTACAAAATCAATTTTCTTTTACAACATGATTTTTTTCTCAATTTTTCTCAAAAACTTACCATCATATATTTCAGAAAAATCACGTTCAAACAGAAAATCACGTTCCTATGTGTAACAAGCTTAAGAAAACATCTTATCCGAAATTTCGGGTGGCAAAGGTAGGTAATTTTATGTTCGTTCAAAAGCATTTTCACTGGATCGATGATATTATTTCTAACGTACCAACAAACCCGATATACTAAAAGCCAAAAATCGAAAAGCCGCTAAAATATAAAAAGAAATCCTAAAAACTATAAAAATTATTATTGAGCTCCCTTCGTTTAAACAAATAAACAAAATGAGTCCTGCAGCATTCAATGTTACCGTGGATTACTCGAGATATACGAGGTCTGTCCCAAAAGTATCCGACTTACGTTCATATCTTCGCGCGGAGAGACTCAGGCGACCTCTGGAGGGTACGAACGTCACCAGCAACTCCTAACCTTCTCGTCAGTAGCCTGAGATACCGATGAAACGCCTTAGTTTCCGCGCAGCGTGTATTTGTTTACAACGACTTTTTTGCGTTCGTCGCAATTTGCTTATTGCTAAAAATGGCAGAACGAACCGAACAGCGAATTTGCAAAAGGCCTTTAAAGATGAGTGTATGGGCAAAACACAAATAAAAGAGTGGTATAGGCGGTTCAAAAGTGGCCGCACATCTGTTGACAGTGATCCTCATTCATCAAGTCAATGTTGATTGTTTTTTTCGTTTATGAAGGCGTTGTGCACCACGAATATGCCCCTACAGGCCAGACAATCAATAAAGAGTACTACGTTGAAGTTTTGAAAAGATTACGTAATGCAATCAGGAGAAAACGACCGCAACTTTGGGAAACTGGTGACTGGCTTCTTCATCACGACAATGCTCCAGCGCACGCATCAAACCTTGTGCAGCAGTATTTATTGAAACACAGTGTTGCGCAGCTCCGCCAGCCTCCATACAGTCCTGATATAGCTCCCTGCGACTTTTGGATGTTTCCTCGATTGAAAATGCCACTTAAAGGACATCGATTCGACAATAAACAGACTGTTGAAACTAATGCGACGAATGCACTAAAGGCGATTCCGAAGTCTGACTTTCAAGAGTGCTTTAATAAGTGGAAACATCGATAAGAGCGTCTTGTTCAATCAAATGGGGACTACTTTGAAGGATGCCACCCCCCGGATGACGAAGAATAAATCAAGCGCCGAGAAATCGAGGTAGGTCGGATACTTTTGGGACAGACCTCGTACATGCATACATACACATACACACACACACACACCCACACACACGTACACACATACACACACACACACATACACACACACACCCACACACACGTACACACATACACACACACACACGTACACACATACACACGGACATTTTCTAAAAATAGTGTATTTCGATTCCTTATGTCTCTAAACATGTTTCTAACATGTTTTTAGAAAAACTTTTCTTTTCACTATCATAAAGCTTCCTCTTTGAGGAAGCAAAATAAAGTTGGGCCATAAATGAACCTTAAATTACATCGGGCCCAAAATCTAACATCACAATTAGATTCCTGGTTGAAATTTACAAAGTATACGTGACACATTAGGTATAATAATTGTTATCTGAAATTAAAAATACATACGAGGTGTCATATATTACATTAAAATTTTTTTGATTGCTTAGGTGCAAGGGTAAAATTATTGTAAGCTCTTAAAAATTTATGTTCTTTTCCAAGATTCAACTCAGAGATGTCCCCTTATGCTGTTTCTACAACTAGTGATGAAGCGAGAGACTGCTAAATCGAGCTTTACTGTTTTAGAAAGATAAAGTACGTGCCGTCTACACTGCACAGCAGTTGATCTGTCTTAACCTTACAGATTAATCGACTTTTTATTTGTTTATTGACAATAATTAACGTATTTACTAGACACATATTGCTTTTATTTGTAGAATATTGAAATATCTGTGACTAAAATACGAAATAATCTATGTTTTTACACAATTAATTTCATAACTAATATTTAATAATTTATTACTCTTTATAATAGTGGCTGACTTCGTACCGAACTTTAGTGACTTTTTACCAGCTATACTACAGCCCGATTTACCAGTCTCTAGCTTTCTCATTGAGTGTAGAAACGGCAGTAAGAATCACTATAATATATGTAATACATTATTTAATTTTTCTTTCTCATTTGCATCAAAGTAATTGTATTAAATTTGTTTGTAAATCTTAAAAGTTAATTGATTATATATATTTAAAAAATGCAGTGAAACAGTTGGAACAAATTTGTTACTTTAAATGAAAATTGTAGACGAAGTCATCTAAATATTGTTCCGATGATGTCGATTAAACCAGCGCGCGTGAATGTGGCAGATGTCTACAGCACATGCAATTATAGTTACGACACGTCGTTTACTCGCTGGCTGTTCATATTGAGGGGGATTTTACTCTGCTGCAATAATTAATTATCGATCGGCCATCGATTCTCCGTGACACTGGTATTTCTTAAAGGGATGAAACAGATGTAAAATGTAAAATAGACTTTGTCGTACATTACTTTACGACAAAGCATTATGTTTTAAGGTTCGTAAAAGATACAACTGATTTATATGAGAATAATTTATTTCGTTTGGAATTAGTATATTAGTACTTCTGTTATTAAGATATTCAATACAAGTTATTTTATGAATTTATTTATTTGGCTATCGATACTGTATACTCAGGTCTATAATTATAATCATAACTACATTAACCAAAACTACTAGTGACAAACATTTTTTTACCGAAAAGAATATATACCCAAACTTGTAATGATAAAATAACCGAAAATTTATATTAATTTAGAAAATATCTATTTACAGTTTTTTCTTTGTTGTGAATCTAAACAGTTCTATAGATTGTTGAAAATAGTTGAAAATTAAAAGAAAAAAGTTTAAATTCTATGCGGTGACTTTAAACATAATATAACTAAATTGAAAAAGTAGTAACAAAGAAGCTTTTATAGTAAATATACATGCTGAAGAATAATATTCTGGAAAAAAGTATACAAAAAGCCTACTAATTTGAAATAGACAAAGAAGATACAATCTCCACAAGCTTAATAAAATTTATGTAATCGCATAAAGAAAGAACTAAGTTTCAAGTTCTCATTCCATCCATGAGATGGAATAGCAGATGATCCCTTTGCAAGTCAAAAACGGCACTCACCGTTTCGCAATTAAGATTTCAATTTCAGTAGAAATTCAAAGTGATCTGTTTTACCTTCGCCTTAAAGCAGTTCAGAAGCCGATTCGCAGAATTGCAGAGAATAACAATCGCGACCCGCATGAACGCTGCAAAGTGAGGCAATCTTTGTCGCCACTTTCGATTCTTTGTTTCCGTGAGCGCTGCAAGTTACATAGCTGCAAATGCTAATCATTCTGTCTTTCTCTGGTTAATTAGTCGATAAATCAATTACATGCGTGAGGGTGTGGTAGGGCGATTTCTTTTCACGCCTTGTAACTTCCTGCAAATTGATAAATATACACTTGTACAGTAAGTCAAAGATGTTTGCTTGTAACGCATTAACAGAAATGAAATGATGGGTTTTAGTGAAAATCTATTTAAATAATTTTCTCTCGTCAAACTCTTACGTTACAAACTATTGTATCGCTTCATGAATACTTTTCGAATGCAAATTCAGTTGTATAACTTGATTCAGTATAGCTGTTTCTTTACTATAATTATATTGTTAAACACGACAAATTATTTTCTTTTTTTTATGAAATTAATAAAGTATGTACGACTGACTTAAACTCGTTTATAATTTAAACATATTGTTTATTTTTCTGAATGTAAATAATGAAAGAAAAATATATTTTCCGTATCTAAACATAGATTTATTGTGAATCTAGCAGACTTATGTTCACTCTACAGACGTCAACTATTACTTTTATTTCAAGGAATATTTTTTTGAGGTCTAAATTTCGTTATTGTTAATAAGTAGGTGTATATATATACTTATCTTGTAGCAGAGTGATTAATGGTAAAATATGTTATGATTGTGCAATATATTTTCTTGAGCATTTGTATTGAATTATAAATGAAGCTCTTGATATTGTATTTTTTTGTTCATACAGGTATATCGTTCACGAAAATATGTTATGAATGTTACGAAGAATAATAATTTATCATGAAGAAGCTTAAGCAATAACCTACATGAAATTCTGGATGGAATAAGCTAAAAAACCAAAGCATTTATTCAAGATCCAAGGATCCTTGCGGCCATTCTGATTAATTAGCACGCCTTTTGCAGTTGATGCTATGCTCACTGACATATAATTAGCACCTTACGAAATGTCATCACGCATCATCGTAGAGCATCTATGTTTTCATTCTCGCATTTTTTTTCTCTTTTCTCTCTTTTTCTCGCAGTCGTTGTAGCGACGAGAGGCTTCTTCCGGGGGCCTCCTTCATTATTTTACTAGAAAAAAGGGAGAGAGAGAGTGAGAGAGAGAAAGAGGCGCGAGCGACTACGATCATTACGACAAAGCCGTGTTACTTCTTCGTCGCGTTCGCGTGCGCGCTTCCGTCCTTGGCAAGTCCAGCTCGAGACGCGTCTGAGAGTGAAATGGGGAATGAAAACGAATATCGCGATTTATGACGATGAACGAACCCACACCAGCCGACAATTTAAATAAAAAGACAATAAAGTGCACATTGTGCAGCTTTTTATTGCGGAGAAACTATGGGGTTATTAGTCGTTAAAAAAACTAAATGCTCAAAGAGTCAGAATGAAATATTCAACGAATAAAGTTGTACGCTTTTTAGCACTTGAGATGTAATCAACGAATATGATTTATCTTGGTTTTAGAGCTTCATGCTTAATTGGAATGATGTTAACTTCACAATTATAGATTTGAGTTTTACTTTTTCTACTGCAAATGCAGGTCATTATTTTTATTTTTTTTAATTCATTTGTTGCACATAACAGTATGTATGCATGCATTTATAAAATAAGTTTAGCATAACACCTTTGCGAGGAAATATTCAAATGTAGAGCGAGACGAAATGCGCATCTAATCTAGTATGTCACGTTTAGATATAGCTTATTATTATAAGATTTATCTTTATCTAAAAGTAAAAGATAATACCACGATACGCTTTTGTTTCAAGTTAACTTTAGTTTGTCTATCGTTACATAGATCTAGAATTGCTTGTTCAAATCTTATCTTGAGACAGATTATTTTTACGGGTAGCTTATCGCAAATTGTTCAAAACCAATTATATAAAAATTATTTCAAAAATAAAACTTTTTTTAATTAAAATAGTGAAGATGTTAAGATTAATTTAAAAAGAAACTTATAAATTGAAATGGTATATCATCAAAGCCTTTAGTACATGTATTTATTAATGATTCCAACATGCGAAAAAGACCTTGTAACACTGTGTTACCGTCAAGGACCCAGTTCCTGATCAGTTAAGGCACGTCGTCACGTTATTTGTTATGTCAAAGCGTAAAGATGAGGTATTCATGGAAAATGAATTTTCTAATAACAAATGTAACTGTTAATCTTTAATATAAAATTGAAAAAATACATAAATAATCAAAATTAAATTAAATATACAGACGCAAAGAAAAAAAGCTATGGGAGCAATTCCTGATCACTTGAGGTTTGTATGGAAGTAGTTTCTGATCATATCAAGACCCAATTCCTGATCACAAATATTATTGACGCATAAGTATTTTATATGATAAACAAAAACTTATTAAGCAATACTAATACAGTAGCTGTACTAAAATATAACATTTTTTGGTTCTGTAATTATAAATGTGAAACTTAGGCGAGATAAAAGTGTTCGGTTATTCGTACTCTATCTACTGCACGATATAGACTCACGTGCGAGCATATATTATAACCTATAAAATGCACATAGTGTTGTGATTTATAATCACGTTTTGTGCGACTTTTGCCTGATAAATTAATTACGCGTGGATTAAAACTACTTATAGAATTTGTGTATTATAAGATTTTTAAACGCACATAAAACATGTTATTAATACTGATCAGGAATTAGGTAAACGATAAGACTTTGGACCCTATTTCAAATCACACGTTTTTACAAATATTAATAATATTTTTTGTAAATGTTTTAAGTGATTTATATGTTTTAACTGTTGAATAACTTAATTACAAGTTTTTCTACGATCCATTACAAAACTTTAAAGAAATGATGTAAATTTCTTTGCATGCTCACTTGTAGTCAACTACAGTAAGATGGTGTCAATCATGACGTTGCCAACAACGTCCAACTTTAATATTTTTTATCTTAAAAATGTATTTTACTAGTAACTTTTAAAGTTCTTTTATATGCCTACGAAATAGTTTACCATTACTAATTATTTTTTTAAAACAAATTTTGTATACATTAAAGTCAAAATAGTAATAAATGTAACCAAATGATCAGGAACTGGGTACTGGTTAGGAACTGGGTCCGTGACGGTATATGTATATCAAATTTTCTTATGGGAATTTAAGGTGATGCTAAACCTACTAGTTACGGATAATTACGAGGATTCACTTTTTTCATCTAATTTTCAATTTTGAGTAAATGTATCTCTCTGAAAAGTTGTCCTAATCAAAAACAATAACTTCTCAGAGATATTTTTTCAAAATTATAAAATAAATAAAAAAAGTGGTTTCCCGTATTTGCCAATGACACGAGGGTTTTGCATCACCTTAACATGGAAATTATGCGGACTAAAAATTGTCATCATTAATAAATGTTGCAGTCACTTGGTTCGTAAGGATGCAAAAAAATTTCTATGCAAAAGAATAGAAAGTAGAAGAATAGTGCTTCGTCACTTTTTAAACCACTTAATGGCCGATTCTTTGTGGAATTTCTCACACATGTATGATTCAAACTGTATACAATGCGAATTAAACGCTTGCCAAAATATAGTGCCATTTATATTACAATATAATTTTTTTTGCAAGAAATACATAAAAACACATCATTAATAATAATACAAATGTTATTTTATTTTTAATTTTATTTTAATATATTGAATGGGGAATTATCTAGTTAAATCATCTGAGTCCTAAATTATGTTATGAAGGACTTATGAAGTGGTTCCCAGTCTAAACAAAATTTAGTTGTAACCTGTTTTGCAAATGATTAGGCAAATAGACAAAAAAATTAAAAATATATTGTTAAGTAACTTTCTTTTTATTTTAAATAGTTTGATATAGTTTAATCTTAAATCTATAGAATATGGCATCATATTTTCAACATCTTTCTTGTTTTGTAAATCTGAATCTATGCTAACAAATGCATAACGACTGTTATGAACACCAATTACACAATTCTAATACACGTAGATTCATCTTAATGTTAATTAGCATCTCAAGTTATCAGGCTGAATCGCTAAATTTAGTACCAGAGCGCGTGCCGCGTGAAATTTTGACATTTTCTCATATGTGTGAGCATGTACCCAAGTTTTGCACGCGAATAGAAAGAATCGCATCCATTAATCGTTGCTCTTGCGATAATACCGCGCAAAATACACATGAAATTTATCATCCTACGCGGTTAGTCCAATCCGCGCGTACAGTTTTGAAATTCTGCACGGGACGAGAGACAAGCTCACTTGCGCGCGCGGGGTGATTCACGTGCGCAGCTCTAGTGCGCGAAGGGTAAAAGTGAAAAAAAATTAGCGATGAAAGAATCAGACGTTGTTTTTTCGTTCGAGCTAATACGTACATACAAGCGCGCGTAAACGTAATGGACATTGAATTCATTGAACACAAGTCCGGCTGGCGATTGCTTAAACAAGAGCCTTGCTGTAGAACCGCGTGGAGAGCAACAGAGGAGGCAGCGGCGCAGCATCTATCGGTGACTGCTTTCTTGCTAAATCAACAATTTATTATTGGCCTGTGTGAGGCAAGAACAAGGAGAGAAGGAGCAGCTGCAATATCATCCGACAGGGATTGTGGATCTCGCACGTGACCGAATGCGTGCGAATCGTTCGCTTCTTCATTTCTCGATTTCATACCGCGTTCACGCCGATAGCTGATGATCCCTTGCAAGAAAGCGAGTTCGCATATATCTTCGCATGACACGACTCAAAAGGCTTTTCTTATTTTATAGATTAAGAGCTCGCCATAATATGCTCTACAGAATTTGAATGATATCACATTCTTTAAATGAATTTAAGAAAATGGAAATAAATTAAATTGTAGTGAAGTTTTGTCAACTTTCATTCAATTAATTTTTTAGGGTGTCGTTGATTTTGTATGCAAGGACAATAATATGTAACAAAAATCTGTTTTTGTCACACACGCACGATTTACGCGTTTTTCTTACCTATGAAGTTGGCCTAAAGTGACCATTTACCGACCGGCATTACATTTTGCGCCCACTTTTGACTGTTTTGCCTGCTTAGAGGTGTTTAGCTCACTGAGCCAACAAGAGAAAACTTTAGCCAAAAGGTGTTTAGGCATCCCTAAACATGGGGTACCATCCAGATGATACCACGTGTTTAGGGTGCCTAAACACTTTAGTAGCTCGATTTGTGTAAAATAGGTCATACATATGTTTTTAATTTTCTAATCTAACGGGCCCCCGTTTGCGCGGTATCGAAAAACGAACACTTTAGTACCGCTCTATAAGTATAAGAAAAACAATTATTCCAGACATGTGCTACAAAAATGTGGTGTCCACCACGGGCGAGTGAACCTTTTTGACCTTGTGTATTTGCATCACTCGTCTCCGGCTCGCGGTTCGCTCTCTTCGCCGGCTCGTGCTCGCTCGCCTACGATTCGCACGGCAAAATCCACACTCGGTAAAAAAAAAAATTTTCGCTCTTGGTATGCACAATATACTATTATAACTTGAGGGGTAGAAGAAGACTTTTAGCATTAATTTAATAAAATCTTTTGCTATTTTTTCACGTAAAATCATATTTAATGTTTTAAAGGAGTTTGATTATGGTTCTCCCAAAAAGGTATGATGGTGTACCTTCTGATATGTAGGTAGACATAGCGTTAAAGTATAGTTATAGTGAAATTTTGTCAATTTTTTCGTTTTCTCTTTATTTTTATTCTTTCTTATCCTTTGGACACTTTTACACCAAAGAAGAGTATATTTGAAGTAAATAAAAGTAAAATATCATTTCAATGATGGTTGTAAAGTATGAATAAGAATTATTTTTGGGAAATACCTTTTTTCTTTACAAAAGTGTGCTTGTCTCAAAACTACATTTTGCATTACTCTATAAGTCTTCTGTGGCATTAGGTTTCAACGGATCAAGTTGAAAACTTCTTGATAGATTCTTAAACACAATAACAACATAGTAACAATCTCTGATTTTTTAATTATTTTTTTTAAAGATCGTAGCATATGTATGTGTAATACAAAATATCGTTTTGTTTGTTCATTAAATTGTTTATTACAGTTCTGTATTTTTAAAACAAGTATTCGGGTATAAGAAAATTCTGTGAAAACTTACAAAATTTTTTTATTGGGCTGCTTTGAAATGTAGTGCGCATAAGACTTGAGCAAACTTTTGCTCTTATATAATATTATTAAAAATTAATTCATTATCATTATTAAATTCTCAAACTCGATTTATTAGGATCTCTCTGTCAGAAAGCATTCTGCTAAAGCAATTAGAAGCGGGTTTTTAGACTATTTACAAGTTGTCATAAAATTATTTGCTTTACAGATTCTGAAACTTGATACATGTAGAATTGTTTTTATATAATTAGTTTTAAAATTCATCCGTATGCTTATTTACGAAGAAGAAACTGTCGTTACTGTCTTGCTTCGGACAAGAGCATTTAAATCTCAATTACTCATTACAGAATATTAAAAACCGCTACTACCCTGGTAGAAAATTATCTAGTTTTATCGAGGCCCTCGATTATTCCCATGGCAAACTAGATAGATCTACATAGTTCTAGATTAATTTTCCACCAGGGTAACTGATTCGTTTTTGAATCTTCATTTAAAAACTAAGAAAATGAGTCTGTTTAGTTAAAAATGACCGCGCCGTTCTCGAGATATAAGCCATTAAAATAAAAATTTTAAAAAACACATAACTTCAATATCTCAGAAACGGAAAGATCTCATGATCTGAAAAACCATACAGGTCATGAGCAAGTAAAAAGTTACTTTTTTGAAAAGTTTCAGATAACGTGCTGTCGATTTACTTCAGTTATCGTGGGAGAAAGAAAATCGATTTTTTTACAAAATTATTTTTTTCTCGACCCAAGAAAAAGATTAAGACTCAAAAGTTTTAATATATATTCGTCTCCGTGTTCCTAATCATCTGAATTGTTTTCAAACATTTTCCGTAACATGTTTCCGAGATCGTTTAACCGTTGAATCGTTTAATCAAAAAATGACGTTTTCGTGTATAACAAAACAAGGGAATGACCTTATCCAAATTTTCAGGTCGAAAAAGATAGGTAATTTTATGCTCTTTCAAACGCATTTTTACTGGATCGATGGTATTGTTTCTAATGTATTAAAAAAAACAAAAAACTAAAACCTAAAAATGGAAAAACCGCTATAAAAACAAAAAAATCATCGAAAAGCACAATTTTTCGGAGCTCATTTTTTTTGTTTATTCATGGAAGGCGGCTAAAAACATTTTAATTTTATTTATCGATGCAATTTTGTTTTTATCGGTTTTTAGATTTTTGAGTTTTAAATTTACGGGTTTTTTGATACCTTAGAAATAATATCATCGATTGAGTGATAATGGATTTGAAAGAGCATAAAATTACCTATCTTTTCCTATCCAAAATTTTGAATAAGCTATTTCCCGTGTTTTGTTATTCATGAAATCGTCATTAATTTTCTAACGGTTATATCTGTAAAATATAAGAAGGAAATTTTTTTAAAAAATGTGTTAATTAGGAATACGAAGAAGAATATTCTGTAAAATTTTTTAGGTTTCATCTTTTTCTTTTGAAGGGAAAAATATCTTTTTGTAAAAAAATCGATTTTTAGTCAACCACCATAACTTGAGTAAATCCACAGCATTTGATCTGAAACTTTCCAAAATGGTAGCTATTTACTATCTCATGAATGAGTTCGTTGCCCAGATCACAACGACCTTTATATCGCGGGATAATTGAGGTTATGTATTTTTAAAAAAAATTTTTTGTCGCTTGTATTTCGAGAATGGCACGGTCATTTTTTACCAAACAGGGTACATTTTTTTCGTTTTTCTATTTGTAACAATTTTTCTATTGTACGATTTTCTGATATCAATAAGGTAAATTATTTTTGTATGTTATGCAGCTGTGCTTTGGCATATCAAGTGTGTCATAGTTATATTTTTCCATACCGTTATATTATCCTACCTAATCACATCCCGCATTTTCCCAGGGTTATGCCTGTGGATTGGGGAAAACTTATATCAGAATAAAACCCGCTCTGGGATGGTCGGTGTACTTGGCATGTTCGAATTGGATGTTATATTAAGGATAGCAAATTCTCCTTTGTTTAGCTTTATAGATAATTCAATAAACTTTCACGTAAATACCTTCAACTTACTTCTTTAAGGGAATGTTGGAGCCCCGCCCCCCTTTTGCTGTTCGACCTATTTTGTATTTCCAATTGTTTGTAAAAACTACAAGTACGACTGACTTTATCTTGTACAGATCGGTTCATTATAGTAAGCACTACGGTGCTCAGCTCTAAATCTTACTGTAAAATTACATTAAAAGAAGTTATTAGCAAAAGTTTGGTATGATTACAATTTTGAGGTTAAGTTTCAATGCGTAAACACCCTATTGTATTTCCAATTAATCAGAAAAATAACTCATCAGATCAACTTTATCTTGCGTGCAAAAGCTTTATTATAAAAAGCACTACGGTGCTCTGCTCTTAAGGTTTCCCTGCATTCTATATTTTAAAAGTAATCACTAAAAGAAAATACACGATTTTAGCTCCGACATCCCCTTAATGACCTACATAAGAGAAAACATCATTCTTCTCAAATTTTTCCGATTTCTGAGTAAATATTAATAGAATCAAAATATAGAACTTATACAAAAAAATCGCAATTGAATATGTATTCTTTTCCAAATATATTATTTAAACTAATAAAAAAAATTTAAATCGAGTTTATTTCCATCGCCTTCCTAATTACTTCTTTTTAATTTTGGTCTTGAAGTGATTCTTAGGCATAACAGAAATGATTTCTGAAAATAAACCGCGATCCGCAAGTCTTTTTAATTAATTTCTTCTCTTTCTATAATTTTGTTACACACGAAAAAAGTAATTTTAGTTTAAACCGTTATATCTCGGAAATCTATGATGGAAAATCGTTAAAAATTTGTTAGATGATTAGGAATTCACTGAATCTACATACTAACATCTGATTACATATAATTTAAATAAATAATATTAATAATAATATTAATAATATTATTAATAATAATATTTATTTAATTTTTAATACCTTTTAAATAATATTAATAAATTACGTGCAGAGAAGAATTTGCTGTGATAAGGATTATTACATATCGTTGTGTATCTAAGAAAAAAAAATATATATCGACAAACCATCAATTATAAAAAAAGCAGACCTTTTTTGAGCTATTAATTAGAAAGAGATATAGCAATTTAAAATTAATTTATTAGAACAAATAATTTCATATTTGAACGATTAATTTAGTTTGAGGAAGCTAAGTAGCAATGAATTGGCAGCGGTTTTCTTTTATCTTAACCTTTTTTCATAAGTCAATATTTTATCAAAAAACGTCGAGAATATTATCCATTGAGCTCCAAAATCTGATCAGTTATAAGTTCAAAAGTACATAATATTTCTGCAAAATTTCAGCGCATAATATGTTTCCTTGAAAGAGTTACGATGGACACAAATTTTAGTTTCATCCATACATACATACATACACACATACATACATACATACATACATACATACATACATACATACATATATACATACATACACACACTCATACACACATACATACATACATATAGACAGACATTTTTTTAAAACATATTTTTCTGACTCAGGAACCTCAAAAACATCAATATCTATCAAATTCTCTGATCTAAAAATTTGTATCGTTACAAAGCTTTCTCTTTGAGCTTTCACTTTTTCATTATACTTGAATTGGTTAAAATTTTGCTTATTTATCGATCCCGGAACCGAGCAGATATGCGTACCGTGTATATTCTTTTAGTAAATCATTAATTATTTAAACTCACAAGATACATAAAAAATTAAAAGCTTGAGTAAAACGGCATTATTTCTTCTGAAAATTTTCAGAAAGGTAGCTTTTTACTATCTCTTGTCTAAGATCTTTGCTCAGATAATGAGGATTTTTATTTTTCAAAATATTCAAGATTATATTTTCTTAAGAAAAATGTTTGATTGCTTATTTATTGGGTATTACACGGTAATTATTTACCAACAAGAGCTTTCTTTTCGTTTCTTGATCAAGAATTTAAATCAAAAAGCATTTTCAAGATTCATCGAATCGTTTTTGTTTTATAACGTTTTTTCATTTTTCTTGAGTATTATGCGGTAATTTTTGGCCATTCTAAGATCATGGTTTACGTTTGTTGATAAAGATTTAAAATGAAGAAGAATTTTTAAGATCTATTAATTCATTTTTTTATAACTCTTTTTTCATTTTGATGATATTGATTATTTTCTTTAAAAAAAATTTTAATAGCTAATTTCTTGAGTATTTTGCGGTAATTTTTGACCAATCAAAGCTCTATTTTTATTTTTTGATGAAGATTTGAAGTAAATCAAAATTGAAGATTGATCGATTTGATTTTGTTTTATACCGTTCTTTCATTTTTATGATCGTTTTGTAATAAATGTATCTGTTGTTCATAAACTCGAACAAAATTACGAAAAAAATTTATTTTTTAAAGTAGAATGCATTTACTTTATTCATAAATAAAATTTAATCAACAATTATAGTGTTGCAAAATTTATTATTGTCAATTGGAAAAAAATGAAACTTGAGATGCAAAACTTTTTAAGTAGCATTTTGAATGCTGTACTTTGGTATAGGATTATTTATATTTAAAAAATTTTTTTGAATTTTTTAAAATAAATTTTGTCTAATAGGCGTGCGTAAATCTTTTTTTTTATACTCTTGTTTCAATCACAAAAATATGCTTTTACTCCAATAAGTTACAAACAAAATTTTTGTATTCAATAGTTTCAGAATAAAAAAAGCCTGTAGAGCATTTTTTAGTTAATGAATATATTTTTGATGTTCCAATATAATTTTTTTTTTATTATTTAACGTCGCCATGTTTGTGCTTCCATGTGGTGCTGATCGACGACGGGGGTCTGCGGTGTGTTTGTAAACAAAGCACATGTAATTTTTACAGTTGTCCAATATAATTTGTTTGAAATAAAATTTAATAGAGTTAAAATTTGGGTTCATAGTTAAAACGAGTTTGAATAAACTGTTTTCAATAATTAACTCGAATAATTACACTTAATGAACATTTTTAAGATTGTCTTATAGTTACATTTTTATCTTTTCTTAAATTTATTTGTGAAAATGGGATATATTATATATATTAAATAATATTTTAAGCAACAATACTTTTTCATAATATATGCTATATTTTTGCATAAGTTTAAATTACTAAATTACTATATAAATATATATAAATATATATTAAATATAAATGACAAATCTATTATTATTATTGCTTTATATATATATATATATATATATATATATATATATATATATATATATATATATATATATATATATATATAAAATAAAAATGACAAATCTATAATTATTATTCCTTTACATATATATATATATATATATATATATATATATATATATATATATATATATATATATATATATATATATATATATATATATATATATATATATATATATATATATATATATATATATATATATATATATATATATGTGTAAAGGAATAATAATAATAGATTTGTCATTTTTATTTTTCATCCCAGTATTACGTAGAATAAATAATTTCATATTGGAATATTTTTTTAAGTTTTAGAAAGCTAAGTGCCAATGAATTGGCAATGTTTTTTTTGTTAATAATAAGTCAAATTATTATTTTTTTTATAAGTATGTTTGCAGTACTGCCTGTAGTACAACATAGCATGATTTATATTAAGGATTAGACATTAATCAGCTAGATATTTACCAAAATATTATTTTTTATCAGACCATGACGCTCGAACCTCCTTAAAGGTTGCTGCGTGAACAAAAGATTTTTTTATTCATAAATCCATTTTTCTTATAAGAAAAAACGTTTAATTGGAAGGACGACAAGTTACGGATTTCCGAAATAATATTCGCTGTCTTGTTAAAAATGACTTTTTAGGAAAATTCTTCATTCATGAAGGGAACATACTATAATATTAATGGAATCATTTTGAATTTTCAATCTCAGTTGATGCAGCTTGGAGAAATCGTGCTCATCGCAAAGCACATTGTAAAGAACGGCTTCTTGGAGAGTCGCTATTATTCCTTCAGTTAACAATATTTTTAACATAAATATTACCGAATAATGCTTCAGATATATATTTGTAAATAAATAATTAGTTATAAAAAAATGCAATAGTTTTGTTTTTTAAATCCCCGATAATATTGCTTTTTTGACGTTGTAACTGGTCATGCCCCTCAATGAATTGCAGCGCAATTTGCAACTTCATTCGGATAGCATTTCCGCGGTCAAAGATTCAAGTTTCTTGTTACTTTTGTAATATTTGTTTAAATTAATGTTCATACTATTTATTTGACTCAAATGAATAAAGAAACAAAAAATTTTACTCTTCTCCGTCTTGGTCCTTGCGTAATACTTGAAAAGATTTCAATTAATGTAACAACATAAACATTTGAATGGGTACCATTCGATATGGCGTACGTCGGAACGCAAACACGAACGTTTCATCCGGTGGACGAAAAAAGAAATAAACCGTGAGTACTTCTCAGTCCATTTACGGCATACAAGTGCAAAGTCATTTCGACGCACACAGCTTCTCGTATAAATCACAAGGGCAATATACAAGGCGACCGAAAAATTCGCCAAATAACAAATGATTAAAGCGACTCTCTCCGCAGCGGCGCATCATGATATTTTCATTTATTTACACGTTTTGGCTCGGGGCGAGAGCAACTCGTTCAAATCGGCGTTCGCATCATCTCGTATTTTCGCTCGCATGTCCACCTCGCGTAGTGAGCGCACTATAACGTGCCCTCGCGCTCATCTCGACTATACCTATATTCGCTTCGCCGCGGCGCGTCCTCGTCCTAGAAAAAGCCGCGGCTCGCACCTTCTTTCGAAGGCGAGTCTGACGCGCTCTTCTGGCCCTCCGCGAGCTGCTCTATCTTGAGCAAAAGGGGATGACGCGAGAGAGCACGTCGGCGAGCCCAAGCTGGACAAGCGAGCCCCTCGTAACAATATTTGACATGGCCACGAGGACAAATCAACTCTAATTGTATAAGCGAGGAGCCTGTACAGCTACGCTCGCGGATGATTTAATCGAATTTTCATGCTAATGAGATTTCATAAGCGTGTGCGGCGTTATATTGTCGCGCCAGCCGCGATGCGAGCGTAATAAGTGCCCGATTCGCGGAGGAGATAATTCGAAGACGCATCCGATCGCTGGCTTTTGTGCTTCTTATTTCCAGAGTGTGTGAGCGAGAGTGCTGCTCGCGTGAGATGAGGTTGAGGGCGCAGAACGAATGGGAGAGGAGCTGCTTTCAGTCGTGTTGCGTGGAACTTATGTGGAAATAAAATCATATTTCACGCACTTGTCACTTGACCATGCCTTTGCAAATATGGTAGATTTTATGATCGGACGTGCAACTCTCTGAGTAATTTCGTGAAAAAAATTGTCGTGACATAACGATATTTATTTTATTGTCTTGTAAACATTTTATTTTTCGTTACGTGTTGTAAAGCGATATAGACAGAAAATAAGTAAGTTGAATTATACTTTGCATTAAAAGCTGTGCATCAATAATCTGCATATTATTTCATTAATGTAATGTTATTCGTTGATAATAATCGTTATTTTATGTTCCAAGTTTATTTACTCACGTACCATTTATTACACTATTTTTAATACAAAAAGGCTAATTGCCTTTATATAAAATCTTTTAAAGTAAAAAATAATGAAATTTATAATGAAACAGGGCTCGACGTGTGTTTGAATTATAATATAGCTTTTGATATTTTAGAGGATTTTTTTCAATGAAATATTTAGTTTGTACTTTATTTCGTATTAAATCTTCTTTATTATAATCAAATAATATTATCGTAATTACAAGTATTAAAACTTGGAACATTAAGCTATAATTAACTGTAAATTTTCAAAACCACTATTGAGTTCACTAAACATCTACATACATTTGCACTAATAGAGCTTAGACCTTATATGAAAGAGTACGTCGTTCGTCTATCTCCAGATTTGTCCGTCACTAACTCTATTTTGTCGCACCTTTTTCTTTCATTGCAATTAACCAAGGTGCCCCTAGGCTACTCATATGCAGCATGCGATGCTAGATCTTTTTTAAATCCTTATTTTGTAAGCAAAATATGCTTATTCATATTTTTTAAATACTTATTTACAAGAATATTCAAGAGCATTCGTACTTCTTAAAATTCATTAAAAGTAGATACTTATGCGAGAAAAAATGTTCCATTTTTGGCCATGTATCAATTTAGTGTCTATGTGACCATATATGATCATATATAATCATATGTGGTCATACTGTTATATATATGGTCGTATAGATCATATAGTGTTACTGTTATTCACATACATATAGAAGTTTTTGATAAAAATTACCGTGAAAATCAGTATTAACTCTGTATATTACGACTTCACAATAAGTATGTATTAGTTTAATCAGTCAGATCAATATCTCACATATTCTGCAATTTTCGTAATGACGTGTTGCGGTCCATGCACATAAGAATCGTCCAGATTTTAATTGTCCACAATTTAGCATTGGTTAATATATCTATATATTTTTTGACCAATGCTAAATTGTGGACAATTAAAATGTGGACGATTCTTATGTGCATGAACCGCAACAAATCTTCGTATTTTAGAAAAAAAAAAAAATAATAGGATTAATAATAATAATGATAATAATAATAACAATAATAATAATAATAATAATAATAATAATAATAATAATTAAAATAATAATAATAATAATAATAATCCGATTGTGTAGAATCGGAAACATCATTTGTCTGTGCTTGATGATATGTGTTGAATATTTACTAATCTTAATTATTTTAGAAAAACTTTTGGTGCACAATATATCGTGTACAATATTGAGCCCTATTTAACATTTTCTTTCCTGTGTAGAAAGTAAACGTATACAGAAAGATTATTTATTTCTATTTGTTAGAAAAAAGAAAAAAATACATTGTACAAAAAAAAATATAAAAAGTTGTGTTTAAATAATTGTGTTTGATTCTTATGTGTATGCCGTGAACCCAACCTTAATAATAATAATAGTAATAATAAAAATAAAAATAAAAATAAAAATAAAAATAAAAATAAAAATAAAAATAAAAATAATAATAATAATAATAATAATAATAATAATAATAATAATAATCTTGATCACTACTAATAAAACTGTTTAAGAGCTGATGCAGTTTTTTATTACCACGAGTGCGCATTACAGGCCGAGGCAAGGACTGCAACCAGCATGAGTGTTAATCACCTTCCGCCCGTAGTTCACACGCTATCTTTATCCTATCTATACTGAAAGGATGATTTTTCGTGCATATATGAAGCGGGCGGAAAGTGCGTTACTTTACTGCCTTAGGGCGGAAAGTGCGTTACTTTACTGCCTCAGGGCGGAAAATACCCACTTTCCGCCCGAGGGCTATGTTTTCCGCCCGCGGGCGATAAAAACCACTTTTCGCCCAATTTATATTCATGAGAAAGCATACTATCGCTACAGGTAGGACAAATAGCATACTTTAATGCAGGTAAGACAAAAAATATCGTATGCACCACGAAGATGATGGACGCTTATGCTAGTTATAGCCCTTGCCTCGTCCTGCAATTTGCACTCGCGGTAATCGTCTATATTCTGTCCTAGATACACAACGTACTACCTCATCCACCATAAATTATAATATAAGGATATAAAAAAAATTCGATGTTATATAAATATTGAACATACTGTATTTTCCTTTATAACTACATAGTATAAGGCCTTCGCCTTTATGTTATTGAACAGCTATTTTTATTGTTTCGTAACCATGGTATTTTCGGCTCCGATCTTGAGTAGGCTTTATATCGCCGTATACTGGTTTTTATGAAACTCACATTTTGCAACCTTTGCAGTTTACTGCTACAGGGCATGCTTATTAAATAGTGGAAACAAATGATATTAGTTTTATATTCCTATATTTATGATTGCTTTGAAGGGGCAGGATACCTTTAAACCCTAAAACAAAAAATATTTTTATCATTTCTTAAAAGCTTTTCTTTAAAAGCAAGCAATCTGAAACTTTTAAAAACTGTAAATACTTGATACAGTAAACTCTCATTGATACGAACTCGGTTAATATCAAATTCGGCTTAAGGTGGAGTTATAGTAAAATTTTGTTATTTTTCTTATTTTTTTTTTATTCCTTGGACATTTTTACACCAAAGAGGAGTATATTTGAAGTAAATAAAAGTAAAATATCATTTCAATGATGATTGTAAAGCATAAATAAGAATTATTTTTAGGAAATAACTTTTAATAATAAGTAATTAGTAGCTGTCCCGATATGATGATACCAACTTGATAAGTCCCAAAGAATTACTTGATTGGTATATTTTAATGTGTATGCTAGTGGTATTTACATAATGGACAGTAGTGTACTCATGAATTATCTAATTTTGTATATAATATCTCTTTGAAAAAGCAGACTGCCGAATTAGTTAGCAGAATTTTAAAAAAAATTTTTGGTAACATCCATATTTTTTAGGTAAATCATTGCACAGAATTGATTATTTTCACTTTCATCAATTGTGTTTTGCTAATTTGAGGAAAAACATATTCTGAATGTATTTTGGTAAAAAAGCAAGCTCTGCTTTTAGAAAGATACTACCAGGCAGTATATTGAAATAAATGAGTTTTGTAGGCTTTAAATTAACCTTGATTGTACTACTTTTCGGTGCGAAAAGCTTCACAATGTCTACTTACGTTTAAAAAAGTTATACATATATATTTTGCTTCCTCTTTGCGATAGTAAAAAAAGTGTTCAAAAAAACATTTCACTATTTTAACAAAACGTCCGTATGTGGGTAGGTATGCGTGTGTGTATGTATACGCCTGTTTCTCGAGAACTACTCCGTAAAAATCAATTTTTTTAGGGTTCACTTTCTTTTCTTGGGGTCATGGTCGTTTTCTATACGGTATGGAGGAAAAAACAATTTTTATTAATTGTTCGACGCTTTTTTATTTTTTCATAACTGCAGCTTTTTAACGAATCAAGGCTCATTTTTTTCGTTATTTTATGAAGATTCGAAATCAAATAAAAATTTGAATATTTGTTGATACTTTTGTCTTTTATAACGATTTATGATCCAAGTTACGTTATTTTGAAATCGATAATTCAACTTATTAACATAAGCTTGAAATCAGATCTTTTTTTTAATTTGGATGAATGTTCAGATTAGCTATCGTTGTTATTTTGTTATATACAGAATAAGTTTTTTTCAAAAGGCTATATTTTGAAAGTAATTATGGAATTTTTTTTGATAAAATTTGTGATAATTAGTAATGGTTTATTAAAAGAGCTATATCTGCTTAAATTAGTATATTGGAACAAATAATTTCATATTAGAAAGATTGATAAATTTTGAGGCACTAAGCGCAAAGTGTTTATGCCTGCCAGTAGTAAAAGTCCGACATGGTAAGTCCTGAATACATCGACAGAGAGCCTTTTCATAAAATTTATTTTCTATTTTAATTATTTGAGATTAATCTTCGCAATATAAAAAATCATTCTTTTCAAGCTAACAACTTTGAAATGATGATATAACGAGATTTCTTTAGTACTATAAAGTCAATAAATAGAGTATCAAAAATTAACGTCGTAAAGTATTGTTGTAAGTACTGATATAAGAACGGAAACCTATATAAGTAAACACTAAACTGACTGATATAAGAGCGGAAACGTAGTTAAGTAAAACAAAATCAGCACGGGGAAAACGGTGCTAGCGCGGGCAGAAAAAAGAAGCCACGAGCAGGCGGATATAATCGATATCTTTTCCGAATCGAAGAGGCAACGTGCTGCATACGGCCTGGCACTGGCCGCGAACTGAGAAGAAAAAGACGCATCTTTTTCCCTCCTCTCCTCGGGTTTCTCGCGGGAGCCGCTGCACACACGCGGCCTCCGGCGGCGGCGGCGACGGCGGCGGCGTTTCCCCACTCATGTCTGTTATGGTCCCTATGCTATACAGCGCACCGAGCTCTTGTACTTTCTCCGAAAGAGCAGCGCCGACTATAAAAGCGAGATTCGCCGTGTTTAAAGCGTGTTAGAAACGGAATCGCAGTAAAGCGACGAGCTCTCATCGGTTCAGTTGCTGTTCGCGAGTGTGTGTTTAAGAACTTTTTGACTACGCTAGTTTTTTCTTTTTTTTTTTAATCTCTTTGAGTGCGATCAACGCGACCAGCACAATGAGGAACTTCAAAACTTGGCTGCCGATGGCGCTGATGCTCGTCACTGCGCTGCCGGCCTCGCGCGCTGAGGGTGATTATTCCGAAGTTTTTACGTTATTAGAATATTTCGAAGGAACTGCATCAGGGATTTGTTAAGCTTGAAATGTTTGAGCAAAGATGGAAAAGACTGTGTACTTTTGTTAAATTTGTGATTATTATGAGATTTCCGGTTTTAGGTAGTATAGTGTTCTTGAACTTTCCAGTAACCGTAACAGGTTTATAAATATATGTACATTAAACTTTTCAAGATACATACTTTTATTTATATCTATACAGAATGTAGATTTTAAGGTAACATCTATATAGACCTCATATTTGCATTCGAAAAGTAACATTAATATACTTTTCAAATCTATTTTAACTCAAAAATTAAAAATAACGTTTATAGAATCTAAAAATTTTGTTCATCTTTTAGTAAAAATGTAAATAATAGTTTTCAATTCTGCTGAAGTTTTCAAAGTTTAATTCAATTTATAATTTATATTAATTGCATTAAAAACAAAAATTTTAAATATATAAATATTTATTAAACTATCCGTTTTCTATTTGTATACTTAAAGTGTATTAATTAACGCAAACAATACCGGTAATGTTTATGCAATTTTTTAAAAACTACAAAAGAATTGAAATTGATTTTAACAAAAGTTTACTTATAAATATAGAAATAAATTATACAAATAAATCATACCTGGTTTTTCGCAAAATTAATTAAATGCAATTCGATTCCATCGCATTTTATTTAATTAAATCGTGACTATGAGTCTAAAATAATTCTAACGTTACATGCGTCAGCTCATCAGTAATAACTAGAATTGCGTCAATACTTTGAAGCGTGAATATAAAAATAAATAAATAATTTTCCGTCGCTAGGTATAATACATAATTAATATCGGTCATTTACTACGTTCACAAATTACTGCTTTTCCTCACTTGCGTATACCTATGCGTACGAGTATTGTCGCTTCGCGCGTGCACGCGTCAAGTGGTGAAAGTGTGGGAGATTCACTCTCAACAAGCGCGTAATTAGCGTCGTAACTGCGGGTTCAATTATAGGAAATATAAAATTTGAATTTTCCCCGCGACGCCGAACAACAGAGTGCTTGTTTGCAAAGCCGCATTTCTCAACAACACCTTAAAACAAAGAGGATGTTTCAAAATTTACACAATCTTGTCGACTATTTCTGTATTTACCGATATTATGCATCGTAGTACTTGTACACGATTTAAATGAACACATGTATGTAAAACAGTATCTATGGAATCACCTAAAATTTGATGTTTATTTAAATAATACTTAAATAATAATGAATAAAATACAGAATTTAATAATAATAAATATAATTTTTCCATAAAATTTTTTTTATAATATATTGAATTTAATACCGTGGTTGATGTGTTATTACGTAACTGTTTGTAAACTTTATCAGCGACATGGAAGGACTTTATTCAATTAGTGTTTTAACAGTTTGCTTTTCCTTCCTTACCACGGAATACCGTAATACATCGTCAATCGATTATCTTATAGCGAGAGATTAAATTACGGAATTGCGGGAACAAAATACCCGGACTTCCTCTTTTTTTTGCGCGTGCAAGATATTACTCACTGTAAGTCATTGCAATGTCCGTTGATAATAATAATAACTGGTCATTAATGGCAGGAAGAACATCAAAAGTAGAAAGTTCAAGTGCCAGCTAATTTAATTATTTAGGCTAATTTTTTCAAATTAGAGCAATTTCATACAATCTACAACCACTTTAATCAATTTACAAATGTAATTTTAAATAATTTGTATGCTTATTGTTATAATAATAATGATATAAATATTTGGAATAAATAAATAAATATTTTGCTACGAAGTTAATTTTAATAATCATGTATATTAATCAATTAATTATAAAGATTTTTTTGGCTCTATAAAAAATTATAATTTAGTAAAATATTTGAGAAGTTTGTCTGAATATAAAACTTTTACTGTAACTATAAATTCGCTAAAGATCCTTTAACTTAGCGTATGGCATATGATTAAAATTAAATGTAGTAACAAAAGAATCTCTTAAATGTACAAATACTAGGAATTTTTTATATTATAGCGTCTTTTTACTGAAGCATACAACGTTGGTTAAGAAATGCAAGAAAGTGTCTGAATTATCGACTATCGATTATCAGTACATCTATACTATACATCTTGTGAAAGTCAAGCATAAATTAAATTTTATACAGGAAATGAAATATGCGGAATTATTCGAATAGTATTTTTAAATTACCCGTATATTTCAAGTTGACAAGTTAAAAGAAAAGAGAATTATAATCTTGAACGGTATAAATAGCCCTTTTGTAGTCGGTATGTTCAAACACATATGAAAAATGTTTATATAAATAAATAGGCAGAAAGTATCCCTTAAAGGAAAATTTGTTAAATCTGTTAGATATTATATACATCCTCTTGAAGAAATAGGTCAATATCAAGAGAGTTGTCAGTATTGTATGTTTAAAGGAACACAATGCAACAAACGAAAGAATAAAACTGAATTGCCTCAGAGTGTCTTTAATTCTTATTACTACCCACCGAAATGTCTTAGAATCAAGTTTTTTTCTTAAATATTCGCTTCCATCATATACATATGAGATTATTATGTAAACGAAACCTCTTTATCTTTAGCACCTGTTTCTGGAAACTACCTCCCACCGTCGACGAGCTACGGCACACCAAACCTGGGTGGCGGTGGCGGTGGCGGTAGCAGTGGTGGCGGCTTTGGCGGTGGCGCCCCCTCGTCGAGCTACGGAGCACCTTCATCGGGAGGTGGATTCGGCGGTAGCTTCGGCGGCGGAGCACCTTCCTCCTCCTACGGAGCTCCATCCTCCGGTGGATCCTTCGGCGGATCTTTCGGTGGCGGTGCACCTTCCTCCTCCTACGGAGCTCCGTCGTTCGGTGGCAATGCACCCTCTTCGTCTTACGGCGCTCCATCGGCTGGAGGCTCTTTTGGAGGTGGTGCTCCTTCCTCGTCATACGGTGCTCCCTCATCGGGAGGATCCTTCGGTGGCAGCAGCGGTAAGTTATCAACTTTCACTGTTAATATCGTTGTGTCGTAGAATTAAATAAATAAATATTAAAAAAGAAAAAGAAGTAAATTATTGAAATCGATTCCATTAGGTGGCAGCTTCGGAGGAAGCTTCGGAGGTGGTGCACCTTCGTCCTCCTACGGTGCCCCAGCACCAAGCCGTCCATCCTCAAACTACGGTGCCCCAAGCCGTCCATCCTCGAACTACGGAGCTCCATCCTCTGGAGGTAAGAAAAAAAGATAATTTCATATCGTCTGTCCCAACGTCTACAAATGACGCTTGAATTACATTTGTAACTACAATTTGTTTAATCGCCTCAGGATTTGGAGGAGGTGGCAGTGGATTCGGAGGTGGCAGGCCATCCTCCAGCTATGGTGCCCCATCCAGCGGCAGCTTCGGTGGTGGTTTCGGAGGTGGTGCTCCGTCATCGTCTTATGGAGCCCCAGCGCCCAGCCGTCCCTCCTCCAACTACGGTGCTCCCAGCCGTCCGTCCTCGAACTATGGTGCCCCCTCGGGTGGTAGTGGTTTCGGCGGTGGACGCCCCTCGTCCAGCTACGGTGCTCCATCCAGCGGAGGCGGCTCCGGTTTCGGAGGTGGTTTCGGAGGTGGTGCACCTTCCTCCTCTTACGGTGCCCCAGCACCCAGCCGTCCCTCGTCCAACTACGGACCTCCCTCGTCTAGCTACGGTGCTCCATCTAGCGGCGGCGGCAGCAGCGGCAGTTTCGGAGGTAGTTTCGGAGGTGGCGCACCTTCTTCCAGCTATGGTGCTCCTAGCTTCGGTGGCAGGTAAGAACGTACCCATACAAAAAATACGATAAATTTCACCATGATTTCGAACACTCAACTAAAATTTATTGTGTTGTTAGAGTTGTACAACATTTCATTTGAGTTGAACCTTCGAATTCACGGTCAACTTGAACGTTTTTTTTGTCAGATTATCATGCGTAGATATTGTTTTTCATTTACTCAAAGAGAAAGCTTCTTTTCGTTGTTACTATTAAAAATTTGGATTTTTCTTTTTACATTTCAAGTATAATATTTTAAATTTTTAATAGTATTAACATTTTCATTGCAATTATTGCGCGCTTGATATCTATTTTATATATAGCATATATGACCTTTACCTTCTTCTACTTAAAGCTCGAACGCAGTGAGCCGGCCATCGTCGAGTTACGGTGCTCCCAGCAGTGGAGGTGGACAAAGCTACGCCAGCAACGGAGGTTACCAATATTAATTTAAGGAATCAGCGAAGTTCAAAGTCCGCAAATATAGAGGCGTTCAATTTGAAGATCAAAGACAACTTGCCTTCATCGAAATGGTCGAAATCAATCATTTCTTTTACAGACGATTTATCGAACAGCTATAGTGTGTATGCTCGTTTTTATTTTATATACAGATTCTTATGTGACCTTATGGATAACTAAAAAAGAATCTAGTTAGTTTTAAAGTTTATAATAACTATTATAGCATCGAACTTCGTTTATAACAGAAATGATTTTTTAAGTCCTTTTAGCTTAAATTTTAGCACCTATTACCAAGAGTGCTATGCTTTGTACAAATTTTGAAGTTTAAGGATTTTGAATTTTTATTAACTTTAAAATCAGCTTTTGTCTCAGTGTAATTTATTTATTATGTAAGAGCGATTTTTTGTACCGATTATAAATATAATAATGCTATAAGAAACAAAAAAAAATAAAAAAATGTTCCTTTTTATAAACAAGTATCTTATTATTTATGATTCCTACCTTAAGTGTATTTCTATTTGAGATACACACAATTTTTAAAATATCATACATTGGAAGCTCCATGATTGAAAGCATCGATAATTCCAATTTTCGACAATACGATTTTTTAGTACCAACATCTTTTTTTTTTACATTTATTGTTCAAATTTTTTCATAATTCCAATTTCCTATTTATATATTTCGAAGTTTTCTTGAATAAGAAGAACTATTATGATTTTTAACAAAATTATAAAATTTGTAATTCGTGGAACTAAACATTTACCTTACGTTTTCATTATGTGCATATTTGTTTATTTTTCATTAAAATTAATAGTAAAAATTACTAACTGAAGTTAGGGGCGGTCCGTATAAAAAATAAGCCTGGGACAAGTCTGGTAAAAGTCTGGCTCAGAAAGTCTTGGAAAAGTCTGGCTACGGAAGCGATCCCAGACTTTTATCAAAAAATTCAAAACAAAAGCATAGCGTTCCGTCAAGTCTGCAGTAACCAATATCTTTGTCTCTATTTTTTACAAATATTTAATTTTCGTAGAAGATTGCAATATTTAAAAATTTTACGGTTTAATCGATAATATTAATTTTTACGATTACTGTCGATATTAACAATAAGTGTAGTATCTTAATTACGTACATGTAAAAATAAGCTTTCGTGATATAATTCAACAAAAGTCTGTAGTATGAGTGTGTGAGTGTGTGTATACCAGGTGGGGACGAGAAATCGTCCGTTTAAAGACCCCCTTTGTTTTGCTCTTGGAGTCCTATTACAAACCCGAGATTTTATATTAGTGAAAAGTCAGGGTCCGCCTCGTATACGGAGCACGTGGTTACTATCAAGACGTCGATAATTTTACATTGCTGTTGCTATGTTTCATTTAAACATCTAAAATAATGTGCATTAATATTTATAATTGTTTAAAAATAAAAATTCAATCAATTCTTTAAAAGGAAAATTTTAAAATTTTAAAAAGGGACTGATGCATATATAGTGTCTAAAAATTGAGAAGAAAGAAAAAAAAATATATATGAAAACTTCATTAACCTATTTTATAGTATTTTAACTAATATCCTTAATTCAGTTCGGTTGCTGATTACAAAACTCTATATCAACAGTAATCAGCAGCCGAACTGAATTAAGGATATTAGTTAAAATACTATAAAATAGGTTATTGTAAAACACCCTTTTTTGAAGTTTTCATATATATTTTTTTTTCTTTCTTCTCAATTTTTAGACACTATATATGCATCAGTCCCTTTTTAAAATTTAAAAATTTTCCTTTTAAAGAATTGATTGAATTTTTATTTTTAAACAATTATAAATATTAATGCACATTATTTTAGGTGTTTAAATGAAACATAGCAACAGCAATGTAAATTTATCGATGTCTTGATAGTGACACTCGATGGCTGAATACGTCCAACGGAATTTTCAATCGCGTTGTGTGGGATGCAGCGAGCAGTCTATATAAGTTACCTAGATTTAATCTTATTATAGAATTAATTATTCTTTGACCTGAAGAAGAGTGTAAGAGACACCCGAAACGTTGTCAAAATTTTCATATAAAAGAAAACAATTTCGTCTACAATTTGCTGTTAGAAGCAATCATTTAAAATTTATCAAAGTAAGACGTTAGAGTAATTTTTAATTAGCGAATGTTCGTATGAACATCTTACATACATTCGAATAATTAAGATATCAATATTATTGTACAAAGAGAAGGTATTCTGTTGCGTTGTTTTTACAAACAATACAAATATTTTTAGGTTATGTTACACTGAAATATACCTTTAGTATTTCCAATTATATATAAAAATTACGCAACAGAATGACTTTGCCTTGCATAGTAGCGTTGATATCATTTATATATACCCGGCTCTTCTTCCAATTTTTCTTTGCATTTTATATTTGAAAAGTTATTAGTAAGAGAAAAAACGGGTTTTTAACTCCGACATCCCCTTTTCGGAGACATTTTGAGAATATGTCTTTCTGGATTTTTCGGTAGTGGAGATCGGGATTGCAATCTAACCCACTACCTGGGTAAGAACAGTAATGCCCGTATATGCAATTGACAAAATATATATTTCAGATACCATGTACTAGGTGAAATAGCTTATTTATTCCGAACCTTCGGCAAACGGATTTCGATGAGGATTCGAAAAGTTTTCTCTGGTACATAAAAATAAAGCTTGTTACCCGTAATTTATTCTAACGTTTTTACGCTAGAAATATGACCCAAAATTAAGTAAAAGTAGACTAACAGAGCTTTGATTTGTTTTTTTTTCGTATAAAAATATAATTATAAATTCTGATCGAAAGTTATTAACCCTTCTGAGGGCAAAGACAAAGGGCCATTCACAAATTACGGCCCGCTGTTTTTGAGAATTTTTTACTCTCCCCTCTCCTCCCCCTATGTAACACATTTTCACTGATTTTCGTTTTTGTTTAGTAGATACCGACGTACTTATATGAAGACTAGCACATTTCAATGAGGGCTCAAATGAAAGATTTCATCAAAATCTATAATTATAAAATGACTCCAAATGGGGACTGCTGTATTTGCACCCGTTTACAAGGGGTTAAGGGTTTAGAAAAAAACTATCCCTAAGGATTTTGGTCAAATAAGGTGCGTTAGCACAATTTATTTTCACGAACGAGACGGCATCTGAAAGCTAACGTAAAAAGCTATCAATTCGAGTCATCTCCATTTGGGGGACGTGGTCCCTTAGTAGTATTTTTGAACTATTTTTAAAATACCAGAATCAACCCTTAAATCGTTCTTATCGCATTCCCTCACTTGGCTCACATTTCAGCAATCGAATGAGGGCTCAAATAAAAGATTTCATCTAAATCTATAATTATAAAAAGATTCTAAATGGGGGCTGCTGCATTTTTACCCTTTTACAGGGGGTGAACGGTTTAGAAAAAAAAAACCTAAGGATTTTGGTCTAATGGATGGGTTGGCATAATTTTTTGTTCACTAACGAGGTGGCAAATGAAAGCTGATAAAATAAGCTATCGATTCGAGTCATCGCCCTATCGGGAGTGTGCTACCTTAGTAGTATTTTAAGACTATTCTTAAAATACCAGAATCAAACCTTAAATCGTCCTTATCGAATTCCCACACTTGGCACATTTTTCAGCAATCGAATGAGGGCTCAGATGAAAGATTTCATCGAAATCTATAATTATAAAATGACTCCAAATAGGGGATGCTGCATTTTCAGTATTATGCGGTTATGGGGTTAGACGTTCAGAAAAAGATATTCTTTCGAATTTGGTAGGAGAATGTCTTTTTCATATATATGAATACAATTGTGACTTTTAAAGCGAGTGTGTGGCACTTTGAATTGCGGTTCTGGATTTTGTAGGTATTGTCTCCTAGTACTTCTGACAAAAAGTATACAGGAGTGGGTAAAAGTTTAGAGGTCTCCCTAGTTTAAAACCAAGACTGACAATCTTTTTCAATACTTCTTTTTACCTATTTTTATAAGATATACCCTCTTAATTTGAAATAGTGAAAATTCATTGTTTCGCAGTGAAAACTCAGCCACTACATGAATTAGTTGCTGAGTTCTCACTGCGAAACAGTAAGATTTCACTGCTTTACAGTGAAATTTCCGAGGTTTCACTATTTCAAATTAAGAGAGTATATATATCGAGAAATATACCGTTAACCCCATTTGGAGTCATTTTTTAATGATAGCTTTTGTTGAAATATTTGATTTGAGCTCTCATTCGATTGCTGAAAAGTGTGCCAATTGGGGGAAGTCGATAAGGACAATTTAAGGGTTTATACTGGTACTTTAAGAATAATCTTAAAATGCTACTAAGGTTGCACACCTCCCATAGGGCGATGGCTCGAATCCATATCTTTTTATGTCGGCTTTCACTTGCCGTCTCGTTCGTGAATAAAGTATTGTGCTAACGCACCCTATTTGACCAAAATCCTTAGGGGTGATTTTTTTCTAAACCGTTAATCCACTGTAAGAGGGCCAAAATGCAACAGCCCTCATTTGGAGTCATTTTATAATTATAGATTTCGATGAAATCTTTCATTTGAGCCTTCATTCGATTGCTGAACAGTGGGGAATTCGAAAAGGACAATTTAAAGGTGGATTTTTTATTGATTATTTTATGTAGTTTAAGAGTTTCGTATATCTGGAGAATTACAAAAATCGAATAAGTCTACCGTAAATTAAAGACATAAAATAAACATATGTATTTCATTTCTTGCACTACGGATATTAATTTTAATAATCAATCATAATATTAATAATAAACATAATATTATGATTTTAATACAGTTTTCATGTTGATTTATCATTATATATATCTGGGTTTTTACGAAAATCGGAAATATGTAATGTGAATTAAACAAATAAAATAAATGTAAAATGTATTTTATTTCTTGGATTAAAGATAATAATAATAATAAATCTAACTAATCAATAGTAAACGTAATACATGTATATAAAAATAGATCTACATAATTTCACTCTTTATTTTTCAGAGTTGAGACTGTCATTCATTAATCATATATAAAAAGACATAAAATAATTTAATAATTTAATTATTGGTCTTTTTTCAGGATTATACATCTAATTGATATATATTTGCTAGAACGCATATACTTATGGAGAAGTAAAAGGTACTTATAAAACGCGTTTTCCGAATCCAAATAATAACGAAATCTTTTGAAAATCATGTAATATTTATATAAAATCGAAGGGTAAGTCGTTTTTTTTTCAAGAATTGAAAATTTTTACTGGAATCTGTGTATCGATTTCTGTATTTTAATTAATTACACAATGTAAAATAAGGTTTTTAGAAAAAGAACCACATAGTATGCACTTCAAAGTAAGTACAGATTTCTTAAAAGAAGTAAAATACGCGATTTCGTTACTTGTTTTAGACATGAAAACATTTTAAGATGCAACTAAAATAAGTATTCCCTTTTACAGTGTAATTAGGAATAGAAATTAAGTAAATATTGCAATTATTCTTGGTCAATATTATTATTATTACAGTGATCAGCCATCAACGGTTAGCAGTGATAATGCTTCAAAGACCACAGCTCCTATATCCGCTGTGATCATGTTCGCATCATCACTGTACCCACCATTGATGGCTAATGGGACTATGTAGTCCATAGCCTTGTTCATACAATCACGCCATTTCTCTCTATTCTTTGCAAGGTTAATCCAGTTTTTCTCATAGTATCCTATTTCTCGGTAAACGGGCCTGACATTGTCTTCCCACCTTCATTTTGGTCTATCCGCAGGCCTTGTGACTTCCGGTTTTTCTACTAGTACTCTAAGTACTGTCCTATCATTTTCCACCTTCGCTACATGCCCGGCACATCCCAGTCATCGAGATTTTATAACTCTAGTAATGTCCCCTTTTCCGTATAACTCGTTAATTTCCCTATTGTGTAAGATTCTCCATTCTCCGGTTAACTAATCAATTTTGCCTCCAAATATCCTTCTCATAACTCTGTTCTCAAATACTCTGAACCTATCCTCCTCCCGCTTAGTTAATGCCCATGTTTCGCATCCGTATAGGACTACTGGCATAATAATTTTCCTATATATCTTTAACTTTGTCTTCCGTGATAGCAGTCGCGATTTTAGTAATTTGCCCACCGAATAAAGGTATGCATTTCCGGAATGTAGTCTTTTCTTTATTTCTGTATACGTCTCATTTTTGGAGTGAATTATAGTGTCGAGGTATTTCAATTCTTGTACTATTTTAACGGTTTTGCCTAACACCTTCAGGTCACTATACTGCCGCCGTAAGCAAGAAGGTCTGTAACTTCAAAATGTCACTTTCGCCGCAATTTTTATATGAAATTTGAAAGCCTGCCGTTTTCTATTAAATTAATCATTTTTATCAAAGAGATTTTTTTTGTATATAATTATTAATGATCTAAACAAGAACACATTTAAAAAACGAGTACAATTATGATTTCATTAAAAAAATGTTAGTTACGACTTTTTGGTTATGAAATTAGAGGGCGACCATAAGCAAGAAAGCCGTATAAACCAACATAAACGATAATGTTTTTACTATGCATAAATTAATAAGTTAGAATATTGAAAATACTGTTATTAATAGTGGAACTGATTCAGCTTTATACAGAAAATAATAAAACTATTTTTTTATTAATTAAAAATATGCTAAAAATAATTATTAATGCATATTTTTTTAACAGGATTTATATTATTTCAACAGTTTTATTTAATATTTGCGTAAATAAAATATACATTTTAATGCTTTAACGTAAAAATTTCTAATATTAATAAAACATTATTTATTGTTTGCCAAGTTTTGCCAAAAAGAATGACGATTATTTGGCATTAAAGGAAGAAATGTTTTCACCATAAGATTTTTCACATCTTCGTTGATTCCGCGAGGTTTTTCTAAGGCATCAGGTTTTTTCGATATGTTTTTCATCCCCTTTACTGATAAAAAATCGAGCTTGTAAGAGTCACCATTGAAAGAGGTTTTATACGTCAACGTCATTAACTCTCGTTCGGCAATGATTTGAACCATGTTTCCAAGTAATGGTTTTGGATTGTTTAATTTTAGATTGTTCGTCCTTTGCACAGAATGACCGTCTAGCCAGTTATATAAATCAGTATGCTCCATGGCTTTCGTGATGGTGTGAGTATTCGCACCTTTCACTGCATCGCAAAAATCATTGAAGTCATACGTTCTTTTCTGTTTTTTAATGATTTTTCTACCTGATGATGAAAACTATCAGCACTCATAAATGTATGACCTGGTTCAAAATAGTTAATTTCAATGGTATCAGATGATATTTCATTAGAATTAATAATGTGAACAAGATACGTTAAGAAACACCAATTTTTGTCTTGGGCAGTACAATTATCGAGCCACAAAATGATTTTCTTAGAATCTCTGTGATGTAAGAAAAAAGCATTATACGCAGAAATCAGATCCTCTTTACGCCTACTCGAAATACCCTCATTCCATAAAACTGCAAAAGTATTTTTTCTTTTATTTGATCCTACGGGTACGAAACTTTCGTTGTAAAGAGAAATTCTTTTTGTAAATAAAACAACTTTGAAAGTATCAATTCTGGGGAGCATTATAACTTTTTGCAAATCAACGGAACAACAAATGACACCATCTGGAAGTGTCTGCGTATTGGCGGTATTTCTCGCGGCTGAGCTTAGCTTTGTCGATATGAGTTTTCCAAGTCGTACAGGCATCGCAATCTGCATCAAGATTCGTCTCATTGTGTTGAGAATTGTGCAATTTAAATGTCTCACATTTTTCGCACTCTTCATGCCCTAACTTTGTAAAACTAATATTCATTTCCTTCAAGCATCTACTGTAAATACTAATCGAAATCTTCAGCTCCTTATGTTCTTGACAAAAATCTTCATACATACTAGTAATTGAAATATCACTAGGTAAATACCGATCATTCGGAGCATGTTATCTTCTGTAATAAGATACCGTTGGGTTGTATTTTTCAATGTGCACGAATACAACTTATGTGTTAATTTTGTGTTTCGATGGTTGACGGTCACGATTATCGGCAAGGGGAGTGATTTCTTGCTTATCCGAGCCGCGCACGATGCGCAATATCATCTTGTCGTTATTTGCTTTCAAACCCAATGTCGTGAGAAAAAAAATTCTACAAACTCGTGTTAATTCACCGGTGTTTTTTCTAAAATGATACTTTATAGACATCGTTCGAATTCGTTTAGGGGATCTAGATGGTTTGGCCGGATCTTCACAAACACACATACTTAGAATAAACATATGTTTGCCATTATAATCAAAATTCCAATATTCCTTGTTAATAGCTTTTCGTATTTCTTCGTCGAAATTCTCAGAACATTTTAATCGGCACTTTGAAGCATCGCAACACTTTCGAACTGCATGATTTTCGGCAACTCTATTGTATTTTGCTTCTAACGTTTCTCTTGGAGCCTTTGCTTTTCGTTTTCTGATCGTGCCTTTTTTTGTATATTCTAAGGTTGAAAATGCGTGTATAAATATTTAAAATGTGAAAATATAAATTGAATAAGAATTAAGAATCAACCTATGACATCTGGAGATTCGTCATTACTGTTCGACTCATTTTGTGTCTCGTTACTGGTACTTCCATTCACTGCAGCATCGCTTATATCTGGTAATGGTTCATTTTCTTTATGAACAGAATCATTGAGAGACGGAACATTGACGATCATATTTTCAGGTTCTAATAATGAAAAATATACGCTGATAATCTTAAATTAACCTCGATATACACGAAATCTTTTTGTTAACAATAAAATAAAGCTATTTAATATTTCATTTAAAAACTTATTTAAAATAACAGTTTAAATTAAACATAAATAAATTACCAATCACATCTTGCGAACTAGCTGCAGTTTCACCATTTTTCCGTTTAACTTTTATAAATCCGTTTTCATCGACTTAACAATTTATTAAATCGATTGGTTCTAACGTTATACTTTCGTTCATGATAAATAAAATTGATTATCACTAAATTGATGTCTTTCGATAATTATAATTATTGCAGGAATTAAAATTAAATTGTCGTTGTTTACTTTTCATAAACAAGAAAGGCGTAAAATTAATTGTTCATAACCAAAAAAGACGTAATCGTCGTACCGTAAACAAAAAAGTCGCGACTTCATGAAGTTTGCGTCTTTCTTGCTTATCATCGTATCTTTACGGCGTTTTTGTTTATGAAAATACCAAATATCACCAAAACCGTAACATTAAATATTGTGATTTTGCACAAAACATTACATTTTTACCTCATTTTATATTTTATTATTATAGATATGGTACATATGTGTCAGAATAATCAAAAATCTCATTTTTGAATTTTTTTAAGTTACAGACCTTCTTGCTTCCGACGGCAGTATACTCATTCACGGGTGCCGTTCTGTAAGTGACCATGTATTCCGTTCTCTTTTCGTTAATTTCTAGACCTACTTCTTTTGCCGTTTTTATATCTATATCGTCTGCATAGGCTAGCAATTGCGTTAAGAAACCGTTCAGTATTACTTCTTACCCATTTTCTTGTACGGCCCTGATAACGTATTCTAATACTAAGTTAAACAAAACTGGTGATATCGAATCCTCACATTTTTAAATACTGTTTACATCAGGGTAGTGTATTTTTAATAAATTAGTTAGGTATATATTAGGTAAAATTTTTAAGTAGATAGGTATAATTTCGAAAAAATGAACGAAAAAGGCTAAATATTAGAAAAATGCATTTATTATTAAGCAAGCTGGTACAAAGAAAATAATGAGATTATGTTTCATATATTTGTTTAAAACACACACATACACACGCACACACATACACACATACACATACACACACATACACACACACACACACACATACATATACACACATACACACGCACACACACTCACACACTCACACACACAGCGGTGGATTAGACAAAAACTTAGCAATTACTTTCTAGAAATTAGCATTACAAAACCTATACAATGATAATTAAGTCGATATCTCATCGAACCTTGGAGATTTTGAAAAAGAATGAAACAACTCCCGTAAAATCACAGTCTACCACTTTTTACCAATTTAGGATTTGAATTTTGAAAAATTTAACCACTTAGCGGTGGATTAGGGAAAAACCCAAGAATTACTTTCTAGAAATTAGTATTAAAAAATCTGTGATAGGATAAAAAGCTGATATCTCATCAGGCCTTGGAAATTTAAAAAAAAAATTTCAATCCCGTAAAATTCCATTTTGCTATTTTTGACCAATTTAGGTTCCGAAATATGAAAAATTGGGGCCTGCGGCGGCTCAGTCGGTAGAATGTCGGATTCCCACGCCGGTGACCCGGGTTCGAATCCTAGTCTCTGCCGATTGATACAAGCACCTCTGTAAAAATTACATGTGCTTTGTTTACAAACACACCGCAGACCCCCGTCGTCAATTAGCACCACATGGGAGCACAAACATGGCGACGTTAATTAAAAAAAAAAAAAAAATAAGAAAAATTTAACCACTTTAAGGTAGATTAGGGAAAAAGTCAGAAATCACTTTCTAGAAATTAGTATTAAAAAACCTATAAAACGATAAAAGAGCCAATATCTCATTGAGCATTGGAGATTTAGAAGAAAAAGAATCGAATGCCATAAAATTACATTTTGCCATTTTTTACCAATTTAGGATTAGAAATTTTAAAATTTTTCCTACTTAGCGATCGATTAGGGAAATAGCCGGAAATTACTTTTTATAAAATAGTATTAAAAAAACAATAAATCGATAGAAAAGCCGATATCTCATTGGACCTTAGAGATTTCAAATGATTCCGTCAAAACACATTTTGCAGCTTTTAACCCTATAAAAATTGAAATTTGAAAAATTTTCCCCCTTAGAGTTAGAATTACGTAAAATCCCTTCTTATTCGTTGCCTACGATATAAAAACAATATACCATCCAAATTTCAAATCTCTTGGTTTAATGGTTTTGGCTCAGCGTTGATGAGTCAGCCAGTCAGTCAGTCAGGACATGTCCTTTTATATAGATACGGGTTGAATTTTGGACAGTTAACCTACTTAGGTGTTAATTAGGGAAAACTTTACGGTATCCCACTACCTCACTTGGGAGCACGCGAAAGACAAGTTCCGCCTTGCCGTCCATTGTATGCGCATGCGTAACGGTCAGTCGCGTGGCAGTGCTGCCGCAGGTCGCTTATGGTGAGGGAGGCGGCGTTTGTATGTGTGTGTGTACGTGTGAAGGAGAGATAGCTCGCACGGCGTTATAACAGGGCGCGGTATAACCGGGTTCCACTGTATATCTGTATAGATAAAAAATTTGGACATTTTAAACGTCTGTTACCTTTAAGTTTTTCATTTCTAGGTTCATATTTAAAGCGGGGTATGGGGCAAATCAGGATACCGGCTATATCTCGTATCATACACGGTGGCGTCGTTTCAAACCAATTGAGATTTCTTTAATATATACTAGAAAGATAAAAAAATTCTAACCCCAATCATTTTATATACCAGGACGTTCAGGATAGAAGTGACGTTATCAAAACTATTGTATTGTATTGTCACTATTCTAAGTTTTGACTTACATATTTACCGACTGGACAACCAAGGACGATATCTAGATAAAATCTAACAACGCTATACTGTAGGGCTACTAAAAATCTTTAAAATTCTTCCTCAGAAGTTACATTTGACAAACAATAAGCTATGTATATATATTAATTTGGAGAACAACTGCTCGGGGGCAAAACGAGGTGGGGCAAAACTGGGTACCAAAAACATAGACAAAATACGAAAAGAGAAAAATTTGTCTTCATAATTTGAAGAAATTTAAGTTAAATGTAAAAAAATAATATTAAAATTCATAAAAGATTACCTCGGAGAAATCAGATGTTTTATAAAAAGCTTTTTAAACCAGAAACTGGCCATTTTTACAAAAATCGTTAAAATTGGCTAAGTCTGGCTAATAGTTGGCTCCATATAACATTAAAATTTTCACTTTTTTATTAGGATATTGTTAAAATTCATAAAAAGTTATTTTTGTTCAATTTTAAATATATTTAGACCATGTTCTGAATCAATAAGTGGGGGTAACTCGCTTTGTCCCATAGTTTTTGCAAATACCAAAAAACAACATTTTTAAAAACGGTTCATATTATGTAGTTGTAAGCGTTCTATGGTACTCTTATAGGTAGGTTTTGTTGTATAAATAAAATGATAATAAATAAAAATAATTTGTAAGAAAAAAATTGTTTACTTCTTAAATATTAGAAAATTAAGCCCATTGTTAGGCGCCCCGCTTTGCCCAACTCTCCCTTTATGCTTTGCTCTCTACCAGTGAAACATCTGAGCTATGTTACAATAATGTAATAAAAGTAATTTATATGAATCAAATATTCCAAATATTGAAGAAACACACATTATTTTATATTTTTATAGCACACTAACCTCAAAATGCCAACTTTATTGTCGATTTTGAGGTTGTTGTGCTATAAAATATCGTATGAGACTGTCGTGGGAGGTGTTTTTCTACCTTGCTCGATTTTCTCACTCGCTTCGCTCGTGCGAAAACCCTCGAGCAAGGTAGAAAACCATCTCCCACAACAGTGTCATAATATACTATTTCATTTCCAATAAGGCAGTCAAAATTAAGTATCAATAGATATCTATGTAAATTGTTTATTGCAAAAATGCTGATTTTTAAAACAATTAATATACATTTTAAAATATTTTATTTTAAACTAACAATAATATTCATATTACTTCCTAGGCATACTTACAAATAGGAAGTCATCGGCCCCTTGTTATAGTTGCTGGATTTAACGTTAGTATATATCTTAATTAAGTAGGTATTTTTAGAAACAAATTATGCTAATTATATTGTATAAAAATTAATTAAAAATTATAAAATTATGTAATTGAAACAACAATAAATAATTTTTTCTATAATTTTAAATAATATTAAAATTGAAAAGTCAATAACACTGAACGCAAGAGGAAGCTATAAGTATACTTTCTATAATTACAAATGTTATCATTTTAGATGCTCAAAGAGATGGGTCGTTCGCTAGTTACTCGATTTATTGATTCACTTGACTCAACTGCTAAGAATTCATGAATAAATAAGAAGAGTATTTCTATTCTTGCCTCCTCTGTACACGTAAACCACCTGCAGTTTAACCTACAGTTGCATAACCACAAAAATAGCATGTGAATCTATATTTGATTTTCTCAAGTAAATAAAGTATACACAAAAATTTACAAACTAAAAGATTGGTATATTTTGTAAAAAAATATTTAATTTTTAAACGAGAGGTATCATGGTAATTAGGAAAATAAAATATGGTTTTTGTACACTGTTTATTTTTAACATTGACAATCAACATATTTCGACTTCATTTGCGCAATTATACATATATAATTGTTGTATGTATATATTTATATTTATATTTGTATATATATATATATATATATATATATATATATATATATATATATATATATATATATATATATATATATATATATATATATATATGTATTTTTTTGTATAATGTATTTATATTATAATATGGTACATTTCATTAATACGATAACATTTCTTTATAATTCAGTAAATTCACGTTATTCGCTTTTATAAGGACATTTCTAATTATTATTTAATCAGTTATTCGACCGATTGACGGAACGCATATATTTATTGCACATCTTGTTTAAATTAATTATAGTATAATCAAAAATCAGAGATCGGCGTATACGAGTTTTGAAACACCACTACAGAATCTATTTTTTAAGCTTGTTAGGAATCTCTGACTTGATCGAAAATTTAATTTAGTCAATCGATAGATTAAGTGAATATAATATACTTTCTTTCATTTACTTTCTTATTATTCCACTTTGGATATGGATAATTTCCACCAAATTGCAGTTCATACGATATGTATTTTTGTTGTTTCGTCAAAGCTTATATTCTAGTAACAATAATTCACACCCTTCATGATATGTTTAGTTTTCTGCGTTGATCATTTAAGAATTACACGCTAAAATGATGCGTAATACATAATAATTATGTTATATGTAGGATAAAAAAACGTGAGCACGGTTAAATCAATTTCCTCATTCATATACTCCCAACGGGAGATATTTAGATGTACACATTGATAAAGCAAATTTATCATTATCGTGCCCACACATTTTATTAATAATCAATTGATTTACACATTCTTTTAAATTTTTGTATATTTATATAAATTGATATCGATTTCACAATTACAAGAATTCGTAAATACAAATTTCCACATAAATTTCTATGACATTTGGGTTAAAATATTTTAATAAAAATTGCATTATAATTTTAAATTTTAGGAGCAGACATTATCTTATATCACTCATTAATTGTTTTGATTCCGAATTTTTTAATTTCTAAAATTACATAAGTCATTCGAATAGACAGCTCGCAACTAAAAAGATTACACTGTAAACTGGGCAATACCACTTTTGTATTACTTGCAAACATTTAGCAGATATAAATAAAATTACAAATCTCTGGCTTTCCATATTGGACGACTAGTGATACGAATTTTATATACACATATTACCTTATTGGTTGGTTTGATATCTGTACAGTGGCAACTTTATTTTTATTAAGAGTGATAAATAAATAATCTGTATGTTCGATGATTTGACGACTCATAATTTTGTATTTTCTCTTCATTATTTCAATATTCAACAGTTAGTCGTTAATAACGATTGATACTATTAACCATAAACAATGAAGTGAACTGATTAACAAAGCATAATGACAAGTTAGGTTACGCATTAATAAAAAATAATTCATCTAAGCAACTATAAATCAACAGTAGCAATCGAACGCATTTTTAAACACTCTTCCTTATATTTAGTGTATTGCACATCGTAATTTTACATTTGTATGTGTGCTTAATTTATTCACGTTTCTTTCATCTGTAATAAATACTATTTCTTCTGCTTCCCTAAATCATCCTCTTTATTTTATAAGCTTTCCTATTATATACTTTCACAAATACTTTCTTCTTTCATTTAATAAATCTCTTTTAGTTATTTGACTTATTTTGAGTGATATGTATTCGTTTGGTTTTGCTTTGTTTCGCACTTTCATTGCAGTTAGTGTATACAAGCGCAAGATTTTTTAAATTCACCCTGTTCTGTATTACTTATTTACATAAAGAAAATCAAAAGTGACTATAGACATTGAAAATAAAGTTCCACGCAGTTGAATGTACGTATTGTTGTTTTGTTATAATCTTAACCGCTTTTAATAATCGTAACTAAAGTTACTATTAACTAAGACTTCAAAAAATCTTGCGCGTATTTATAACAAGTATAAGTGTATATCTCTCTTGTAATTTTATGTTGACCTTTAAAATATCTACATGTATACGGTGAGTTTTTGTACGTACTGCTAGCGCACACTAGATTATTGTTCCGGTGCAGCGCACACAAAATCTCTTTGCTATACACTATATAATAAACTCAACAAGCTCTGTCGAAAGCTGATCCGCCATGTTGTATTCCTTTAGAAAAATATTTTATCTTTATGAAATGCTGCCAATCACCTACATACACACAGGCAACTGAAAGGTGCCTTCACCGCTTCTAGATTTAGATCAATAGCAACACTTTGTATTCATATTTTTAACATTGTAACATTATTCATGAAATTATATTATTACAACATAATAATAATTTACGGACTCTGGTTAAAAAAACTTATGAGCCCGGATTGTAAAATAAATGTATACGATGTTACCAGATTTTATCTGGATTTTGAATCCTGCTTCATATGGTCATATCCGAATCAATACGAAATCGGTTTATTTTCGGATGCGTTCGGACAAAACCGGATAAGATAAAAAAAAATCAATCCGATCTTGTCCGGAATTTGAATCCAGTTTTATCCGGTCTCATCCGATTTCATAAGTTTTTGTAATCAGAGATCTTTAAAACGTCTTCTTTGGATGCAAAGAGTGAACTTACAATAAGCAAAAATGTAGTCACAGCCGATTGTTGTAAGTACACTTTTTAACATTTTTTAATAATTTATATTTGCATTTCAGGCTTGTTGTTTGACTTCCGTATATATGTAGGTACTTAGCAAGAAAACTATATATTTGTCGAACAAATATAATCTAGGCAAATTATAATGTAATAATTACTTAACGGTTTCTATAACTTATTGTTTATCTTATTATAGACAACTATCTACCGCGTGGCTGTTACGTTGACTTAAATTAATTTGATTCATTGTTTTAAAAAATCAGGTTTTTCATAAACATATTCTTTTATTTACTAATAAAATATTTTACCATTATTAGTTTAACTTTTTCCTAATTAATAAAAGATAATTTGTAAGCAACAAAAAAACTTAGACTTTATTTATCACAAAGTAGTCGACTAGAAATTTAATTTTTACTTTCAGTATCAAGAATGATCGAAGTACTTAGACTAACCTAAATAAGCTCTTGCTCTTTGAGAAGCAATTATTAAAAAATTAAACGAAAAATAAATAAACCACAGTCAACAATTGTATTTTTATAAATGATCATGGAACATTGTAGATAGTCACGCGTTTTTTGCTAATTTCCCACATAATGCATTTATACTTGCAGCTCTATTAAATACACGTTTACATTTATACTCTCATGTTATATAGTCAAAGGAACTTTTCAAGCGAGGGAAACGACCAGCGTATACGCGAGAGTTACATGATAAAAGCATTCCTCTAAACTTCATATAGAATAGTTATCTCTATTGTCCCTAAAATTCAACAAAAACCGCGTGAGTATTTTTTCAAATTGACGTCGCGGTCAAGTTTGATACTCGACTGCAACATTTTCTTTAACATTTTCATAAATAAAATATCGACTATTTATCAACATTTCATCATATTGATTTTGGATATAGAAATTTGTATATAATTAGCATCTCATAAAATTAACTCATTTGTATAAAATAACGATCGTGAATAACGCAATTGGCGGATCGGCCGATATAATATTATTCTCAACGTAAAACCTCATTAAGCAGTTGGTAGACTATAAATGCATTCATATATAATATACATCTCAAACAAAAACGATACAATTTACTAGGCCTAAAAGGCGACGCGGCTTTTGAGAAAGATTCGTTTCGCAAAATTCTAAAATGACCAATTTGGATGATGTTGATCAATTTCCTGCATGTACTAAAATTTTATAGTATTTAAATTATTATTATTTAAAGTAATTGATTTATTTGAATACATTAATCACGAAAAAATATTAGTAAAACAATGGTTAGCATTAATTTACTTTAATATGTATAACATTATACAAGACAAGAAGATAGCATCATATCATTTCAGAATTTTACAAAGCGTCAAAAATAGTATAAAACAAGGCATTGATATTAAAATATTATTGGTTCTGTGATTCTAATGAGATCAAAACTATTCAGTCCAAAAATGATATATTTAAAGAGAAAAGAGAACGAAGTTTAACAGCATAAAACTTATTTATATTGCTACTTAAATACTGCAGTTAAATTTCGTTCTTCATTTCTAAAGTGACAAAATTTTTTGTGCTTAAATGATAGAAAGCAATAAATAAATGGTGACCCTGGACAGTCTCGGCAGTGCGACAAATACATAGTGGTATATAAGAGTATCGAAACATAGTGTTGTTTTCCGAATAACTTGACATTCATACGTAGGAGCACGTAGTTAAATACTAAGACAACAGCAGGAAGAATTCTAAGCCCATGTTTTTTTTGACAGCTGATGAGAAACAGCCGCGTCTGTTGCAAAAGAAAAGCTTTGAGAGCGTACTGGTCGCAGTGGCGAGTCTGTCGACGCGGTCAGAGCTAAGTGTGACAAAGGAGATCAGACAAGTAGAATAATAAACCTGGTGGTAAAATAAAGCAGAGGGGCTTGGTGGGCGAGGGTAGTGGGGGTGGGCCGCGTCGCCGCGTTTATTGTTGGTCACAGCATCCGATCACGGAGTCCGCGATTAGAAGGCGGTACTGTTCTGGGCCTGGCGCGAGCCGAGGGCCGCGGCGCTAGTGTGGTGGGGCCCGGTCTGTGCGGCCGAGCCCAAGCCACCTCCGCCACCGCCGCCACCGGCCGTCGCCTGGTCCACCGCTGGGTAACCCGGCTCCATGTCGTAGTCCGGCTCGAGTGCTGGATTCACTCGTCCGTTTGATTCGTCCTTGCTGCCGTAGAGCCTGCCGGCGCCGGCCGCGAGAACTGCCATTTGCTCGCCCTGCAACAGCGCAAAACACCAACCCACCCCGTTTTTCCATTCAATTGCCTGACTCTTCACATTCTATCGTCGAGGGTATTTACAAAATAAAATTATTATATTAAGTTTCTTTAGCCTTTTATACCTTTTTTTATACCACAACGATTTTTATACCACAACGAGAAATATTTATATGTAGTAAAAATGATTTTAAAAGAGTTAACGTGTGATGATCCAATTCACTGCATCTTTTTTGTTCATATTTTCATGCTTTGGTCATAAAAAATAAGTTTTTAGCTCGATTCCAATGTTAAAGTATTTCTCAGACATCTGTTATTCTTACCTACATTTTTGTAAGATTTTCTTGTTTCATATGTTATAGTGCCATGTTATAGTACAATAATCATGAAAAATGATTTGTTCCATAGATTGAACAAAACACTCAACGGGTTCAAAATACCTCTAGAGCAGTAAACAAAACAGATATAAGAGAATTTTCTTTTTAAATACACATAAACGTTAAAAGTTATTAGATTAAAAAAATATTTTATCGACACATCTTAAAAGGGGTTGAAAAGTACATAAATTAATACAAATATTCATGCGGAACTACTACACTGTTATTTTCAGCATGACTTGAAATAAGAAAAAAAATGTTCTTAAATTTGTTACATCTCATTTTAAGAATATTTTGCTCTTAAAACAGGTAATCCTTTTAACAATATAAAGTTGAGTGATTATTCGACGGCACCTGTATTGGATTGTCATAAAAAAAAGGCATTACAAAAGTAGTAATATCTCCGAGACGAAAGATCTATAGGCCTCGGAAATTTTAAAATATTTTCTTGAATACTGTAGTAAACTTAAGCCATACAAATATTTTTAAAAACATTGTCTACAGATACTAGACCGATTAAAAAAAATTTGACTCACATTCGAGTACCTTAGCTTACTTAGTATACTTTTATTCTACAACTGCAAAAATTAACAATTTATACAAATTCCTAATAAAATATTTACTATTGACAATAAGTGAATCTTAAAGCTTTTTTGCGTAACGATTTATTGTACATCTACATAAAAACCATTTGGTTGAAATTCCAATATTTCTTGAATAATGATACCTACCTTGTACTATTCGTATTCATTTTTTTTAGATTTTGTTTTTGACAGGTTTCATTTCACGAAAATGGGATCAAGTAAAAAGTAATATTAGGTACAATTTTGAACATTAACTTTACCCTTTACTTACTAATCTAAATTTGGTCGGCAAAGGACCTTCTACTTTCTCCTTGCATGTGACCTCAAATAATACTACATATTATATACTCCCAGAATATCAATCATACAAATTATTTTCCCTTAACACAAAGAATGTTTTACATTACTTATACAGTTAAAACCCGTACACTGTGGATTTCGCGAACTAAATTATATGGTTCAATAGTCGCGCATGCTTATGCTACGGCCGTGGCACTACAACGTGATTGACCACAATGATGCTTCAGTCTGCTTGGCTGACGAGCAGACACCACGAAGAATAACAGTGCGCGAGGTTTAAATGTAATTTGTTTACATTCGATAATGCAATATATTTGTATAGATTGTTATTACGGGTTCCATATTTTCATTGATCGAATTCGTAGAGATATAAATATAGATATAATACATATTTAACCTAGTGCATTATGCATAAGAATACTTTAGAAGAAATAAAAGAAATTGCTTGTGATCCACGATTTATTAAACTTAAGCTATATACATGGGTGATTATCAAAAAACGGTATTTTTAGTGTCGCCAGTTCACAAAATTAAGTACATGCGACATATAGCCTAAAAGTAATTAGCGTGGCCTGTCGCCATCATCGAACAATTAAGATAATTCTGAATTCATTAGGCACAACATTTATGATTTAACTATTGTATATCTAACATATTAGACTTTGAAGTGCATTACATGAACAACATGATATCATTTTTTCAGAATTTTTTTTCAACTTCTCTGTCTGCATGACTGTTACGAATGTTGTCGTCAACTTTTCAAGTTTTAGCGTTCCCGAGCTCAAGTTATCGTTCCGTAATGAGTAGGATAGGTTAGTTGAACTATCTAACTTATGAGGTATTTCAGTTTAGGCTTTAAAAAAGTACATAAACGTGCGAGCCGGTGTTTATTTGCAGTTTTGATAGTTACTTTTTAGGTTATTTGTTTTAAAATTCCAAAAGCTAAAAAATACGTAATTACCGTGGCCATCAAAATTATAGGTAAATTACATTTTTTTAAATTTTGTCATGAGGTATTCTGGTGGAATAACGTGTATATATCGACGGCTGAACGGAAGAACCGACCAACTCGGCGCGCCCTCGAAGAAGAGGCAGGGCCGTATTAGCAATTGCTGCGCCCCTACGGCAGCCGCTACCTGGCGCCCCCGGCCGGGGGGCGGGCAGTACCCAACTACGCCGAGCAGAGCATATGGAATAAAAAGTTTTCATAACAAAATTGTAAACCCTAAACCCAAAACCCAACGTCCCCAACATTTTGCAATTAAAAAATTTTGCTATTAAAAAATGGGCAATCGGCAGTAAACAAATTTATATAATAGAATTATTAACCTTAAACCCAAACTGAGTAATTTGCAATAAAATATTTTCATAATAAAATCATGAACCTAAACCCTAAACTCAACCATTCCAAGCGGAGCATTTTGCAATTAAAAAATTTTAATAATTAAACCATACGTTCTAAAACCAAATTCCTAAACTCAACTACCTCGAGCTGAGCCTTTTACAAGTAAATAATTTTAATAATAAAAGCATAAGCCCTAAACTCTAAATCCAAATAAACTAAGTAGAGCAATGTGCAATAAACATATTTAAATAATAGAATTTTTAACCTTAATCTTAAACCTTAAACGCAATTAACCCGAGCTGAGACATTTGCAAAAAAATAATTTTAATAATAAAATCGTAAGCCCTAAACTCAACTACCCCGAACTGAGCATTTTGCAATACAAATTTTGATAAGTTAATAATAAACCGTAAACCCTAAATCTAACTACCCACGCTGAGCAATTAGCAATTAAAAATGTGTTAATAATTAAACCGTAAATTCTAAATCCTAAGCCCTAAGCTCAACTACCTCAAGCTTAGCATCTTGCAAATAAATAATTTTAATAAGAAAATCGTAAGCCCGGAACTCTAAACCTAAGCTGAGCCATGCGTAATAAATAAATTTAAAAAATAGAATTTCTAACCTTAAACCCAATTAACCCAAGCCGAGAAATTTGCAATTAAACAATTTTGCAATAAAAACATAATAATAAAATCGTAAGCCCTAAACTCTAAACCCAAATAACCCAAGCTGAGCAATCTGTTTTGAACAAGATTTAAATTTAAATAATATAATTGTTAACCTTAAACTTTAAATTGAGTGAATTTCATTTCACAAAAAAGCGTCAAATATACCGGTATATTACATATTATTATTTATTATTTTCTATGTATTTACATATTTAAATTTTTATTATTATAAATTGGTCAGCTTGGGTTATTTGGGTTTAGGGTTTAAAGTCTGTGTTCAAAATTCTATTACTTAAATTTGTTTATTGAAAATTGCCCAGCTTGGGTTATTTGGGTTGCGAGTTAAGGTCTTAGGTTTTATTATTAAAATTATTTATTTTCAAAATGCTCAGCTCGGGGTAGTTGGGTTTACGGTTTAGGGTTTAGAATTTTTTGTGTTATTAAAATTTTTTAATTGCAAAATACTCTAGTTGGGAAAGTTGGGTTTAGGATTTAGGGTTTATGTTTTAAATATTAAAATTTTTTAATCGCAAATTGCTCAGCACGGCGTAGTTGGGTTTAGGGTTTTCGGTTTAATGTTAACATTTCTATTATTTAAATCTGTGCACTACAAATGGCCCAGCTTGGGTTTTTTGAGTTTTGTGTTTAGAGCTAGGTTTTATTATTAAAATTATTTATTTGCAAAATGATCAGCTCGAGGTAGTTGGGTTTAGGTTTTAAAGTATAGAATTTTTTGTGTATTATTTAAATTTTTTAATTGCATAATGCCCCGGTTAGGAAAATTGGTTTTAGGGTTTAGGATTTAGGATTTATGGTTTAATTATTAAAATTTTTTAATTGCAAAATGCTCAACTTGGGGTAGTTGGGTTTATAGTTTAAAGTTAATAATTCTATTTTATAAATTTATTCACTGCCAATTGCCCAGCTTGGTTTATTAGGGTTTTGAATTTATAAGTGCTTACGATTTTATTATTAATAGTACATTTCGACACGGGTGCGGAGCGGATTATTTGCCTCATGTGACGCTTTTCGCGCGAGCGAAGCAAGACCTTTTTTATTTTTATAGTCCTGGTATCTTGCGCCCCTTTAGGACCAACACTCTACGGCATGGCGTAGTTGGCGTAGGACATAATACGGCACTGAAAAGAGGTTAACTCGAAGCGCGCCCCAAGAGTAGATCAACTCAGATATCGCGTAAAGGACGGCTTCTTTAGCCAATTATTCTTCGCTTTACGTTTTGTTTTTGCAACTCTAAAAAAATATGAGAACGAATATGACCGCAAGAAAAGCCATTTACTATTTTTTTAGAGTTGCCAAAACATAACGTAAGGCGAGGAATAATTGGCTAAAGAAAGAAATTTGCTCTTGGGGCGCGATCCGAGTGATCCTCTTCTTCGATTAAGCGCCGAGTTGATCGTTTCTTCCACTCAGCCGTCGATATACACATCCTGCGGAAAACTACTTTTATTATATTAAAATAAAACTTTTAGGCCTTTTTTCCTGCAAAAAGTAATTACCGTGGCCGTAATTACCGTGGTCAATCTGGTAAAATTCCGTAAGAAATACATGTAAAATACATGTAAAAGAAAGCTTTGTCTTGTTTCACCATGAATAACAACTAAAAGCTTAAATTAACCCTTAAAAACAGATTTTTAGCTTGGTCCAAAAGTTAGATGAAAAACTACCGTTTTGTTGACTATCACCCACATATGTCCTATCGATCGTTTTAACGAACACATTTTCCCCGTAAACATCTAATTTGATGTTTTACTATGAAGAATCCAATTGTTTTATTGCATATTTGTAGAAGATGTTAATTAATAAACTTTAAGAAATATCAGTGAAAACAATGCCTCCACCTTTTAATGATATTTCTTAAAGTTTATTAATTAAGGGGGCAGGCCTGGGTTAAAACCAAATGAAGACTTGTTTTCTACAAGTCCAGAAAACTTTTTATGTTTAAAAGCAATCATTCTGAAAATTTTTAATTTAGTAAAGCACAATAATATAAAACTTCAGAATCTTGACCCAACATGTCACAATAAATCACTATTTTCAATACCATATTTATTAAAGGAACTTTGATCCTCACACGATTCAAGGTGACATGGTGAACGAAATATTAAAAAATTTTTTTTAAAAATTGATTGGATTTTTGAAAAAAAATAATAAAAAAAAATTTAATTAAAAAGTACTCCTCTCTTTTTGCAATATACGTCAAAAGGAATCAAATAACCGTCAAAACAAAATTTTTTGTTCATCATGTCACCCCGAATCGTGTGAGGATCAAAGTTCCTTTAATAAATATGGTATTGAAAACAGTGATTTATTGTGACGTGTTGAGTCAAGATTCTGCAGTTTTACAGCGGTAAAATATAAGACAATATTGTGCTTTGATAGCATAAAATTTTTCAAAATGATTGTTTTTAAACATAAAAAGTTTTCTGGACTCATAGAAAAAAGTCTTTTTAGGGTTTAACTCAGGCCTGCACCCTTAACGTGTTGTACAAATATGCAATAAAACAATTGTATTCTTCATAGTAAAACATCAAATTAGATGTTTACGGGGAAAATGTGTTCGTTAAAACGACCGATAGGATATATGTAACTATTAACCAGAATATACTCTTCAAGGTGGGTCTACACTGATTTTTTCAAAATCATTAAACATCCGGAATTTTATTTCAAAATTTTAATATGTTTATTAGTAATCAAAAAAGAGGAATATATACCAATTTTGAGCAATTCTCACTTTTCTAATTCCATTTCATTGAACAAAATGCACGTATTTGCATTAAAATTAAAGGTTAATTCAAGAAGTTCCTTGCGTACTTAACTTTGACAATATCAACCTAATAAATTCTCACTAACTTTAGAACCCGTAACAAACGAAAGTTAGTATTTTTTATTATAATTTTCTATCATAAATAGCTTGAAAAAAATATATGTCCATTTTAAATAAATATATGACATAAAATACCACATTTTTGCATACATATTTAATCGGCAATAATTTGTACGTACGCAATTCTTGAAAAAAAACTTCTTTAAATAGTCCTTATAGGAATATTTGTTGCGAGTTATAGCCACATTCATCGACTCTAAATGTACGAACAACTGTTTGAAGTTTGAAAAATAAATTTCGAGAAAAACGCATTTAAATATTCAATTATACATAAGAAGCAATGTTAATTCTTTTTTTTGAATGGTTATTAATTATTCTTATTCTACCCGGTCCCAATTATTTTTTACAAATGTAGAGCTTCAAAAAGTGTATTAAATTTTTTTAGATTTTTTGTTTAAAAAACAGTATAGACCCACCTTAAGTAAAATCAAACTTTTGGAAATCTTGGACTCTAAATCTAACAATTTCCTTCAAATTACCCACATCAACCCTTCAGTACCAACATGCTTATATGAGCCTATAAGTTTCAAGTTCAGTGTAAAATCGAACATCGATATGGTAAGAAAAGTACCAGTTTACTTTCATCAGGTAACTATGGAAGAAGGTACAGGATTTTATAGAAGTCTAAATTATTGTTTTAACTCGCATAAACCTATATTTCTCTCCGCCTAGCAATAGGAAATCGGTGTATCTCAAAAAACTAATTGAAATATCCTCTTGTTAGAAAAATATATCTCCCTTCGTTTTGTGGTCAAATAATTAGTGCCAAAGTAAATTGAATACTCTTAGATAAATAATTGTGTAAAAATGAATATTTTTAGATGTTTCTTTCATTACTTTCTTTTTTTGTCAAAGTCTGGGTACTAAAGGGTTAACATGCCCATTGATTTTCAAAGACAGATTATGCAAACAGTTTAATGACTGACCTCAGCTGGATCGGGTCCGACCCTCTCGACGTCCTCCGGAATATTGACGACGCACCGGAAGACATCGTAGCCGGGGGCGAGCCTGCCACTGAGGAAGACGACCTGCGTACCGTACGAGACCCCGATGAGGGTGATGAGCGATATAAGCATGGCCATGGTGCGGAACGGGAACATTTGCACTTTGTTCTCCTCGTCGTAGCCCGGATAGTGGATGAGGGCGGGCAGGCCCATAATCGGCTCGCCACCGCTTATGCGCACGACGAACGCAATTATGTAGGCCGTCAGACTACCGTAGGTGTTGCAGTACGGCTTGAAGTGCACGACCATCAGCAGCTGCGGGAAGAGGATCACATAGACCAAGTCCGAGCACATGGACCACAGCCCGTAGATCGACGGTATTGTCAGGGCCATTATCGTGCTGAGAATGCCGACCACGCCGATGCCTACTCGCATCACCCAAATGATCTCCATCTCTGACGCCTACGGTAAACAAATAACAAGCCACGCGTGTTCTTTTTAATCCAAATTCTACTGCACTTTAATTGTAAAGTATAGTTATCGGATTCACTTATAATTTGTAATGATTGCAAAATAATTTAATTATTGTTATTTTTAGAAATTTATATATGTAAAAGGCTCTGCTGCTAAAACGTACTAGGGTAACTAAAACTTATATGCTAATATTATATGACGCGAACGTAATTCTCTACTTATTACAGAAAGAAAATACACAATTCAAATGTATTAAATGATTTGTAATATTATTTTTAAGTAAATAAAGCACCTGGTCATTCACTATCAAACGTGGACATTAACTGGTAAAGTTACCCTACTTTGTATTTAAGGTAAAAGTTTACTTATATTTTGGTAGAGCTTTTTGCTTCCTCGTAGAGGAAGGTTAGTTACGATAAAAAAAAAGTTGTACTAAAATCATTATAAAAACATGTTTTGATACCTTAGGAATCAAACACACTCTTTTTAGAAAATGTCTGTATGGATGTGTATATGAGCGTGTATATATATATATATATATAACCCAACCCCCGCTGTTACATATATATTTTCATAATTATCGGAACCATAAAATACCAGAATTAATAAAAAAAAAAAAAAATATATATATATATATATATATATATATATATATATATATATATATATATATATATATATATATATATATATATATATATATGTAAAAATACTTTATTATCGACAAACAAATTGTTTAAAATGTGCTTGATTTTTTTAAGGTTAAAACAAAATATAAATTTTAAAAAATAACAAGTTTTACTCATTACAGGTTCAGAATAGTGTCAGAGTTTTTTGGAATCCTTTGGTCGATAAGGAGTGCACCAGATTCTTTTTGTATAATCCTTATTTTTTTCAATAAATAATAGGGTTTTCAAAAATAAAAAAATCTAGATTGATAAAAAGGGCTCAAAATTTATATATCACCTAATGACATCGTTAATAAGTTAGTAAAGTTTGAAAAAGTTTAAGAGTCACTGACATATTTTTATAGAATCGCAATACTCCCCCCTTAATATAACGATAAATAATGGTAAACATTGCGGAAAGTAGGCCAAAATAATGTAGAAAAAAGTAGATATGAAGAAGTTCCTATTCTTATATGTAATATAACGTAAAATAACATAAATTATCGTAGAGATATGGAGAAGGTTCTGATTCCTAGATGTAATGAAACGTAGAATAACGTAAAAGTAACGTAAAATAACGTACAATAACGCAAAATAGCGTACAATAGCGCATAAATCACGTAAAAATCATGAAAAAAATCAAAAAATAGGCCAAAATCACATAGAATAACGGAGATATGAGGAAGAGTCACGATTCTTATACACGGCGGCGGCGGCGAAATAATTTTATAATATAGAGAAGATATATATCTTCCTATATTATATAATTGTTTGTAAATCTTTTAATATTTATGCCCTCCTCGCCCCCCCCCCCTCGCCGCACCTCACCCTCCTCGACACTCATTTTGCTCTCCTCAAAATAACGTTATAACGATATCGTGATAATAAAACATATTTCTAAGTTTTAGGAGATTTCGGGACCTGCACCTTTACTCTCTTCTTGTAAGTGTACATTTATAAATTTTAAAAACTCACTCTCTGACGGAAAATAAGTTTGTAGACATTTCTTGCGAACATGGAACTAGCCGAAAGAATACTACTGTCTGCTGATGACATTACAGCTGCTGAAACAGCCCCCAGACCGAAGAATGATACGAAGTCCGGTGTGAGGTATTGTAACACCATCGGCAGAATCATGCTAGTCTCTTTATCCGTCAATGGCCAAGGACCTGGATATCCCGTCTCGTTCCATGCTGAAACAAAAATAAAAATACATACGTATTTAAAATAATCAATTTCATAAATTATTCCATTACTTTTAAGTAAACTTGTGTTGATTATTTAAATTATAATGTTCTATTCCGTATATAATGCAAAATCAAAGTCTGAACATAAGTAAGATTTAGTGTCAAGTATTGCTTACGGCATGCAACCTTTTAGTAACAAAAGCTTCAATATTTGTATGTATAATTTACTAGCGTTGAAAGTGCCATGACTTGATAAGACTTTTCAATTTTTAAAGAAAACAAACTTCTTATGTAAGAAACATCGGATAATAATTTCTTTAAGTTAAAGTAAATATTACACATGTCAGAATTATAAGAGTTTCCACTTTAATTATTTTATTGCTCTTTTAGTTCCTCTACCTACTTATATTTTAAAAAACGGTAAAAAAATCTAATGTAAGAATTGAAATGCAACTATTTACGTTAATTTCAAATGATCGTATCCTAGAAATATATTTTAACGACAAAACTTAATAGCTACGAATTTCATAACAAGCTTTATTGTAACATGTTTTCGACAAATTTGCAGGGGCATTAAAAAACCATAAATCGATTAGTGTTACACTTCCGTACCCAACAAATATTTCAAACAAATATTTTGTAATTAATCTTCCGCACAAATAACGATACTTTCGAAAAAAATGTAGATATTTTCTGTAAAAAGTTGTAATACTAAAAATCAATTATGATGTCGCAAAAAAATGAAGTCTTCAGTAAATCGATAAATACGTACGAGGAAGCAAGGATCATCAATATAATTTAATGTCTTTTATCAAGACTATTTTTTCACGTGAACACGATAATTGCTTAGCCGTCTCTTGTTTTTCTTTCGCTCTGCCTTTGCAATCCTGCACAAGCCGCAAGTACGCGTTCCTGGGGTGCGACCATACCAAAGGGGATTAAATTAGGCACGTCTACCTACTCCATCTTTTCCTGCTACTCGAACCCTCGCTCTCCCTTTTCTTTTTGCCTCTACAAATCCCCCTTTTTCTGCTTCTCTGTTTCTCTTATTCTTTCTTAGCTTCTATTTCGTTCTCATTCATATTACTCTCTCTTTTATACTTTTATACTATTAATTCCGTTTTTCTCTTCAATTCGTTCAGAAACGCCTTCTTATTCCTTCTTCTTTTTTTCTGAAACTTCATTTCGAATTATATTATTTCTTAAACCTAAAAGATTTATAGAAAGCGAAGCTTCTGTTAAAAAAATGATATAATAACATACATTGTTATAATAATAAAAAAAGTAATGGTAACTGGTGTAAGTTGTAACTAATAATTTACCCGCCAACACCCATGGTTTTTCCTTTATCGAAAAGATAAATAGAAAAAGGCTTATTAATTTTAAAATGTTCCCATCATTTACCTCCAGTAGCTTATTAAAGTAAAAACAAACTCTAACAAAGAGAGTCCACAACCTGCGGGAAGAGGTTTTGGATGAGGCTTCAGGAAGTGGTTTCTAGTACCTAAAAATAATGCCTAATAGCACCCGTAGTTTCATATCATAGGCCTTTGGGATCAAGATATGACCGTTTGTATTCACAATACGCGTTATTTCAGTAAAATATGGTATCTATACTTCGAATCATAATTCTGCAAGTTTTTTGCTAGAGATATGATGTAATAAGATAAAAAAATTGTCTGAAAGAGCTTTAATTAAAGCTTTATAAGAATATTATTCTGTTGCAAAGTTAAGAACAATAAAAAATTATGACGAAAAATGCATGGAAAACAACTCAATTTAAAAAGCTGCATATCCTCAAATTTTCATGCATTTTTCGTCATCATTTTTTATTGTTCATAACTTTGAAACGAAATAATATTTTTATATGAAACAAAGCTTTAATTAGAGCTCTATTAGTCAACTTTTTTATCTTATTACATCATTTATCTAGCAAAATTACTTGTAGAGTTATGATACGCAGTATAGGTTTTTTACTGAAATAACGCGTATTTTGAATATAAACGATCATATCTTGACTCCAAGAGAATATGAGAAACTACGGGTGCTAGGCAGTATGTTTAGGCACCAGTTAGCGGGTTAAGCTTAATTAAAAAGCATTATTAAATATCTATAGTGATTTCTCTGAAAAAGAAAAAAACTAGTTCGTGTTTAGCTACTAATAATAATAGGTTGACTATTAAATCTGCGTACTCATAAATAATGTTATTTGCATTTACATTCTACTTCCATTTTTTGTTGTTCTTTTTTACGTAAATCAAGAATCCTCACCTTAATTTTATTTTGCTGGGCATTTTAAATCAACATTGGAATAAGAGCAAAAGCACTGAAATACCGAGGACTACTTTTTCCAATTAACAAATTAAGGTCCGACTCTTATATTTCTCCTTTAATTACTCGGAGCTCAGTTACTACTTTTATTTCTACTACAGTTAATTAATTAATTAACGGAAGCTGCGTTTCAGTGCAGTTTTCACTCGATGTTGTTCTATACATATATCAACCCCCTATTTAACCTAAGAGCAAAAGTATAAATATATATGTATATATAGTTTTCCTCGCAGCGCTTAATTTGTATCTCTATTTAACAGCAAAGTTTTTCTCTTTCAACCGCGCCTTGCTTTTTCCTCCGCCCTCTTAAAGATAACATTCAGCCCCATTATATAAGCTACGATATCAGTAGAGGCATGCGCGTCCATCTCCGTAACATCGTTTTACTTTCGTTCTCGGGCCGTAACGAGCATTCGCTCTTTCCGAATATATATCTCGTCCTAGATTCCACCTACGCGCCACTATATCCTCTAGCCATCATGAGTCTCATTTGCTTGCGTGTTTCCCCTGCGCGTTATAGCGCGCTGCTCGGCTCGTTCCCCCATGGTGTATATTTACCCCGGGTGTTTTTCTCCGTGGGCAGGCTCGAGCCCCTCTCCCATCGGTATAGCGCCCGAGTATATACAAAGGGGCAGCAGGCAGGAGATCGGATGATACTATAGCAGTGCGAATCGACGGCTACTTGACATTTTACCGGACCAGCTCTACAAGGGGTTGACTCTCGCTCCTCTTATTTCGCGCTCTTTCTGTCTGGAGCTCGCTCTCGCAGGCTCGCTTTTTTTCTGCCGTGCATGTTCACCGCGTATACTGCTGGTATTTACAAGAGGCGAGGGTGCGCTCGCGCTAAAAGGGGAGGAAAATAGAGAGAGATGGATGTGGGTATCGTGTGAGCCGAAGCATGTGGCGCGCTCTTTGTGACTATGCGCGGGGAGGCATAGGCTGCTGCTGCTGCTGCCGCTGCGATGCCGCTCTATAATAGTAATGCGAGACGAAGCTAAATACATCTATAATTCAGCCGGGAAACGTAACCAGCCGAGCCTGACTAATTTTCACTGCATCGCCTATCAAAACTCAGGCGGTCCATGTGTATTATATGATACGCGAATACACATAGCACGAGGGGGCATGCGTTTTTATTTTCTCTTTATTATCTCCTGAGCCCGAGGATCTGCGTATACTTTGTTTCGCCTGAAGAACTAATCTAATGTTTTGATACGCAACTGCAGTAGCGCCTTCGCCCCATGTGTCCCGTTCCGTTTACATGTACACGGGAGATGGAATTTTAATGAACTTTGGTGGTTCCACGTGCATGCGACCGCTATTCCACTGTGATATAACGACGGATTTTTAGATAACGCGGGGAAGCGTCAAGGAAATTTACTACAGATTAAATTATGTAAACTCCGGTAGAAGGGTTGGATTACACAGTCTAATTACACAATTACTGCGAGCTGAATTCGTTGTTGAATATGGAAGCTACGTTCCATTTTGCGGTGGTCGCAAAGTTACCGCATATATGGACATTTCTTACGTTCTTGTACAATTGCTTTCTGTTTATAACGAAATTGCACATGAAATACAAATATACGAATATTTACATTTAGATTTGTGCATGTATTGAAATTCAGTTTTTAAAGTCTTCATCGACATAAACAGGCACATGCATCATCTGCAGTATAGTCTTTAATACGGTGTGCATAAAAGATAATTTCTCTTCTCTGTGCCGTACGTTGCATAAGACAATATGCATAAGCTATACACAGCGCCTTAAATTAAAAGCCATAAAATTTCACGGCAATGAAGGAAGTTAAAGAGAATTAAAAAGTCGCGAAAAATGCCGCACTTCTGCACCGAACGGCCACTTGCACCGAGTCGCAAAAACCGAGAATATCATTAGAAACGGAGAAGAGTTCCGTAAAACAGGTGCGTGCGCATGTATATAAGCGAAAGAAGGTGCCCCGAGTCGCCAAGAGTCGTATCATGGTGACCATCTGCTGGTTCTAATTCATTCCGAGGACAGTCGCTTGCGTTTCGTCTGCGGCGATCTTGCGTAGCTCGTGCCACTGGCGTTTCTCTCTCATAACATCGCACTTTCTAATCGAAACCACCGCGCGAGCGAGCGCCGCACGAAAGTGTAATGCGACACAGTGCACTACGCGCTGCCGTCGCGCTGTTTTCGCGTGTCAGCTCGTAGACAAATTGCGCATAATTCGAGAGTCCGAGTAATTGGTCAAGTTTTGCGATGCCTCGATAACTGCCGCTCGACATCTTCTTCGACATCTTAGTTGCACCCTGTCAATTTTTTATTTATGTTCACTTAATTTAAAATAGTGAAGCTCTCTAAGAAATACTGCATATACACTACTTACTCATGATAAGTATGCAATGATTTAACAAGTGACGTACTTATCACTGGAATTTAGTGATTATTCACTATTTCTCAATAAACTTATACTATTGACTTCATATTCAACGAAAATAAAATTGTTCTCGCAGTTACCTAAGTATAGGTGTTTTCGTTACAATAAATTTTTAAATGTGTAATTGAGCTATTTAAAAATGCACTTAAAACATTTAAAGGAATACCAATAATATTTTTCAATGATATCGACTATTTATTTCAGAAAAATTATTACGAATTTTTCATAAGCATTGTGTGCAATAAATTTTTTAACTCTAAAATACTTGATGTTATATTGAAAAACTTTCAGCCAATGTATAGAAAGTTACCATCGTACGCAGAACGTATGCAAATACCATTAGTCATTAAATGCAAATAATGTAAGTGTATATATTTATGACTGTATAAATTTTAATTTTCTTCAAATATAAATTTCACACGTAAATAATTACATAATTTTAAAGTCTTTCAAAATTCTACTTTGCTTTTTATTACTGCAAGGTATCGCCTTGCGTAGGTATAGTAGAAATCAAGTAGGGAAGCTCGCCAGGGATATTAATGTACACGGGCGTAAACTATACTCTATTTATTATGTGTTGCTAGGTCGACTGCGTGCTTTGTTCTGGCACTCAGAAGCTGTTTACAAAGTGGCCTCACGCTTACACACATACACGCGCTTCACGGTAAATAGGCGCCGTGGTTTTACAATTTGATTTGCGTGCCTTTTCGTTATAATGCCAGACTCAGACTGTACGTGAAATGTTGACAGTGATAAGCGTCTTACAATTTCGTCTTCGATGCGCTTTCCGCCTGACACTCCGTAATTGTCCATTATAACCAAATCTCCTGCATCTAACTGAATCTTTCGCGCTTGCGGGCTAGCAACAATTTGCGAGCCTTATTTATTTGCAACCTTATCGCGTAAGTTAGGACGAAGAAGATCAAACCGTGTTCTAAGCTCTCGCTTATACAACAGCTGTGCTGGTGATTTACTCGTAGTGCAATGCGGTGTACTGCGTTAATCAAAATGGAACTGGTTTATTGCCGTATCTACCCTTTTTCCCTCTTGAACAATTTCTGAAATTTTATTTTTCAACGTACCGACGAAGTTTTCCGCGGCACCGTTCGTGGCCGGATGGTACGGAGGTGAAAAGCTCTGCTTCACTCCCTTCTGTCTCAAAAAATCTTTAAATTCTATGCTCGAAAATTGCCTCCCATTGTCCGTCACAATATGGTTTGGTAACCCGTGTCGTGCAAATAAAGTTTCAAACGTTTCTACTAACTTGCTCGCCTTAGAATTCTGTAAAAAATTGATTACTTCCGGCCATTTTGAATAGGAATCTAGAATTACCAAATACATGTCGTTAAAAAATGGTCCCAAAAATCACGGTGAATTCTGTCCCAGCCTTCGCGGGCCACGGCCAAGGAGTGAGTGGTACGTGTGGAGGTGCTTTTTGGTTTTCAACGCAAATTTTACATGACTTGATAATATTTTCGATATCGACAGCGGTGCCCGGCCACCACACGTACGAGCGAGCTAAAGCTTTTGTTTTTACTATCCCGAGATGAGAAGCGTGAAAGTCATCGAGTAGGTGCCTGCGTAAGCAATCCGGAATTACAATTCTGTAGCCCCAGAAAAGGCAATTTTCTTCGACCAATAGTTCTTTTCACCTCGTAAAATATTTTTTTTCAACGCTAAAGCCTACTCGCCGTCGTTAGCGGTATGCCTCTTTTTGGTCCGAAAATCGTCTCTAATGGTTTGTGATCTGTGTGTAAAATTATTCTACGACCGTACACGTAGTCGTAAAACTTCATGAACCCAAAAACGATCTCGCTGGCTTCTTTATCGTTAATGACCCTGTTTAATTCTCTTTCTGGAATTCGTTTTGACGCGTAGGCTATTGGTCTTTCGGAGCCGTCATTGTATCGATGCGATAAAATGGCGAACAAACCGTAGTGTGATGCGTCACAGGCCAATACCAATTGCTGGCCTTGACCTTCACCTTGGACTTATGCAAGTCGCTCTTATCAATAACGAACCCGAGCACTTCGATTCGGTCTTTCATAAAATTGCATTTGTCCTTATTTAAGCACAATCCGCATTCTTTTAAACGTTTGCAAACTCGTCGTAAATTTTCTAAATGTATCTCGTGTGTTTTACCTGTAACGTATATATTATCCATGAGAGATATGGTATTGGGAATGTCTTGAAGGCATTCCTCAATAATTTATTGGAATTCACCCGGAGCTGCGGCCGTACCTTCTGTCATTTTCGTGTATCGAAATAAACCAGCGTGTATTGTTATGGTTAAGAGATCGCGTGATTCTATAGCTGCGGGGATTTGCATGTACGTGTGTGGTAAATCCAGCTGAGAATACGATTCCCCGCTCTGCAAGACTTCAAAAATATCGTTAATTCGTAGAAACGGTCTTTTTGTGACATCTAAATACGGATTAATCGTCAATTTAAAATCCCCACTAATTCGAATATTGCCGTTGCTTTTTAGCACCGGTACTATAGGCATCGCCCACTCGCTTGATTTTACCTTTTCCAAATGACCCAATTTTTGTAGCCACTCCAATTCCTTTTCGACTTTTGGTTTCAGTGCATAAGGCACGTGCCTTGCTCCGAGTGCAATCAGTTTTGTGTTCGATTTCACGTACAATTTTATTTCGCACTTATTATATAAGCCCGGCGTGTCGCTAAACAATTCTTTGAATTCTGTGCAAATTTTCTCTCAAACGTCATTCGTGTGAATTTTATAAATTAAATTCTTAATCTCCACTGTAATGTCTGAATCTGAAAGTAATTTTAATGGCCATTGTCCGAACTCTGATAGCCATTGCCGACCTATTAGCGGCACCTTTTTTCCCTTTAAAATTAAACAACTCAATTTCTTTGTTTTATTATTTAACTTTACTTTCAAATCTTTTAATTGGCCCCGTGGCTGTATGGTATTATACTCGTAACCAAGTAATTCTGTAAAGGCTATAGTAATTCTTAGATTCTTAAAATTAATTTCAATGAAACCTTCAGACATTACAGTGTAGTAAGTTCCCGAATCGATTTCCATATTTATCGGCTTACGTTAATCTCGACGTTAATAAACATAGGGTTCGCTACAATATTATTGTTATTCATAATATTACATGTAAACATATCGTTTATTGAACTGATCGAAAAAGAATCGAGATAATTGTTACGCTCTGTAACACTGCCGCTCTCGCTGCGTTCGTCGCCTCCATCGTGCTGTGGCTCGTCGCCCTTATCCTGCAGAAATTTGTTTGCAGCCTTCTTCTTCTTAATGCAGGTCCGCTCCATATGCCCCTTAATTTTACAAAAGTTGCAAGTCACTCCTCGGTGTCTGCAGAGTCTCGTCGTGTGTTCCGTATTTCCACAGTACTAGCATGTTGTGCTCTCATTGCGTTTTGTGTAGGCTTTCGCAGACTGACCGTGACCTCGTTGCGTGTTATGTTTACTTCTATCTTCATTGCGTTGCTGCTGCCAGGGCTTGGCTATCGTTCGATGATCTAATGCGAAATTCTCCTGCTTGCAGCTTTTCGTCGATAATGTCCTTATCGCTCCGGCGACGTTCTTCATTACCCTCTCTCGAGCTGTGGCTTCCTTGAGGTCTGTATCAAATGTTAGATCAGAAAGGTTGAATAATTCTATCCGTGTTGACTCATGAAGAATGCCGCACAGAAAATGATCACGTAACGCGTGGCTTAAATTCGTGAAGTTACAATTTAAAACCAACTGTCTCAGCCATGTAGTAAAGTCTGCAATTATTTCGCTCGACTCTTGCTTAGCACAATTGAATGTGCAGCGTTCCCTGATCTCGGATTGCTTTGGCTTGAGATGTCCGCTCAAGAGCACTACTAAATCGCCGTACGACTTTGTAGCTATTTGTTCCGGCGCGCACAAATTCTTAAAAAGTTTATAAGTGTCTTCGTCACAGTATGTTAGCAAATGCGCTCTTTTTAACTCTGGCGTAGTTATAGATTTCACTATGAAGTGCAGTTCCAGCCTTTCAGTGAACGATTCCCAATCATCGGACTCTAGGCTGTGCCGAATGTCGTTTTCGGTCGGACGCGAACCGCACGGTCGGACTACCTTAATGGCGTCGTATATGCGCAGTTCCCCTCGTCGGTACTCTGTGGCTCGTCGCTCACCGGAGCTCGTCCTCCTCTGCCTCTCGGTACTTCCCTGCTGGAGACCTGCAGATGATCCTGGTCGCCAAATGCAATGTATCGCCTTGCGTGGGTATAGTAGGAATCAAGTAGGGAAGCTGGCCAGGGATATTAATGTGCTCAGGCGTAGACTATACTCTATTTATTATATGTTGCTTGGTCGGTTGCGTACGTTGTTCTGGCGCTCAGGAGCTGCTAACAAAGTGGCCTCACACATACACACGCTTCACGGTGCGTACACACACACGGCGCAATGTCGTCTGTGTTGATATACAGTGCGCATACACTACAATTACTATATGTACACATAGGACGATGATTTAGCCATTGTTCCATGTTTTTACTTACTACAACAAAAAAAGTTTTAGAAAAGTTGTATAAAGCTCCAAGTACACAAATTTCATGAGTTTTCTAAAACATCAATTTAATATTTTTACATTTCATTAAAAAATAAAATTTTATTTTTCATATAAAACATGTTACTTAAAAATTGTTATATATGCTAAATTAAATGAATTCTTTATCTTGATATAATATATTTAACAAAAAACTACAATTTATAAAAGATATATGAATGCTTATAATTTTTACAGATTTAGAAAATATATAAAAACCATACCTAATATTTACAAATTATTTATTAACGTCCACCCATCTGAAGGCCTCCAAAAAATTCTGTAATAGACGAAGTAGCTTTCCTACTGGGTTAGTCACATAGTTTGTGATATAATAGTCTTCAAAAAGTGACAAAAATAGTCCTGGGCATGATAAAACATTTTTTCCGCATTTCAAAACACATAATTTTAATCATCTATTTATGAAAATAACTATTATTATAATTAACCCTTTTAGGACGGGTGGTTCAAAAGGAATTGGACCCTTTATGTTTTAAATTACTTAACCAATTTGCATAAAATTTAGTATACTAGGGATTTCGGACCTATAGAATTCAAATCTGACCTCGGAATTCCAAAATTCAAAATGGTAGATTCAATATGGCGGACCAATTTCTGAAATAATCATGGTATTGCTATTTCAAACAGAATTTCGGGGCAGTTTTAAACTCACTGAATACCTGAAAAAGTCAGTTAAATATTGATATAAGCGCTGTTAAAAAGTAAAAAGAGATTATTACGATAATAATTTTAGGATTAAGTTAGTTAATTTCAGTATTTTAGTATTTAAGTTTTATTTTATATTTTAATTCTGTATATGCCAGATCGCGTACAGATGCCTAATGTATCTCTGCGATATACAGAATGTAATTTATACATTACTGTATTTTTTTACTTACTAATTTTACTATTATGTTATTGTAAATTTATGTAAGGTAAACTGGTTTTGAATAAATAAATAAATAAAACATGACCTCAGAATTTTATAATTCAAAATGGATCCACAATAAGGCATATATTTCTTTCAAAAATTAATAGGATTGAGATAAAACGGAATTTTGGGGGGTTTTTGACCTCGTGGAATACGAATCTGTCCTCAAATTTCTAAAATTTAAAATGACATCCAATATGGTGAATCGATTTTTAAAAAAGTAGTAGGATTGAGATAAAATAAAAGTTTGAAGGATTATTGCGAGCGTGCTACATACAAACCTAACTTCGGAATTCCAAAATTTAGAAAATGGCGGATCCAGTATAGTGGACGGATCTTTTTAATAAAGTATGAGATTCAGATAGAATGACCGTTTAGAATTTTTATATTTTATGTCAGATTTTAATTCAACGATCACAAAAACTTTGCTATATTTCAAAAAGGTTTTTAGTTTTCAATTGTTATTTTTCAAAATATACTCCGATATACTGAATTCGCCATTTTAATAATTGAAATTTTGATTTTAGATTTGTTATAAGAGATTTTTATCTTAATAACAATTGTTTTTATAAAATTATTCTACCATATTGCATTATCTTATTTGAATTCAGATTTTAGAAGGTCATATTTGAAGCTTCAGCCAAGTTCTGCCGTGCAAATAAAAAAAGTGGGTATCTGCATTTCGCAAAAAAAAATCCAACCATATAAATAATTTCGCAAACAAATGATTTGAAACATTACTTTTTTTATAAAAATGACTAGATGTAGTTCATTTTTTAGGAAAAGGATAGATATTTTTTCAATAAAAATCTTACGCAAATAGATCCAAATAAAAATGAATGTTATCAAGTGTCTGAGATTTACTTCAAATGCAGATACCCACTTTCTTCATTTGCATGGCAGAATTAGACTCCGCTTCACTTCAATTCCGTAACTTTTCTGAAAATTAGTCAATTATATAGGATCTGCCCTTTTAAATGTTGAAATTTTTAGTCCAGGTCCGTATTCAGCCAGCTTAAACACTCCCCGATAGAAATGTTTACTATACTTACTATCATCCCATATTTTTTGAAAATTGGTTTGACATAATGGATATTAGCCACTGTACAGCAACATACAGGTTCTCGTGCCATACATTTTCTATAAATACCATAAAAGATATAGTAGGCGAGTACCCTATGGATTTGGCCAAAAAATTCTTCATTTTGGTACTGAGGTTCAATTCATATTCAGCGAGTTAAAAAAACTCCTAAATTCTGTGTTATCTCAAACCCAAAACTATTTCAATAATCGGTCTGCCATATTGGATCTACCATTTCTAATTTTGGACTTACAAGGTCAGATTCGTGTAAAGCGAGGTCATAAACTGTAGTAACCTGACTTGTGTGCATTGAATCTTTTAAAAAATCCCCCGTCCTAAAAGGGTTAAGGGGTCCGGAATACCACCTTGGACAGACGAAGTGATCAGTGTTCTATAATGATTTTTTTCTGTAAAATAGGTGACTTCGAAGAAAATCTGATATAGGTCGTTGTTTAAATATCCAAGAGCATAATATGTATATTTTTTCTTTTATTTTCATCAGTATAGTCGGTATGTACTTCTCTATAGCTTTTATATTGTAAAAAATAGCAATTTTTGTGATGATGGATAATAATTATTTAAAAATTTAAATTATGCAATTATGAAAAGTTTCAAAATATGTAATTAATATTTTTCTAATTTCATATTAAGAAGGTTCAAGAGTGTCACTGGATATGGCGAGGAATGAGGGTCTCCACATTATCGCACCATATAAATTATGTCATTCTGTTTATATGACCCAGTCCCATAGGAGCCTGTGTATAACAAGCAAAGTTCTAATTCAAATATCTTCAAAATATGTTCGATAAAAAATATTGAAAAAAATCAGGCTAACCTTATGATACTCTAAACAATTATACTTCTTAATTTTATTTCATTCTCTGCATTTATTGTAACTCCTGAATCTCCTTAAACATTAAAATTTGATATTAAAAAAAGGAAATCTATATCAATAATTACTTCCTATATTTACTGTATTTTTAAGTTATTCAACTTGTTTATAACTTTATTTATTTTGCTTATGCAAAACGAAACTATAGATATACTATCATGTAATTGTGTAGCTATATTAAAACATTAGAGTTATAGTAAATAAGAAAAACCGCTGCCAATTCATTGACACTCAAACTATAGTATATTGTGTACCATGGGTGAGAAGTAGGCTTTTTTCGCCAGCGTGTGAGGTTTGTAATACGAGTAGAAGGCGAGTGCGTATTGTGAGCTAAAGACGAGTATTGCAAATACACGAGGGCGAAAAAGACCTTTCCCCCATGGTACACAATGTATATTTTGTCAAACATTCTTCGACACGGCGTAAACACGCTTGTTAGACTGCAAAATCAAACTATAATAATGTCCGCTAAATATGTGGTATCATCCGGATGGTACCCCATGCTCCCAAGTTTAGAGGGGACTAAACCCTCCTAGGGCTTATTTTCGAAAATTTACTTTACGCTATCTATAGCGGGCGTAAAGTAAATTTTTTCTGCTAATCTTCTTATCGACTGCTGGTTGGAAAAATGCCACTTTAGTCCCGCTAAATAGACATGATGAAAAAACACGTTTGCGTGCATGTGTGACAAAATATAAATTTTTTGGAACATTTTTCTAATTTAATTTATTATAATAAATAGAAAACCTATTTTACCATCCAGACTCATCAAGGTCGCGTTGTTGAATTGTTTAACAAGGAGACACTTATGCAAGCATTTATATACATATGAAATGTTAAAATACAAAAAGAGACTTACGAGTAGCTTTAGCAATAGCACCAATAAGAACAGGTGGAATAGCCATAAGAATACATCCAACAGCAGCTACATAGCTAAGTACTTGAGCTCTGGAGGCAGATTTTGAGGACAAAACTCTTTGAAAGTAAACTTGCCATGGAATGCCACCGAAAATTAAAAGCAGTCCATAGTCTAGGTAAGACCAATATTCCTCTGGTTTTACATTGCCGATCCAGTCGACGTCCATCGAGCTTAGAGATTGTACTTGCGGATGTGCCCAGGCAAACGGAATACACATCCACTGAAACAAACAAAATAACGAGTTTTATAATTAAGGCATGATTCTTCAACGTGATTTTTTACTTAGGTTTAATGTTATTCTCATTTATTTATAACTATAAAACTTCTAAAACAGTAACAGTTTTAAAATAATTTTCTATAAAAACTATAATTCTATAAGACTTTTTTAAATATTTATAAATGATACATTGTTCCCGACTTTTGAGTGCAGTACGCGATATCTAACTGAGAGGATGCTTAGTGGTAAAAAAAAAGTTATGTTAGATCTTCCGCGTGGGGCTTGGAAAGGAGAGTCCTAACCCCCCGCACAGCGATATTTTTCCAATATTTTGCATTGTTTTTCATTTCATCTTATTATTTTTAAACAATCGCACTATAAATTTATTGTTTCTTTACAAGCTGCGTTCATAAAAGCCCGTATATAAGAATAAGAGTCAAACTTTGAAGTTAATTACTTTTAAAACGGTATTGGCTCATGCTTTCAAATTTCAAATTCCTATGCTATCGTAAACTTCATAGAAGAATGACATGTTAAATTTTCAGAAACATCTTATCATTTTGACTTCACTATCGAACCTCCTTAAAATCATTATAGGACCGATTTCATCTCAAATCATGCAGGCCGACAGCACCTATCTCTCCGAATCAGCTCAAATTATAGTATATTATTCTACTCGGAAAATAAGCGTATACGTATTTTTTTATTTTTCGATAGCATAAAAATTGCATGTGTTATGCTTTTTTAAAAAATGACTCCTCAAATTTCGTTTCTCAAAAATCGAAATCTTTTTTCTTTTTAAATCGTTCTAATTCGTCTTTTTATGGATATTTGAAAATAATTCTGTACATATTCGATGCTGTTGGTGATACTCTTTCGATCTGCCAAGTTCAAAAATTTTTTTACAAAAAATCAAGAATGATATGGCATTTTTTATAAACAATGGAAAATGCTTTTTTCTCAAAAAAGCCATCTTTTTTTTTACTCAATTTTTTTTATAGATAGCTAGTCTCAATACCTATATGGTCATATACATGACATTTGGAATATTTTTGTTTTTTAAGAGATATAAACGAAATAAGAAAAAAATTTTATGTACCCCTAAGTATAATGATTATACGTATATAGCAGAGCAAGAATCTGTGCATTAGGCGAATACGTGTACGATTATTTATATATGTGTGTGTGTACACCATAGAGGAGTATAACGCATGGTACTAGAATTCTCCGCAAGGTGGCTAAAACTCATCTTTTGCAATCTCGTAGATAATGTTAGTTATTTTAGCTTATTTAAGGAACCCGGTTTAGTTATCTTAATATATAGAGTATTACTTATACATACTAAGATTTCTCTTGAATTATGGCTGAAATTTATTCAACAAAGAGGCGCAAGTGTCCAAACTTTTTTGGATCACACAAAAAAAAACGTATATGATGCCACTGTTAAATTTATAAAATTGGAGAATTTAGCAGAACTTCTTCGACAAAGTTTTCCTAACAAAGCAGTGCAGAGTTCGGATTATGTATGCTTCAATTGTTATGAACGCGTTAAAAATATTGAACCAAAGGAAATAATTGATGCGATTCATTCAGACAATTATACTGACTTGGACAGTGATACTGAAGACCATGATTTTCGAGCTAGCACCCCAGAGCGGATTAAGCATTTAAACGAAACCTTAATTTCAAGTTCTTTTAGTAATGTTTCGCCACTTAAAAGGAAGAGAGGTATTGATGATTCATCTGTACAAAGATACATTATTAGAAAAAAATCAGAACTAGTATCTTCATTCTCATCTGCAACTAGCTCAAAATTGTCAGAAGCATACAATGTTTGCATTGATGAATCACATGATGATTTGACTCAATGCTTCTGCAATGAATGGCTCAATAACTTGCGAGTAGCGCTTGAAAATTGTGACAGTATCAATGAAAAAATTAGAATTTTAACGTTGCTTCCTTCGTCATTAACAAAATCTAGTATTTTATCAGCATTTCCCGAAGTAACTGTTTATATGATTGACAAAGCAAGAATGCTTGTAACAACTAAGGGAATATATTCTGAACCTGACGCGTATACTGGTCATCCATTGGACGAAAAGTCTACAAAAATTGCCATGGAATATTTTCTAAACGATGACTTTAACTGTACACGTCAAAGCCCTAATAAATGTGATGTTGTGACTGTTCAACAAAATGGAAAAAAAGAAAAAAAAAGAAAACGTTATTTGACACGCAGTTTAAAAGAGGCGTATAAACTATTCAAACAAGAAAACCCAGACATAAAAATCGGTATAACAAAGTTTTATACATTAAAACCAAAGTTTGTTATGTTGAGCCCGTCGAAGGAAGTGTGTCTGTGCATTTACTGTGCAAATTTTGATTTATACGTTAATAGTCTAAATAATTTTCTAGGAGGCAAACATTCAGACCTCGATAGAGTTCGTTCTACACTTTTATCGGCAATTGTTTGCTCCAATTTGTCCGATAAGTGTCTTTTTCAAGAATGTACTTTATGCCCAGGTTCTGAAAAAATCAACCTAAGTTTGTTTGGATTAGAGACAACTATTGAACATAAGGAGATTGTTTTTGCTATGTCGGAAAATTGTGAAGAAAAGATTAACAATCTCCAATTTTTTTAGCGATCTTTCTTCTTGGACAGTCAAAACAAGCGTTCATTTAAATATTAAAAATATACAAAGAAAAGCTATAAAAGAAGAGAAAGAAATATCTGCAGCTAACTCAGGTCATCTAGTACTGCATGGTGATTTTGCTGAAAATTGGACAGTGATTCACAGTAACCCTATTCAAGGTACTCACTGGGTTAATCAACAGGTCTCTATTTTCACAGCAGTTTGTTATCAAGGAAAACTAACAAAAACTTTTGCTGTCATCAGTGATGATAGAAAACACGATTCTGCCCATGCCTTGTTAGCAATGGAAAAAATAATTGATTCGATGAAAAATGATTCCACCTTTTATAATCAAATATCGATTATAAAAGGTGGAGCAGCAAGCCACTTCAAAAATCGATTTCAATTGTATGAAATGAAAAATGCTTCCATCAATAAAAAATGGTTGTTTTTAGCTACAGGTCACGGGAAAGGTGCATGTGATGGTGTTGGCGGACTAGTCAAACACTATGCAACTAGACATAATCTTCAGAACAGTCATATTGAATCAATACAAGATGCCAATGCTTTTGTAACAAAAGTTCAATCTTATACTAATAATATTAAACTAATCTTACTACCAAAAGAAGATATTGAAGTTTTTAGACAAATAAAATAAAAGAGTGGCTTAAGGCTCCTAAATATAACGGCATTCACAAAACCCATGTATGGAAAGTAAATGTAGGTAAAAAGAAAAAATCTTATACAGGTCGAACTGCTCTTCATTCTTTAACAAAATTGTTAAATAAAGAGAAACAGAAGAAGAAGAAAATCAACTCAAAGAATCGTGTTAGCAGGAAAGTTAGAAAAAGCAATAAAATGTCTAAAAATCATAAAAAAAGGAAAAATACATAGGATTTTTTCTTGCACGACAGTGCTATGGGGGAACATAATTTTTTTTTCTTATTTCGTTTATATCTCTTAAAAAACAAAAATATTCCAAATGTCATGTATATGACCATATAGGTATTGAGACTAGCTATCTATAAAAAAAATTGAGTCAAAAAAAGATGGCTTTTCTGAGAAAAAAGCATTTTTCATTGTTTATAAAAAATGCCATATCATCCTTGATTTTTTGTAAAAAAATTTTTGAACTTGGCAGATCGAAAGAGTATCACCAACAGCATCGAATATGTACAGAATTATTTTCAAATATCCATAAAAAGACGAATTAGAACGATTTAAAAAGAAAAAAGATTTCGATTTTTGAGAAACGAAATTTGAGGAGTCATTTTTTAAAAAAGCATAACACATGCAATTTTGATGCTATCGAAAAATAAAAAAATACGTATACGCCTATTTTCCGAGTAGAATAATATACTATAATTTGAGCTGGTTCCGAGAGATAGGTGCTGTCAGCCCGCATGATTTGAGATGAAATCGATCATAGAATAGTACATTATGTAACAAGGGCAAAAAGTCGAATATGTTTCCCGCAGGCGAGTTTACTGCCCGAGCGAGCGAAGTGAAGCGAGGGCAGTATCACCCGAGTGAAAAATCGACTTTTTTCTCGAGTTACATATAGTACTTTATGCCCATTTCAACTGTGGACACTTTAGACTTGGAAAACTAATGGACTGTTAAAAGACAAAATTGTTAAAAGGCAATCGAAAATCAGGGTTATTGGTAGAACTTTATGAAATAAAGGAATTTGGACTAGTTTCTAGTGAAGTCACTTTTTCCCGCTAATCATTTTCGCGGGCAAAAAGTGTAATTTTGGTCTCACTTTTTAGGGAGAAAAGTGGCCATTTTTCTTCAGAGGGGCATTAAACATGTTTTGAGAACATTAGGAATAAAAATACACTATTGTTAGAAAACGTCTGTATGGCTGTGTGCGCGTGTTGGATCGTGTGCGTGCGCGCACGCATGTAGGTGTATGTGAGTGCCTGTAAATGTGCCTATGTATGCGTATGCGTGTGCGTGTGCGTATGCGTGTGCACATGCATGTGGGGGGCGGGGGGGGGGGGGGGTTGTGAGTGTCTGTGTGCGTGCGCGCATGATTACGTGCGTGCGTGCGTGTGTCTGGATAAATGTGGACGAGTATTATTCTGAATATTCACGGTCAAAATTAACATTTTTTTTGTTTTTTGATGTGTTTTTTTAGAGGTTTTTTCTCGAGTTTTTTTAACATTGAGTTTTAGTTTTTGGCCTTTTGGTATGTTTAAAATAATATTATCGAATCAGTTTAAGTGCATATGAAAGAGCATAAAATTATCTATCTTTTCCGACCCGAGGGGGGGGCGGGGCTCCGACATCCCCTTAAGTTATTTGAGGATATATTTTTTTCAACATTTTTTTTGTTTGCTTGATTTTTCATGTCTCGAGAATGGCGCGGCCATTTTTTCCCAAACGGGGTTCATTTTTTTCGTTCTCTTATGAAGATCCGGATTTGAAAAAAATTTAAGATTCATTCACTCGTTTTTGTTTTATAACGATTATTCGATTTTATGATATTCTGAAATCGATGACGTAAATTATTTTGGTATGATAGAAATAATATGATCGCTTCAGTGTAACTGCATTTGAAAGAGCATAAAAATACCTATCTTCTCCGACACGAAGTTTTTTATAAGCTATCTCCCTTCTTTTGTTATACACCAAAACGTCATTTATTGTTTAAACGGAGATATCTAGGAAACACATGATGGCAAATGTTTAAAATAAATTGAGCTGAAAAAGGTAGCTTTCCACTATCTCTTGACTGAATGCCCAGACTATGAGGTCTTTTATCTTTCAAGATATTTGAGGTTATATTTTTTTTAATTTTAATTGCTTATGTTTCGAGAATGTCGCGGTCATTTTTTTAATTTCACAGCAAGACCTGTTTACGGCAGAATAAATTATGTATATTTATTTGTATATACCCTACAGAAAAGATCAGTTGATATGCCAGGTGATTTACCGGATATTTTATTAGGTGATTTGATAGATGATTTATCAGATGATTTGACAGGTGATTTATGAGATGATTTGTCAGCTAAGTAATTATCTGATATTTCCCAGCAGGATTGACACAAATCAAATATCGTAACTTAGCCCCTGAGTTGAAACTGAGTCAGTCCTAGGTAAAAATGAATTTCAGGCAGGTTCATGAATTATATATAATGAATCCCTATGAATGTTCATGCATGATCATGCATTATTATGCCCGAAACTTGACCAGGGATAGAATGGACACGCATACTCATAGACATTCATGCGTGTTTATGGAAGTACATGAATAATTAAGCATGCTTATGCATAATTGTTCATAATTTTGTACAAGCATGAATGTTTATGTTTTCTGAATCAGTAATTTGGGAATTTTGTAAGAACGCATGCACATAAATGATAAAGCTATGTCAAACGTGCCTACACGGATTTAGGCAGTTTTATATTCACTAACTCGTATGCGTATACATATGAGTTTAAGAATTCATTAAAAATAATTTTGATATCTCTTTCAATTGGGTTTTTTATGTTCACGCTCGTTCATGCATGTTCGTGATAATTTAAAATATAGCGCAATGCAGAAAATGTAATTCTAATGACTTAGGAGCAATTTTAGTTTTTACTGCTTTATTACGTATTTTCATGGACTTTTCAAGTTTGAATCGAACACACGCTACAGTTTATAAGCTAAAAATGATTAGCATTATATAGCGAGCTCTTGGCTCATCCTACTAAGGCGTTGGGCTGAAACGCCGGCAGCTCGGGTACGATTTTACCCTTGGACAAATTTTTTTTCTATTTTTGGAGATAATATTATTATTGTAGCTTAATATAGCTGTAGATTATTTTTTTAACAATAATTTACATTTTTGATCCTATTTTAAAATAATTATTTAATACTACATGCAACGTGTAATGCCTGATCACTCATGAACGTTAATGTCCATGCCCAAATATCCCCGGTCAAATCTCAGGCATGATCGTGCATTATTTTTCATGCATGACAATGCCTGATAACGCCTGAACCATTTTTACCAGTAGTTATCATTGAGATGGTTGCACCATTAGGTACACCTTACTATGTGGATTTTTTACATTATTTTAAACAACTTTCTGACAATTACGAATCAGCTGATCTTTCGTAGTAGAGTAGCTTATTTAAATTTAATAATACTTGGTTTTGGTAAGCTGACAATTCTTGTATGCAAATACGTTTTGCTTTTTTCGGAATGTATCCCAAAAATTACATTTAGCCTTTTCTGGTCGAATTTGGGCTACAAAAAAAAATTTGTTGCATAATATTTTACTTACGATGAACGTATACAAAGTTTAATTTATAAAAGTATATGTCTATATACCTGTTGCAACGCCGTTACCCTAAGCGGGTCCTGGGCGTAGTCGTCCAGAGCGGACGGGTGGGTGCCTATCACCACTACAGAGCGCGTCCTCAGGTTGCGGATAGAGGAACGACCCCTGAGAAAGAGGTTAGCTGCGAATAAAGCAAATAAGCAGTCGCGGACAGCCGATAGGCCCAGGCGTGGGTGTGATGAGCCCGCACTGGCGAACGCATTCATCTAGAAACACTACGCAAGCACCGCAACTACTACAAACGCTATACAAAATCTCCTATCTTACTTTCTTCTTCTACCTTACTCTGTAATCTATCTCTTTTACCACACATTTCAAACAACAAATGGGCCAAAAATCCTGCTGTCGTGGAGGATACGGGAGCGATGACAACTGCCCTGAGAGGGGATGTGTAGAATGATTCGCCACCTGGTCTTACATGGCAACGAAGCCAGCGAAGGCGCGCTGCCTTGCAGGGGGGCGTTAGGATATGAGAATGAAACCGAGTGTGTCTGACGACGAGTTGACTATGTCCTCGCCAAAGTCGGAAAGCTCTCACACTTAGTTCTAGGGAGGTATGAGGGTTATCACCCCTAGACGGATGGACTCACCTGCGATCGGAACAGGATCCAAAACGAGCGGGTTTAACTTACTATCATGGCTCAAAGAAAACAAAACCAAACCAAAAGAAACTTAAGGGTGGGAACCTGGAATGCACGCAGTTTACACAGAGCGGGCGCGTTCCGGGAAATCATAAATGAAACTGAGAGGTACAATTTAGATTTGGTAGCAATACAAGAAACCCGATGGAAAGATAACGCGATGCTAGGATCCGGTAACTTCACCTTTTTATATGGAGGCGCGAGCGGGCATTCTCTAGGCACCGGATTTCTTGTTAACAAAAGCATCATACATTCCGTTAAAAGTTGCAATTTCGTGAATGACCGACTCTCGTATATCATCATCGAAGGAGCGTGGTATAATTACGTGGTTATTAACGTCCACTGTCCCACGGAGGACAAAGAAGAAGAAGTCAAAAATCTTTATTATGAAACTTTAGAGCAATTAATCGACCAATTGGCGTCTTACGACACCAAAATAGTAGTGGGGGATTTCAATGCTAAAATAGGGAGAGAGGAAATGTTTAGGCCCACCATAGGCAAAGAAAGTCTGCACGAAACCAGCAACGATAACGGTATTATGGTCATAAATTTCGCGGCCACAAAAGATCTCATAGTCAAGACCACGTGCTTCAAGCACAAGGATATACACAAGGCAACGTGGACATCGCCGGATGGGGCCACGCACAATCAAATCGATCATTTTCTTATTGATAAGAGGCGCCACACGAATGTACTCGACGTAAGGACCTATAGGGGGGCGGATTGCGACTCACATCATTATCTAGTAGTGGCCAAATTAAGAGCCAGATTAGTAGCCGATCAAAATAGTAAGCGAGCGAACAAAGTAGAAACCTTTGATATTGGAAAACTACGAAGCGGGGTAGAGCGAATCAAGTACCAAGTAGAAGTTAGCAACCGATTTCAGGTGCTCGAGGAAACGGATGAACAGACTGGAGTAGATGACAATCCGAACAGGTTGTGGGGGGCTATCGAAAAAGCTATAAAAGGGGCCGCGAACAAAGTACTGGGTAAGAAAAAAAGGCCGAAGAGCAAACCATGGTTTGACGAAGAGTGCGAACTCTGGTTTTAAAGGCGCAAGAAGGCTAAATTAGATAGTGTACACAATGAAAGCGGTAGGGCCGTAGAAGAATACCATGAAATAAGAAAGCAAGTGCGTGTGATTTACAGAAACAAGAAGCACGAGTATCAGAAAAATGAAATTAGAAAAATAGAAACTAATAGTAGGGACAATAACCCGCGCGAGATGTACAAAGGAATAAATGCTATTAGGAAGGGTTTTCAGAGTAGATCGCAGTTAATGAAAGATAAGGACGGGAACCTCGTGACAAGCGAAAATGAACTATTGAAATTATGGAAAGATTATTTCGATAAGTTATTAAACGTGCATGAAAACTCCGAGGAAATGGGAGACGAAATCCACACTGCTGAACTCCATATGGACGAAACGACCTACAAAGAAGTAGAGGCCGCGATCAAAAAGCTAAAGAACAATAAGGCCGCAGGAAACGATTCTATACCAGCTGAACTACTTAAATATGGAGGCACCGCGCTTACATCTAAAATTTTTTATCTAGTATGTGCTATTTGGAGAAATGAAACAATACCAGAAAATTGGAAAGAATCCATCATCATACCGATCTTTAAAACGGGAGATAAAACAGACTGCAATAACTACTGGGGAATCTCACTTTTAGCTACCTGCTACAAAGTTCTGTCAAACGTAATACAGGCCAGACTCACACCATTCGCGGAAGATATAATAGAAGATTATCAGTGTGGATTCCGGCGCAACAAGTCAACGAGCGATCAAATGTTTACCATAAGACAATTATTAGAGAAAAAGTGGGAATATTGCGAAACTATACACCAGCTATTTGTGGACTTTAAGAAAGCGTACGACTCTGTCAAACGAAGCAAAATGTATGAAATCCTAGTGCTCCTTGGCGTACCAAAAAAACTCGTAAAATTAATTCAAATATGTCTGAACGGAAGCACTGGAAAGGTCCGAATAGGCGGTAATGTATCCGAATCGTTCATGATACGTGACGGTTTGAAGCAAGGTAACGGGCTTTCAACGGTACTCTTTAACTTGACGCTAGAGCATGTTGTTAGAAAAATGCAGGCTAGCGAGCTAGGCGCAACACTCAACGGAACAACGCAGATTTTAGGCTATGCGGATGACTTGGATATAGTGGGAGATAACGGTGAAACGGTGGCGAGAAATGCGGAAATCCTTATAAACGCGGCTAAAGACACGGGGTTAGAAGTGAGCGAATCGAAAAGGAAATATATGATCATGGAGAAACTGGGCATTCGCGAAGCAGAGGGGGATCTCAGAGTCGGAAATTTAATTTTTGAAAAGGTTAGCGAATTCAGATATTTAGGTACAACTATAAATGATCGAAACGAAATTAAAGCCGAGATTAATAAGAGACTTCATTCGGGTAATGCCTGCTTCTACGCTGTGAACAGATTACTTAAGTCAAAGCTACTGTCGAAAAATGTCAAAAAAATGATATATAGGACTATAATAATGCCGGTAATCTTGTATGGGTGCGAAACCTGGGCGCTCACTAAAGCGGAAGAAAATCGTTTTAGGGTATTTGAAAATAAGGTTCCGAGGAAAATATACGGGCCAAAGAAAGATGAGGAAACTGGGGAGTGGAGGAAACTGCACAATGACGAGCTACATAATTTGTACGCGTCACCAAATATTAACAGAAAATCACGGAGACTAAGATGGGCAGGGCACGTGGCAAGAATGGGCGATGATCGTACAGCAGTGCGCATAATGAAAGGAAAACCGAAAGCAATGCGACCTCTTGGTAGACCTAGACGCAGATGGGAGGATAACGTAAAATCAGACGTAACTGAAATTGGGCGGGAAGGCGCGAAATGGATGGGGTTGGCACAAAATAGGGAAACGTGGAAGGCTTGCGTAGATGAGGCGATGAACTTTCGAGTTCGAAATGCCACTTAAAAAAAAAAAAAAAATATGTCTATATACATCGAAGTGTGATATAGTTATAGTGTACAGGTGAGAATATTCCATCAGAATACTTTGACAGCGGGCATACATAAATTAAAAGTCGAGGTCGCAGTTGTATAGACATCGCTCTCTATTTAATTAATCCGTATACTATAAGGACGCGATAAATTTATAATGACATGCGCGACAGTAAAATCTCCTAGTGCATTATACCCAATCACGTAGCTCGTATCAAGAGGAATTTTCACAATGAGCTACCTCATCCAGCTACCTCGCGTAGCATAACTTTTACGTAGTTGCGTGGACGTATGCCATACACATTGACGCGTACTCTGATTTTTTAAAACATTTAAATCTTAACAATGCCTCTATTTAATAAAACGAGGCTGATAAAGTGGCAAAGCTATGTGAGCACGTAAAGAGTTATGTGCAAGTGCAAGTATCTATCCGACGTGCCAACAATGTCAAAACTAACTCAAAATTCCTAGTTAAAATTCATTCTGGCAGACTGTTTGGGTAACACTGCACGAGCTGCTCTAGAAAAAATTTATATTTTATTTTAGCTTCCTCCTAAAGGAAGCTTTGTAATGGTAAAAGTTTTGTAAAAAAACATATTAGAAACATGTTTTTGGATCATCTGGAATCAAAATACAATATTTTTAGAAAATGAATTAACGGTTTGATTAATTTTGAACGGTTATATCTCGCAAAATATCATGTAAATTTATTGAAAGGTTTTTGGTTACTAGTAACACCGAGAGGAACATTCAGTAATACGTTTTTGAGTCTTAATATTCTTTTCTGCTTTAGAGAAAAAATTATTTTATAAAAAAAATCGATTTTCTATGTCGAACGATAACTTGAGCAAAACGTCACTATTCTCTTTGAAAATTTACAGAGAGGTAGCTTTTAACTATCTCTTAGCTGAGTCTTTTGCCCAGATCATGAGAACATTTATTCTTGAAGATATTTGAGGTTATATTTTTTTTTTAATTTTGCATATTTTTAGGTATGTATATTGCATATTATTTCGTGTTAATTTTTTACCAATATACGATTTTTCTTTTCGTGTTTAGATGCAGATTTGAAATAAAACAAAAATTTATAGGATCATCAATTCGCTTTGTTTTATAACAATTTTTCATTTTTATGCTTTCTATTTTAAAAAACTTTTTGATCGCTTTTCGTTTTTTCATGAAGATTTGAAATAAAAATATTTTTCTTGAGATTCATCGATTCGTTTTTGCTTTATATCATTTTTGCTTATTTTTATGATTTTTTTTAGTTTTTGTAAAATTAAGTGTATTTGCTTGAAAGTTGCTAGTTGGGCTTTTCTGAGGTCGCTGATCATGGATTTGCTTGAAATTTACTAATCGGGAGCTTTCGGGGTTGCTATGATATTTTTTGACCCATGACATTGGATTTGTCATATTAAATTTTCAAAATCTGACAAAAGATTAATATGTTTATTGAATGACCTTCTTTAATAGATAGATTTAAAAAAAATCAAATATATGTATCTCGTCATTTAAAAAAAATTGACTAGTTTTGACTTTTCACCACAGAATTAAATAGAACAAATAATTTCATATTGAAGCAATTAATAAGGTTTGAGGAAGCTAAGTGCCAATAAATTGGTTTTTCTTTCTTCTATCACACATAATTTTACGTATAATAGTAAAACGTTACTGAAATAGGAGCGTTATTTTTATGAAATTGTACTTATAATACGTTGTATGTATATATTCAATTGTAGTAAAAAAATTCACAATGAATACGTTTCAGTTATGACACTAATTGTAACAAATCTCAACACGAAAATTATGAAAACCAAACAGTAATATATTTTAATAAAAGATCAAAACTGTAGCAAGTGCCATTATGACTTTCAATATAAACTTAACACATCTATTTAAAAGGTAAAAATTATTGTTTTTATTATATTTTAAAAATATTAGGATAAATTAATATATGTAACGTAAATTTCTCATAATACCATGTATGTAATTGCAGCATTAAATTAAATTTAAAGTCTGTCATAAATGTATCTTTTCATTTAATAACATTGATAAAAGTCGATTGATCAGGACGATGTTTCTGTTAATCAAGTACAGCTCAGGTAGTTTTTAATAATTTCATCTTTCTCAAAGTCACGATCTTTAAACTCGTTCAATTATTCATGTTGTAATGGAAAAGTGAAAATAAGTACATAAATAGCACGCGTGCGCGCGCGCGCAAGAGAGAGAGAGAGAGCTAAATAAGTACTTGAGTTTGTGTGGATGTGAAAAAATTAATGAAAGATCCAATCAACTTTATCGTGCTGCGAATCCGCGAGATCATCACGGTAACAGCTCGACGAAGGCGAAAGGCCGCGCATCTTCAAAATGCCTTCTCAATAAATTAGCGTGCATAATGGACGTCCATGAAAACGAGACTGATGCCATGTACCGATAACAGGCTTTCCCGCGGGCTCGCGCTCCCGCATTTCACCTTCTCTCTCTCTCTCTCTCTCTCTCTCTCTCTCTCTCTCTCTCTCTCTCTATCTCTCTCTCTCACTCTCTCTCTCGCTTCCCTGCTCTCTCATTACTCGAGTTCTACATGAAGACACTGAATGCATCTTACAAATGCAATATTGAGTTGTGTAAGTATGTCTACGCATTATTACTACACCACCTGAAGTCAAACTCATCGTACTAATGAGAAGAAATTACTGAGTTTATAATTAAGATTGCACTGATTATAGCAACGTATAATCGGTATTTGCTGTTTTCTTCAATTGTGTGAGGCGACATAGAATTAAATGCATGCATGTTATAAGACTTACTATATTAAACAGATAATGAAATATTAAAATATGATTGAAAACTTAATCGACATCAAGAAATTGAAAAGTATGGTGTTGTAGTAACATTACACCGTGTAATATTATTATTATTAGTCTGGTTTTCACGAGCTCGAGAGTTCATTACCGCAAGAGCACAAGCATGCCAGATGTTATAGCATACCCGGAGTAGACCAAGTTCGAGAGTTCGAGTTGGAGACTACTTTTCCCATGACTGTGGTACCCAGTAGAGGATCACAGTAGTGCTTCATCTGTTATTTCTTGATGAGTGTTAGAAGGGTGGGGCCATCAATCCCACCAGCTCCGGACGACAATCAGACCGTCGTCCGGAAGGCTTTTGTCGTGTTATGTTGTGTTTGTGTTTTAGTGAGTTTTGTTAGACATATGAATATTTCTATCGTATAATGGTGTTATAGAGCTCGGAAGGCCATACGCATCGATACAAGTGCGCCATTCTCCCTGTTCTGGACCAGGTCTATCCAATCCTCACAGTTTCTCTCGATTTCGTCTAGGTCTTGTTTTACGTTATCCTCCCATCTCCGCCTGGGTCTACCGAGCGCGCTTTTACTGTTTGGCTTACCTACTAGTACTCTGAATGCTGTTCTCCCCTGTTTCATTCCAGCTACACGTTTAATACGCGATGTATAATCAATAAAGCATTAAATTCGACATGTAAGATCATCTTTATTGTGACAATCTAATAGTATGTTATTTTAACAGTCGAGAAATTTATTTACACAATTAATTAGTCACAAAATTAGTTTTTTGTTTTAAAAATTCAAAAATAAGTAATAAATCAAAAGATGGTCCTGGGGCCTGCGGCGGCTCAGTCGGTCGAGTGTCGGATTCCCACGCCGGTGACCCGGATTCGAATCCTAGTCTCTGCCGATTGATACAAGCACCTCTGTAAAAATTACATGTGCTTTGTTTACAAACACACCGCAGACCCCCGTCGTCGATTAGCACCACATGGAAGCACAAACATGGCGACGTTAAATAATAATAAAAAAAAAAAAAAAAAAAAAAAGATGGTCATGATCTGACATACTATATGACAATGTTTCTTACTTAAAATTTTTTTAAATTATATGATTATTAATATAGTATTATTATACGATTATGATATGCAATGTGTGTCATACTAAAGTTTATAGTCTGGATAATAAGATAATCCAACCGATGAAAGTTAAGTATCGATGAGAAACATAAATTCATAAAGTAATAACAATTGACCTTCTTACCGATGAGAAGTTACGTTCAGAAAAATACAGTTGTAGTTCACGAAATATGATGAGAAAATTTATACATGCATAATGAATATATATAAAAAGGAGATGTGAAGCAATGAAAGTTCCACTATAAAACAAATATAAATAAATGTACGGTTTTAAATAGACATCATCCTACACATGTTTTTGAACAGTTGAAACATTTATAAATGTTTGGAATGGCTCTAGCATTACCTTTGTACATAATCATTTTTTTTAAATAAATATCTTTTTCAATTTAATATCATAATTAAAAAACCGATGCTAACTACTTTAGCAGAATGCTTTCTCAAAGAGAGGTTCTGAGATATCGACTTTGAGAATTTTATAATGGAAATTCGTTTTAAGGAGATTCAGGGGTTACAAAACGACCAATTTCTTTTCATTTTTCTTTCTATTTTGTTAAAACTTATTAGTGTCAATCATTATATGTCTTATACTAGTATACCTCATGTACATACAAAAATGTTTAATCAATAATTGTGACGATGCAAACACGATTATTGTAAAGTGAACAAAAATCATTAAAACTGCAGGAACTTTTTTAATTGCAATCGAATTTTAATGATCGAGGTCTTATTGTGTTCTTTAAACGTTGTTTGATAGATCGACTGAAAGAAAACTTAAAAATAATTTATAGGTGCTACGGAAAAGCTAATTGTTTAACTAGATTACGTGTTTAGTTATAAACAATAAGCTTTTCGATACGGCAACTACAAGCTTATTAAAGTATTTCTTAAAGCTAATTATTATATAATAAAACAAAATTTACTTATTATTTATCATAAAAAGAATACATAAATAATTTCATAAATTAAGTTAGGACAGTATTATTCTCATATCTATTGGCTTCCGAAAGAGCGGGCGTAAAGAGTCACTTAGTAAAATGAGCACTGGGCGTAAAGTACTCACTTTGATGAAAATTTTAATACCACTATAACCTCAAAATCACAACTTTGAAATGATTTTTCGGCGCTCGTGGTATAAAATATGGTTTGACACGGGTGCGGAAGAAGATTATTTGCCTCATGTGACGTTTTTCGCTCGAGTGAAGCGAGCGAAGCGAAATGTACTATTATGTCCCGATGCTGACTTTTATCACCCGCTAATCTATATAAATGACACAAAAATATCACGGGCAAAAGATCTTTTTTGCCTGAGTGTGAAGTTTGCAGCATGAGTCGCAGACGAGGCAAACCGGAAACGAGTAATTGATAACACACTTCTCGTCCTTAGTACACAATATATACTATTAAAGTAATTGTTAGACTAAGAAGACTTCAAGAGTTTACTGAATATTCTTCTCCATGTTCAAGATTTTCCATCATATATTTTTAGATATAATCTTTAAAACCAAAAATTACGTTTTCGTATATAGGGGAAACCAGGGTAAAGTGAACATAGTAACTGTAAATTCGAAAATAATGTATTTTTCAGACTTAAAACATTACTTTGTAAGTTGCACAAGAAACTTCTTACATTAATAAATATACTAGCAACTTAAAGAAAGTCATTAATTAATATTATTTAGCTATTTTTTAAAAATACCGGTTCACTTTACCCGGGCATTTCAATGCGGGGTAAAGTAAACTAGAGGATAGAATTAAATATTTTGAAAATATTTTACTACTTTTTGTAGAGGAATAGATAAAAACGTTAATTTAGATAATAATAAAACTTAAATGACATCTTAAAACCTTTTAAATACTGTAAAATACGAAACAATTAAATATGGAGGTTATGTTGGCCCATTTTGGCATAAATACGACATGCGTTGCGACAAAGGCTTTGTATACTATACTAACACTCACCTTGAACAATATTTTGTTAAGATTTTCATTTGGCCGCGTATAAATTAGTGCAATCGCATTTTTTCCGGACCACTTTACCCCGATTCACTCTACCCCGAGACGTCGATTCTTATAAATGCTTGTTTAACCCTTAGCGGCCACACCTCAGCCAGGCCACATAGCGGCCACATGGGGTAACTCATTACCCCACGCTGAAAAACCTAGTTGTACAAGACATATGGGTGTTTTAACACTTGTAACCGATTGTTTCATGTTTTTTTTTTTTTTTTTAACGTCGCCATGTTTGTGCTTCCATGTGGTGCTAATCGACGACAGGCGTCTGCGGTGTGTTTGTAAACAAAGCACATGCAATTTTTACAGAGGTGCTTGTATCAATCGGCAGAGACTAGGATTCGAACCCGGGTCACCGGCGTGGGAATCCGACACTCTACCGACTGAGCCGCCGCAGGCCCCATTGTTTCATGTTTGTTGAAGTGTTCTTCAATATTTCTAATGATTTTTATCGGTCAATTTATAGATGGCGTTCTAAAAACTGGTCAAATGTTTTAAATGTTTTATACCTCCAATTTCACTTTTTCTGAGCCTGGGGTAACTAGTTACCCCGTGTGGCCGCTAAGGGTTAAAAAAAGGAAAACATCATTTAAAGCTCTGCATTCTTGGCAATAGTAAGTAAATCTAGCATTAAAACTGATTATAAACATCTATAAATGAATTCGATAAACCAACTTTCTTTTAAGATCTAAAAATACAATTATTTTTCTTTCGAAGAATATTAATTGTTATGTAGTGAAACTTTGTTATTATCGTCCTTGCATAATAATCTTTCACTGAAATTAAAATTAGGCATATATAATAATTTATTGAAGAAATAATTAGTATGATTCACTTTACCCGTGTGTTCACTTTACCCCAGTTTCCCCTAACAAGTGAAATGGCTTATCCAAAATTTCAGGTTGTAAAAGATAGATAATTTCAGGTTATTTCAAATACATTAGCACTGGATCGATGATATTATTTCTAGCATACCAAAAAACTCGAGAAACTAAAATCCAAAAATCGACAAACCGTTAAGGACACAAAAACGCATCGAAAAATATGAGAAATTATTTTTGAGCCCCCTCCCTTTAAAAGTAACAAAGAAAATGAGCTCTGAAACATTAATTTTTATCTTATACATATATTTTTATCTTATACAGAGATATGCTGATCTACATCCATACATACACACACATACGCGAGCGTGCACGTTTGCGAATGCGTTTGAATTTTTTTGAAATACTGCAATTTCATTGGGTTTCTTGGCTGAAAACATTAAAATTATCAAAATCTCGAATTTCAAAATTTTTACTGTTACAAAGTTTCTCTTTGAGAAAGTAAAAAGGATCACTTATAAAATAACTACGTTTCGAGTGTCTCGTACACTCTTCATGAGGTTCTAGTAAATACTCTATAATGATTCTTAACAGCTATATTCTTATCAAGGTGTCGTCCTGTGATCCTTGATAGTAATCGTGGAAAATACATTTTTCTACCACAAACGCGATTAACACAAAAACACGGCACAACGCACTTAAAACTGTCAAAGCACTAATACAAATATGTACCGTGCAGTAAGGAATGATATTTTTAGATTAAAATTTGTAAAATAATAAACGGTAACTAAAATATGTAGTTAGAGTAAGAAAAATATTTCAGTTAATATAAAGTATTAAAGATAAATAAGTAGTTATAACAATAACAAGTTTATTTATAAGGCAAACGAATGTGATTTACATGAATATACGTTGATAAATATATAGTTGATAAGAATCATTATTTAACCCGCTAAAGTCCAGCGTGTTTTGTGCGTCACGCATGTTTTAAGTTTAAAACGTTTAACTCTTTTCTTTGGATGGACCAATGATACTGCTAGATACGAAAAAAAAATATAATTATTTGCTGTGAAATTTAAAATGATGATACCGTCTCGACAAAACAATGCGTATGGAGAAGAGCAATGCGTATGGCGATAATGATATTTTTCTCATACCCATCCGTAAAGTATTGTATTTATTTCCCGTTGTCAGGGAATAAAGCGCCACATTCTCTCACGCCTAGAAACTGCCACGTGCAAGCGCGTCTCTTTACTTTTGCTCCCGACTAATACCGCCTACGTAATTTGCAGCCCGAACGAAATGAGCATCCGTATCACAGTTTCTAGAAGTGAGGTTATTTGACTTTTCGACTCTGAAATCGGGGATTAAACGCAAATAACTTTCCGCCGGGCATAAGAAAAAGTTGTATACTGCACTCGAGCGCAATGAGGGCTATTGAGGCCTGCGAATTTACTAGCCTCACTTCACTCGGTCGTCAATACCCTACTTTACTCCCTAGGTGCATAATACACTATTTCCTTAATAACTAAAAATAAAATCTTTTTTGTAATTCTATCGATTGGTAGTTATTTAAAAATACATAGACCAACATATTACCATGCCAGTTATTAAAATTTAATTAAATTAAGATCAGTTTTACTGCAAGTCGATTTTAAACTCTACCGCTAAAAATGATATTTAGAGCTTATTATTACTTGAATAACCTGTTATTCAAGGTGGATGATAATCGGGACATTTTAAAGATAAAAAGCCGTCCTTTTTTTAAATAAAGAGTATATAGATGGTCAAGAAATATAGTTTAATTAAACACTACAGTTTTTACTAGAGCCTAATGAAGAGTATACGAGATAGTCGAAACGTTGTTGTCGTACAAATAATCCTTTTTTGAATTATAATATTAAATTTAAAAAAATCTATGCTGCACTTATGGAGTACTTCAAGGTTAGTTTCTCCGAATGGACATTCAAAAATTCGGTCAACGTCAACGTATACACTGCGAATTTTTCAATTGTTTGTCAATTATTCTTATGTACACATATGAAATTACTTACTTTGGGTAAATAAACCAAATAAGTAAATATTTTGTAATACTTGTCAATCTGCCTAAGCCTTCTTCGGCATTTTACAGAATGCCTAGGCAATTTATTAAATTACTGATTAAGGCTAGTTATATTGTCAAATATTACGTTTCCTCAAGGATTCGACGATTTGCCGGAATTTTATGAAATTTCTAGAAATTCTGCAGAATGACTGATTATTCAATATGCCTACAACATATATAAGTAGATGCTCAAGTCAATATAAGATTTCTGGATATTCTTGTAATATTCATAAGTAAACATATATACTTAAAAGACTGCAGGTAAGAGCGGTTCTACTGGTGCTATATTTCATACGCTAATATTTGTTTTTAAAACTAAAAGCAAATGTATGAAAATAAATAAATTATTTTTTCATAAGAGTATGTGTCTAAGACTACACATAATAATTAATGAAAGAATATACAGTAACAAATATTCGCAGTATGTATATATTGAATCCAGTTTAAGCCATATGTATTTGCCTGGTGTATTGAAGCACATTCTTACTAGAGCTCTCACAAAATGTGAATAGACTATAGATGTTCTTTGACTCTCGGGACATCCACCGTTAATCACAAGCTGCACTTCACGCGACCTACGCGTACTTCCGCATTTGCATCACTAGTCACGCTATAACCAAGATTAGAAATGCTTGACTGATAATCTTTGTGGCTTTCCAGCGTTATACCGGTATTATGTGAAAAGCGTTCAGCATGTTTCCACTAAGTATTTCATTACTTCATCTAGTGTTACATAAAAAATGACACGATATGGCTCGCTCTGATTTTAATGAAAAACTAGCACATCCATTTATACATATTCATTTTTAATGAATGCAGTGAAATAAGCACGAAATATATTCTTATAATTAATAGTATTAAATATTAAATTAACTTTATAGTTAATAAGTTTCCTCTTTAAACTAGAGCTCTTACCGACCTAAATAGTTTTAAGAAAAATGTAAAAAAATTTGAACGTTACCTATGAATAGAGTTTTTACTTTTGTACTTTATGTTTTTGTACTTTAGTATTCGTAGAACACGTAGTACACGAATACGTACACGTAGTACACGTATTCGTAATACACTTGTCATGCGTAATGTTTTGTCTTCACTGGCACTTTAATTGCGTCTCGCTTTAGCTTTTAATATTAAATAACATTACAGTGATAATTGCTAGTAAATTTTAAAGAGTTATATTATGTAGAGATTTGTTTCTTCTATTTTTTCATACCAAAAAAATTTTACTTTCCTAAACAACATAAATGTTATTAAATATTGAAATATAAAGCGAGACTCTATTAGACTGCCAGTGAAGACGAGACATAAGTATTGAGCAAACACTCAGTACCAGACACAGTTCTATAGCAAATTTTTATATGCGCTATTCAGCCACTGGCAACAAACATTATTGTTACAATATTTTTGTAAACAGGGCATTTATGTCCGTTTAATTTTGAAGTAAATAAATAAATAATGCATTATTATTTAAAAATTAAAAAAATGTACTTAATTTTATTATTTACTACTTATAACTTATAGCAGTTTAAACTCTCAATTGTTTTAACTCTTATTAAATTATATATGTGCAAGCGTGCTTCGCAGGCACTATAATTTTTGTCAACTGATTATTATGTTAGGTTAAGATAATTATTAAACTCCGTCGAAGGATCATCACACTATATAATTCTTTCCACACATTTTTTACAACTAAATACTGCTACCAGCCAATCAATCATATTGTATCTTAATAGCAATAACATATTTATAGGAGAATGTTTTTATTATCACTCACAGTATTATCTAAGACATAACAATCTGTATGGCGTATATTAAATACACGTATTATGGAATCTGCAAATGGTTTTAAAGTTTATCTATCTAAAGTCGAACTGCAGTTATTAAATTATATGACAATTATCGTACATTATGAAAGTAGGTAATACCTATAATAACTGCGTAACTTTTTAAGAATCACACTTTTCTAATAACAGGCATTAATAATTTCTTTAAAGAAAACGAAGATTATATGGAAATGTAACGTTGCTGCAGGGCATTACTGAATATATGGAAGACTGATTACCTGCATACGATCCTAAAATGACCATAAAGTAGAGAATGTTCGAGATTAGCTAGACACATGTAATTTTCGAGATTTAAGAACTTGACTTTCTTTGGTAGATATAGAGGGACAAAATATGTTTTTACCTGTGCTTTCTATTGAGATAAAAATTTTATAAACCGTATAATTATATTCTTTAAAATCCTTATGTTTTTTTTTCATTACATATTTTTTGTTTATTATTAAGGCTTTGATAATTGAATAAAATATCAAATTGTTATTTATAGTTTGAAAAACCTTAAAAATGCTCTCTTTGATAAATTATAGCTGGTTTTTCACAAGTATAAATAATTGTTAAAATAACAATTGGTTCACTTATTTGATTCACTTATTTTGTTTAGAAAATTTATGACAATCTTTTGACTTTCCACATTAAAATACTATACTGATTCTAAGGATGTATGCGATGTCGTAATTTACACTAACAATATGTTGTAATAATGTTAAATTATTTTAAAAGAAAGTCTTATAAAGCTGGTATCCTTGATTACAAGCGCGGGATCTGGACAAAACTTGATAATTATTTACCAGAAAGTGAAGAAAATAATGTACTACTAATTTTATTTTACATATAAGTAGTAAAAAATGAATGTATGCACAATAAAGGTAACTTACGAGTCCAATGAATATGCAGAAAAGTTGAATAACATCGGTATACGCAACGGAATAGAGGCCACCAAATAGTGTATAGAAGACGGCGATACAGGCACTCAGTATGACCGATGTTCCCTGGTCCATATCAATAATAACGGCTAGAGTGGCACCGAGGGCCGCAAGGATGCCCGCCGCCCAGAATACCTCGCCGCAGAGTGCTGGAAGGAAGAGAAGTCCGCCCATTCGCTCACCGAATACATCCTGAAGCGGGTCCAACATTGTGATGTACCCCTGCTGTCGCATCTTGTTCGCGAAGAATATTCCACCTGTTGAATATTAACGTCGAAACATTCAACAATTACATTATATTAACAGCGGTTCGAACATCTGTCAATCGTCAAAATAAGGCGCTTTCATATAAGTGGGAAAAGAAATGACATTACGATATGATAATTTATACACAAAAGTTATGTATGAAAGCTTTAGTTTACAACTGCAAAGTGTCATTCAAAGTGTTCATAGCAATTTAATTATTGAAATCAATTTATAAATATTAAAAAATGTCACGATAATTAATACTGAATAAATAATACTGTTCACAATGATAAAAGTAAAATACGCATTGAGCTATATAATGCGAAATACAAAGAGGGTTGAATTAATTTGTCGTCCTTAACAGGATAACGCTCGGCAACCGCAGCAGCAAAGGCAAAAGACAACGTGCGTAAAGTGCATTAATCCCGTCGTGGGAAAGGGGGACGCCGGGCGTAATATAAGTGAATTACCGAAAACGAGGCTGAGGGAGTAGCCGAAGGGCGCCTGGCACCAGATGAGGCCCCTGGTGTAGATGGCCTCGGCGGTGCCGTTGATGTAGCCGCCGCCCACCCAGGTCGCCGTCATGGTGAAGATGCCCACGAAAAGGCCGATGGAGCGACCCGCCAGCATCACCTCCTCCTCGGAGTCGTTGCCGGCCTCCTTTTTCCGGGCGGCCCATATTCCCACGCCCAAGATCAGCATGTAAAAGAGGACGATCGACACGACCCCCGCGACGTTGATCATCTTCGGCGCTGATAATTCGACCGGCGTGAACTCCAATTGCCGCAGACCGAAGTCCGAGAGGTTTGGTAGACGATCCGATTTCCCAACGTTCGGAAACCTTTATTTTATCCAACACACAAGCAAAGCACATCCTATTTACTTTCGTTACAAACCATCTTTAACACTATTACACGTTTCGGGCTTTTAAAGAGACGCCAGTTAATCGTAACAGTTAATCGTCTCGTCTTGGTCTTGTCTTGTCTTGTCTTGAAGTCTTGGTATTTGTATTAAATTTTAAAAATCATAATGTTAGGAATGTCTCTAATAGCACCTTTGTTTTCCTTTAATATATTACATTTAGTGTGTCTCATCTACGTTTCAATCAAAAAAGTTTATATATTTTTCCCTCCCGTTTTTTAAATTTTTCGTCGATTAACAGTTTTCAATTATCATATTTAGAGCGTCTCATACACTCTTCAATCAAAAAGCCTTATATATCTTTCCATTTTTCTATAAATCGCTTTTAATAAAATGCCTCTTAAGTGTTAAAATCTCAAAGCATTAACATAAAAATTTAATTCGTGTATTTGTAAGACTTTTTCTATCCAAGAAAAATCTTTATCTTAAAAGTATGTAATTTGTAAATCGCGTCTTAAATCGTTAACTTAGAAATTAATAAAAATTCTTATTTGAAGGATAATTAAAATATGTCATACAAATACACGAAAAAAATTTGTTATGTTAATGCTTTGAGATTTTAACACTTAAGTGGTATTTTATTAAAAGTGTATGAGACGCTTTAAATATTATAATTGAAAAATGCTAATCGACGATTTATAGAAAAAGGGGGAAATATATAAGCATTTGTTATCGAAGAGTGTATGCGATACTCCAAATATAATCATTTACAACTATTAATTGGCGATATACTTAAGAAAAGGAGAGAAAAATATATAAACGTTTTTGATTGAAGAGTGTATGAGACACTCTAAATGTAATGTATTAAAGGGGAAACAAAAAATATATAACTCGTCTACAAATGTGCTGTTAGAGAAATTTCTAATATTTTGTATAGGCAGACGCTCGAACCATTTGTTCTGAATATTTGTTGAATATTCATTCACATAAAAACCATAAACTACTGAAATTTAAATTTAAATTATAGATTAATTTTTTAGTACTTAATTACAATAAATGTGCCCATTAATGCAATTAAACTTGCTGAAAGTTTCTATGGTTATATTGCCTATTCTATATTACCTATTCAGTGAAAAGATTGGAAACCCTTTGTTGTAGATTCTTGGAAATATAAAGAGTTAGATGCAAATTAACGTTTCGACTCCTTGATATATATTCGGTTTTATTTATGAATATGATATTTACAATGTATATTACAATTAGCTGCTTAATGGAATCAAATCTGTTATACCCCGCTTAAATATAAATTCATATGTTTAAATGATTATACCTGATTATTCTTATATGCTCTCATACATCTCTGATTTGCGGTCTTTTGTTTGAGTTCCCTATATTGTATTGTAAAAAGAACAAAAGCGACTAAATTTTAAATAAATATATCTTAAAATCTATATGGTATAGCGAATTGCACTTGCGCAGCAGAGACGATCTTTGAGATAAATAATGCACACAATTTTGGAAGATTCTAAATTAACTAATATAACTATATACTTTAAAATTTAGATTAGGCCTACAGGCAGTCTTGAGTCCGAAACACTTTTAATCTTTACATTTATAATATTAAAGGACCTATATATGTCTTGCTTTGAAGAGGTAGACTATTCTCTGTAAGAATGAGCCTTACATATAAATACAGTGAAAAACTAATAATACGATGTAATAGGTTTAGCAGAAACCTACTTTAAAATGGTTTTCCCTTTATTGCTAAAAAGAAATTTCAATTTTCAGGATAAATACAAAAAATGTTTGAATTTTCAATGCTAATTACATTTACATATTTTATGAATTAACAGTGTAATCCAATGCTGGGAGGGGTATTTGCTCGCAGAGTAGTTGTTTCTGTTGTTCTAATAAATATAATAGATTTTTTGTTAAAGAGTGTATGAGACACTCTAAAAACCTCGTCTACAATTTCGTACAAACATTCCAATAATTAATGTTGTAGACTTTAGTATGATTTACAGAAGAAATAGTGGAAATCCAGACTAATATGACTTAGCACATTAATCATTTTATTACGGCTTATCAAATAAATAAAAGTTGATATAAAAATCAAGCCACTATTGTCAAGAGACTATCTTCTTTAAGACCAAGACGAAACTGTCTATGTCAAGATTGCTTGAAGACTAAGAAAACATTTTTAGTAATATCGTCTCGTCTTGATCTGGTGCAACATTTTGATTTTTGAAAATTTGTTTAAGTTAGGTACTAAGGTAAAGTGCCCAGTACTTGGACAAAACGAAAATTGTGACCTGTACTTGGACAGTGGCAAAAATTGTAATTACTGATAAAGAAGATAAAAAGATGTATTCATTGGCATTCATTCAGATAGTTTATGATGTGTAGTATATAATTTAACCAAAATTATGTTAATTTACGTCTTAAATATGTTATAAATGTAAATATAACATTTTGAGGTTATGTCGAGAACTGTAATATGCCGAATGCATTGTCCAAGTTTACGTCCACTGATTTTTCTGAACCCAGTAGTTGGACACATTTAATTCATATGTCCAACTACTGGCTCCTAACTATGTCCAAGTACTAGGACCAGCTAGACATATGATGTTCAACTACTGCGACATATAGTTGAATTTTTAAACTTACTTTTTTAGCGTAAAAGAGTATGTAAGCGTATTTTTTCTTGTACTAATAACAGTAAAACATGCCGAATTAACGATTAGATTAAAGATTTGGGAAAAATATTGAGTTTTGGCTCTACAAACACTGATTCCGGATTTTCGTTTGAAAAAGTGTCCATGTACTACCTACTTTACCTTATTTCTTTTTAATAAACGTACTTTTTATTATCCAATCAGCTACACAATTTAATCAGTTCTAAATTGAGTATTACCTCATATATCTGCCTATGATATGCCTTTATAGTTGTTTGCAATCTGCTTTGACAATATTATTAAAAATTAATATGTTTATAATATGCCTCTTTTTTTTTTTTTTTTTTTTAATTAACGTCGCCATGTTAGTGCTCCCATGTGGTGCTAATCGACGACGGGAGTCTGCGGTGTGTTTGTAAACAAAGCACATGTAATTTTTACAGAGGTGTTTGTATCAATCGGCAGAGACTAGGATTCGAACCGAGTCACCGGCGTGGGAATCCGACACTCTACCGACTGAGCCGCCGTAGGCCCCAATATGCCTCTTTAGCTTTTCATGAGATAAATTAATTAATGTATTATCGCTCTTTTAATGTTTCCTTTTTTTACATATCATTTATCATAATATTTGTTTTATTTCTACATTACGTTCGCTAAAAGAAAAAGAATATTACAAAGGTGCAAATATCTGCAGATAGAAAAGCAGATTTCAGAAATGAGATACGTGTCGAAACTAGCACAATTAAACGATTCAAAGGTCAATCAAATGTTAGATCCTTGAAAATAATTTTTAATGACTCATTACACTTGGCACAACCATGATAAATTGCATGCAATTTAGAAACGTCAAATAGTTCTCATAATCCTTGACAAGACCCTTTCACTTAGCCTGGCTTCACGCAAAAGGTGGTAAAATGATCGTTGAACAATTTTTCTCTTGTCTCTCGGGTATTCAAGCACATCCAACAAAGACACGGAGAGCACTACGAGTAAAACATTATATTCAAGTGACTCGGCATTTGCATGATTTATTTTTTGAAATACTGTCAGGATGACCTAAAAGACGCTCTACCCCAGCTACGCAAGACTAGAGTAATAAGCATCGCAGACAATGGAAAATTAGATGTTCAATGCGGCAATGCTAAACTAAGTTACTGAGTTAAGAAAAGAAACTTTAAAGTCTTTAAATAGCCAATCGTTAGTGATGACACATGCCGTGAAAGCTTAGAAGAAATCATTCTACATAAGTACTGAAAATCGATTGCGCAGATATTATTAAATGAAAATTTGGTATTACGCACAAGTTGTACTCTGTAAGCCAGCAATCTTCTCAAGATTTACGATTCAGCTGCATTTGCGCAAAAGTTTGCGCATCGACAAGGTTTATCAATGTTGGTTGTAATCCCATTTATTATTTAAAAAAAAAACTGTCTTTTACGACGACATATTTATGTGAGAGAATTCTTCTACTGCCAAAGTGAATTTCAATATAAGGGGTATTATGCAATCGGAAACTCAAGTGCAGTAAGTGACTGTTATTGCAAATAATTTGTGAAAGTGGAAAAAATTGTTTTTTGTAACACAAGGACGATTTTTGCGTTTTTCTGTAGGTACATATATTAATAGGTATTAAGCGGGCCTAAAGGACCATTTTTCAGACCGTCGGGCGCAAAAGTAAATAAGCGGGCGCAAAAGTAATAAGCGGGTGCAAATGTTATTTTAAAGTTATTTTAAAATTTTTCGGAAAATTGCTATTATATATATATATATATATATATATATATATATATATATATTTTCCGCATCAGAAAAAAGTTGCTATATATATATATATATATATATATATATATATATATATATATATATATATATATATATATATATATATATAGCAACTTTTTTCTGATGCGGCAACCATACACTTAGAAGATTTGTTTTAAAACTCATTAATTATTTTTATTTTGTTACAAGGTAGAAAAAAGAGTAATTAGGTATTTTTTTATCTTATATATATATATATACCTAATTACTCTTTTTTCTACCTTGTAACAAAATAAAAATAATTAATGAGTTTTAAAACAAATCTTCTAAGTGTATGGTTGCCGCATCAGAAAAAAGTTGCTTTAGCCCCGCTTAATATGCCAGAAAAACGCAAAATCAATACATGCGTTACAAAAAATATGGTGTGCACCAAGGGCTAAGTGGGTTTTTCGATCTCGTATGGTTGCAGTACTCGGTCTAAAAAAGCCCACTTTGCGCCCTAGGTACACAATATACTATTATACACTCATTGTGGTACAAAGTCTTCAATATCTTGATCAATCTAACAATTTTTTAAGTCAATTGTTACGTATATCGGGTATAAAAGACTTCTAATACAATATTATAATACACATGATCCGTCAATTTTTCGTTTTTTATGTATAATTAATAGTTACATTAATTTGTTAATTTATTTTATATAAGTAATCGAAGCGTTCTAAGGAATATGAACGAATCTCTTATGAAAATGATGTAAGGTTCGTGTCGTTATTTCTAACAGAATGTCATCACAAATATTATCAATAAAAATAGAAGCTATTTTAGAACATTTTTAATTAATAATACTTTATTCGAATATTAGTTGATAAGTCATAATCATAATCTATAATTAAAATTCTTTTCTTTTAATTATTTAATCTCCAAACTTATTACAATTTTACAAATTTTTAACAAGAAATTACAAACTCATTCAAAGAGACCTACATTGAATCATAATCTTAAAGTGCTATCTCTATTCTCTATTCTATAATCTCTATTCTCTAGTATTCACTTTCAAACTTTCTACAAGTATTTCTGAACTGCCACGATTAACCAGGTCAACTAAAACTACAGACATTTATATTTATAAGGTCAAATCTAGCGAACAAATATAGTTTGTAAAATGCGGAAAATACACTGAAATTTTGACGATTTAAAAAATGTGTTCCTAATACAAGACACTTTTGTCATTTTAAATTTAAACTTTCTAAACACGTTTTTATTATAATTTGTATACTTTTTATGTAAAATATTGTCTTATTATAACAATTACACGAAATTGAAACCAATATTATACGAAAAAATCGATATTAGATGTTGAGATTCAAAATAATATTGGTTTTTGAAAAATCATTAAACACATATCCGATGAAAAATATTAATTTGTAGCTGGTTTTTAAGTAAAAATTTGACATATATGACTGTTCTCTCGCAGAAACAGAAATCAGGTGACAAGGATGCACTTAATTACTTATTTTAGTAGTATCATCAATTATCAAAAGTTTTCTAGCTCTATTAATTACATTTTAATCATTTTTTATTAGAGATTTTATGGAAAAAATACATAAATGTACTTATAATCCTCTAAGTTGAGGTAGCCATCTTTAAATGTAAACAGCACGTACCCAGTTTTTAAAAAACATATTTGTTTTCGATAAATACCAAATTTTGAGGGATTTAAGGTAAAAGTGATAACTGAACACTTAAGTTTACTAAGTCTATATCCGATATAGAAAATACATATAATCATTGTAAAAGTATAAAAGGCTTTTGCATTTCAATGAACATTAACACTTTGTATCAAATTTTTTTTTAAGTGCCTCATTTACGCAAACCTTCCACACATCCCTATCCTGTGCTAAACCCACCCATGAAGCACCCTCCCGCCCGATTTCTATTAGATCCACTTTCACGTTGTCTTCCCATCCGTGTCTAGGTCTACCTAAAGGTCGTGTTACATTTGACTTGCTCTTCATTATCCGCGTTACGTGTCCTGCCCAGCCTAACCTGCGCGATTTTATAATTATTCTGTTAATATTCGGTGACGCGTACCGATTGTGCAACTCGTCATTGCAGTTTCCTCCATTCCCCGGTTTCCTCATCTTTCTTCGGCCCGTATAGTTTTCGCAGAACCTTATTTTCGAGAACCCTAAAACTGTTCTCCTCCGCTTTAGTGAGCGCCCACGTTTCGCACCCGTACAGAACCACCGGCAGTATTATAGTCCTATATATCCTTATTTTAACGTTTTTTGATACCCGTGCAGGAAATTCAGAGGCCGTCCCCGCGATTAGCCCCGATCCTGACCAGATTTTCGGACCGACGGAAGTCAGCCCCGATTCAGAGGTTCATGAACTTGGCACCCAGAATTATAAATTTATAACTTATGATAATTTAGTTTTGTTAAATCGTCTGCGCGTTAAAAATTACGAAGAAAAGCTTAATAACTTCTGTTTGCGCGAGTTTGCGTTTTTGAGTAATATCAAAATCAAAATTGGGTGCCGCCGAGCCAGCACCCAAAAATAAATTCCGCTTTTGGCTTCAAAATGGCAGTATTTCATATGTTTATTTATCCATATCGACTGCGCGTATCACGCGCAGATGGCACCCGAAAGAATTAATGAGCTATAATAACTCAATTAATTAATAATTAATATTTTATTATTTTCTCTCTGGCGGGTGCCGAATGACGTCATTTCAATTCCATATTCCGCCATTCCAATAATACTAGAGAATTATCCCTATATATGGGTACTTCGATTATGTTCTAACTATACTCAATTTTACTATAGGGAGAGTAGTAGACTCTATGGAAGCTCTATTTTGTCTCTTCTGTTACTCCTATAAACTTGTAGAAGCTATAGGCAGCCTCTAATTCTGTATTATAATTGAAGTACTGAGACGTATAAATTTTCCGACTGATGGAAAATTGAAAAACCCGAGCGCTTCTGGCCGTCTGCCGTCTCGAACAGCAGACGGCCAGACATAACCTATTTCTTATTTTCAAAATCTCCCCAGCTGAAACGGTCCGAAACTATATATATAGCATATTGGGGATTATTAGAATGACGAAATATGGAACCGGAACAATATTTTAGCACCCGCCAGAGAGAAAATAATAAAATATTAATTATTAATTAATTGAGTTATTATAGCTCATTAATTCTTTCGGGTGCCATCTGCGCGTGATACGCGCAGTGGATATGGATAAATAAACATATGAAATACTGCCATTTTGAAGCCAAAAGCGGAATTTATTTTTGGGTGCTAGCTCGGCGGCACCCAATTTTGATTTTGATATTACTCAAAAACGCAAACTCGCGCAAACAGAAGTTATTAAGCTTTTCTTCGTAATTTTTAACGCGCAGACGATTTAACAAAACTAAATTATCATAAGTTATAAATTTATAATTCTGGGTGCCAAGTTCATGAACCTCCGATTCAGACCCGATTTCCCCGTCTTTTCCTCGGATTGAACAGGACTCACGGATTCCCTGCCTGAATCCTGTCTGATATTCTAAGGTCCGCGCTTTTCTATTTTGAGGTTATGATTCTAACGTTAAACAAAGGATTTCCGTGCCCGAATCGCGTCTGAACACCTAATTATTTAAAAGCAAGTAAAATTGGGGGATAACAGGTCGGAATCTAACCAGTTTTTCCTATCATCTACTAAGCACTATTGCTTGACGTAACATGTCGGCAAGGTATACCTCTATATTGAATTTATCACTTATTTGTATTCACACTAAAGCAATTTTTTATTAATGTTTTCATGTTCATATACTATTATTATTGTTTTAAAAATAATATAACAGTAGAGCAAGTGAATCAATTAACTTAATATTAATAATTGATATATGATAAATGGTAATATTATTTTTATTAATATTTTGTTGCTATTATTACAATTTTAATTACAAAGTTCATATTTATTATAGAAAAAAATTTATAAGTGTGAATAGTCACCCGTGGATAATTCACATCTCCTTATTTATTTTTCAACTGTAAATAAATCATTAATACTTGTAAGGTTATTAAATACCAACTGTACTAACAATATTGCTGCCCTTGTTTAAGCAAGTTTTCGAGAGACAGAATAAGGTAGATTTCAAATCACCAAATATTATCTATATAGTAAAATCAGTAATTGTTTTTGTATTTCCCTAAAAAAAGATAGGTACTTTTTTGTGACTTAAAATATTTATTAATATTTATTGTTCTCAAACGGAAAGGGAAAAGTTTAGTTTTGTGTTAATTGTATATCAAATCATTATGATTTAATGAGATGTGAAAGTGAACTAAAAATTCCTACCTTACCGGCATCACATTTATATTCTTTTCTCTGAATAAATAAATATTTATTTATTGCACAGAAGTATAAGTGTGATGCCGGTAAGGTAGGGATTTTTAATTCACTTTCACATCCCCTTAAATAAAGAAATAAATAAATAGCAAAATATACGTGAGACAGTAGGAATCTACTGTCGGTAACTAGCATGCTCTTAAACGAAATTTAACAACTTATTGGTAAATTTTAAATTAATTGAAAAATTAAATTTTCTTTAAATTTTCATAAATTTTATTGTAAATTTTATATAAAAACCTTTAAAAATGTAACTTAACCCTGGTAGAAATCTTATCGTGGCGACCACATTCGCTATAACGGCCTTTATAGGCAAACTAGATAGTACAAGAGTGTACAAAACTCGATAAATCCACACAGATCTATATAGTTTTCTCAATAATAATATGTACGTATAAAATCTGTAAGGTTATATATTATTTATTGAACAGAAGTTTTATTGTAAAAATTAATGTTAAATAAAGTTTAACATGCAAGTTTTCCATTATAATAATAATATCTACAGTTATATCCATACTATTTACATATAAAAGTGGTCAGAAAGCATATCTAACCTAAGAAATGAAAATTTAGAAACAATGTTCCTTGCATATGAAAAACAGTGATCACAAAATAATGTTATTGATTGATGTAGTTGTTTCTTGAAAAGTAATGTATAAATAATAATAATATCATATGTACAAATATGTACTTTATGACATGCTTTATTTAAAAACTAGAATTTTAATTTCAGAACTACAAATAATTTTGTATCCATCTGCGAGTTTTTATAATACATAAACTCATCCGTGACAACATTTTCAAAGACAAACACATTAGTCGAACACATGTAGACGATAATTTTCTTTATAAGTAACAAATTACTATGTATTAACTGGCCATATATGTCAAATGAAAGTGTTTGATTATAAATTAATCACAGTAGGAAATACAAAAATAGAACATATATATATAATAACTCAAATACATTATTTCTTTTTAAAAATAGAAAATTAATCAGTTGATAATAAATGTGTGTGAAAATAGTTTTCCTTACATAAACCATACAGGTTTGGAAACCAAGCCTGTATTTAGGATGGAACATAATCAAATGTAAGGAAAATAATTTTACATAAACAAAATAAATATATGCACTAATACTTCATATACTTAGTTATTTGGATATTCAGATTATTTTCTTATTTTGATTGTTTAATATATATGTGTAACATAATATTGTTATTGAGTTCTTAAATACAAAAACTCGATGTATCTAAAATTTGATAACCTTACACTTTAGAGGTTATTTACAATTACTTACATTGGTAATAGGTGAACAATAACAAGTAAATACCTTTAAATCAAAATAATACATAATAAGCATAATATATTATGCTTCTGTTTCTTAAAACATAACCTTTAAGTGCTTGTTATTGTCATAATTTTGCTTATCTAGTTTTATCGGGGCAAATAATATGGGAAACTAGAAGCGTTGACCGTTACACGCCTTTATAGTAACTATCTAGTTTGCCTACATAGATCTACACAGTGCGAGATTATTCTACATAGATCTATGTGGACGGGATAAATTTCTACCAGGGAAGATTTGTGTTATGAATTTGAAGTTCAATAACGAGAGAAAATTATAAAACTAAAAAGCCTGTAAGGTAGGAATGAGTTAGTACTATACATGTTTTTGATAAATATATCTTTTATCCCTGGTAGAAAATTAATCTAGAACTATGTAGATCTATCTAGTTTGCCATGGGAATAATCGAGGGCCTCGATAAAACTAGATAATTTTCTACTAGGGATTTTATCAATATAAAGGAGAAGAAAAGATTGAAAAGATATACGAAAAGTTGCATTGGTATATTAGGAAACGTGTTAGTATTTCTTATCTCCTTAATAGCTATTCCATATTTTAATTATATTATTCTTTTCGTAAAAAGAATGGTATAAAAGACATTAAATACCTACGAAAACAAAAATATAAATGTAAACTTTAACGTGTAACATAAATATATGTTTTGAAGTTACGCGAGTAATAGGTCCGTGTGGTCAAGTGGATAGAGCATCAGCTTACGAATCTCGAGAACGCCAGTTCGATTCCAGCATAAACCAAAAAATTTTTTAATTTATAATTATTTCTATATTTCTGATTCCGATTATCATAATAATAACTACAATGTAAATAAAGCTAGTTTAAAAAGAATGAATACACGTAGAGTACACGAGAAGGAGATAAATAATTTTTTCTTTGCTGAGGATTAACATCCGAAAATCGGGTCGGAATCGGGCTTAGATTTCTAGGCCGAATCGCATAAAAAATGGTATACAAATCGGAGCCCGGATCCGAGGCATTACCCGAATAGAGTCTCTTGTTTATCTCGGCTTTAATCTCGTTTCTATCATTTATAGTTGCGCCTAGATATCTGAATTCCCTAACCTTTTCAAAAATAGAATTTCCAACTCTGAGATCCCCCTCCCCTTCGCGGATGCCTAGTCTATCCATAATTATATATTATGTTTTCGATTCACCCACTTCTAGATTGCACTAGTTACTGTGTTGAAATATTTAGTTTGAGGATTATGGTTTTATTGGGTTATTTTGAAACCATTGTAGGTTATTGTCAACAAAGCAACACCGTCGGTGTATATTTAATATGTTTCATTTTATGATTAAAATGTATTCACTTGAAAATTGTTGTGTTTGGAGTAGCAAGATTACGCGTTTATAGTTTTACTTAATACTTTTCAATTAATAATATTGCTACCCTTGTATTAGCAAGCTTTAGGTTTTTTTGTTTAAATTTATATCCTTACAAACTGGGGCGGCAGCTTTGAGTTAGCATAGGGCAGCAAAATGAGAAGTCCAGCATATATTGTTATATTTTGTAAATATTATATTTTGCAATTTCTTAAACTGAATTATTTAATCAATATACTTAGAAAATCTCATCGTTATTGTACATAAAGCATTGTTTATATCATTATCGATCGGTGACAGTGCGTAATTATAATGTTAAGGACATATAATATTTGCATGTATTTTAACCTAACTTTCGTGATCAAAACAATAACCGTAATACAGATGTCCAGGTATTGGACACTTTTTAACGTGCTGATAAATGGTCTTGCACATATTACCGCTCTAATTTTATTAAACATGCTCTTATTATGCTTTAGAAACATTCAAGATGACAAATTAAGGGGAAAACAGTTTAAAAAACTCTTATAGAAAAGCGGTATTTATTAACCCAACTCTTAAGGCTGCACGTTAGGGTGGTTCAAAATTTTTATTTTTTCGAATTTCTTGAATGTAATAATTTAAATTAGTTGAATATAGCAAATAAATAAAAATCCGGTTTTCGTTTTTAGACAATTTTAGCAGGTATTTCGACCTAAAGTTGTTAAAACTCGTTTTTTCAGATCGAGCTAGGAACCTCTGAATGACTTCAAAAAGCATTTTTCGAAAAAAATATGTTAATTTTTTTATTTTTTACCCTCTAAAGGGGTTACAAGAAGAAAAATAAAATGATTAGATGCTTTTATTTGACTTTAGCACATTTTAGCAGATTTTAGTAGGTTTTAGCAGGTGCTAAAATGTGCTAAAATATGATAAAGTCAAATAATTGCATCTAATCCTTTTATTTTTCTTCTTGTAACTCCGTTAAAGGGTAGAAAATAAAAAAATTAACATATTTTTTTCGAAAAATGATTTTTGAAGTCATTTAGAGGTTCCTACCACAATATGAAAAAACGAGTTTTAGCAACTTTAGGTCTCAATAAATACCTGCTAAAATTGTCTAAAAAAAAACCAGGATTTTCATTTTTTCCGTATATTTTACAATTTTAAATTATTACATTCAAGAAATTCGAAAAAATGAAAATTTTGAACCATCCCAATGCACGTGCATAGCCCACAATAAAAACATAGCTAAACATAATCCTTTTATACTCTGCAAAACAAGTTAAAAGTAAGAATATAATGTTAATATAACCATTGAAATAATCCATTCTTAATTTTTTTTATTGAGTTTCCTTACAAGTCAAGCACGACTTGAGCTTGATTTTACTGTTGGGTCAACTTTATCCAGATCCATGATCACATGTTCTATCTCTATACATTCCTTCCTCTTCCGATTTTCGTAATCAAAAATGGGTGTTTTCATTCGAAAAATTATAATAGTTCGCATTAATTCTAAAAACGGGAAAATAAAAAATAATGGAGCAAAAAAATTTGCTCAAAATAAGAAATTTTCTAGCGTTTTAAACAAGAGGAAAATAAAAATTGGCAACAAATTGTAATATTGAAAGAATCGAGACGGCCAACTAAAATGAATGTTAAACAATCAATGAAATGTACATTAATTGAAGAGTATAAAAAATTGAGTTAATCAACTAAATTTGAAAGTATAGATGTCAAATAAGCCAACTAAGATTGGAATGGGAGAGAATTGGAAAATTTCGAGAATCAGTTGACTTAATAATTTTAGTTGGCTAACTCGATTCTCAAAATTTTGCAATTTGCTCCAAATCTTAGTTGGCTTAACATTTACACTTTCAAATTTAGTTGGTTAACTCAATTTTCGATACTCTTTATTTACATTTTGATAGATTGCTTGACATTCATTTTAGTTATCCAACTCGATTCTCACAATATTACAATTTGTTACCAATTTTTATTTTCTTCGTTTTTAGAACGCTAGAAAATTTCTCTTTTTGTGCAATTTTTTTTGCTCTTTTATTTTTTATTAGTATTTATGATAAAGGTGAGGAAAGACGCATTCTGTCTGATTTCTTCAGAAACAAGCATTACAGAAGCGACAATAAACACGCTGCGGAACATGCTGCGCTTGTCTTAGATATTTAAATATTCAAAATGTTTATCGCTGCTAATATCGTTTAATTGAAAACATTGCTTAATTTTTTAATTTATAAATTACTCAAATGATAAAAATTTGCAATATTAAAAATTAAAAATTAAAATGTATATTTACTATAGATATGTAGCATACAAATATTAGTGGAATTAAATGTTATAATGACTTAAAAAGAGTCGTTTATTAATAAATATATATTCTTTTATACCACATGGCACATTAATTAGGATTTTTCCACTTATTGACCCTGAAAAGTAGGGCCGACGCTTTTTTTTTAATATTTTTCTAGGTTGATCTAGTAGAATGCGCATACACGCGCCCAAATAGAAAATATGTACATAAAGATTTTGTTTATTTTGTAAATACAATTTCTTTATTTTTTGTAAAAAACCACTAAATGTATATCAATTTATTATAAAACGAATATAATTGTAAAAAAAAAATTCAATTTTACTTTTGCCCCACAAATTTTACTTTTGCCCGGAAATTTTATTTTCGCCTCGCAAATTTTACTTTTGCACCGCTAATTTTACTTTCGCCCCGCAAATTTTATTTTCCCCTCGCAAATTTTACTTTTGCTCCGCTAATTTTACTTTCGCCCCGCGAATTTTACTTTCGCCCCGCAAATTTTACTTTTACCCCGCTAATTTTACTTTTGCCCAGCGGCGGATCCAGGGGGGGGGGCGATCGCCCCCCCCCCCTCCCAAGATAATTTTTTATGTTAACCCATGAATCCTTAACTTAAACCCTAAACCAATAACCAATTGACCCTGAACACATAAACTGTAAAAACATAATCCTATAAGTCGAAAATCATTATTTAATCAATAAACGCATAAACCTCAAAACCCAATTAACCCAAGATAAGCAATTTAGAATTAAATAAATAAATAAAATGTAACCCATGAACCCTAAGCCCAACTTAGAAAATTTTTAGCAAATTTCAAATTTTTCAAATTTATTTCGTTTATTTAACTATTGTAATAATTTGGGTACATTAATATTCATCTATAAATATTTGTTCAACTTTCTGATGCACATTGAAATTAAAATTTATAAAAACATACTTATAAAACTATTAATTAGACTAAACTTCTGTTTATTCATAGAATTACCGGTCTTCTTACAGTTTCATAGCCATTTATGAAAGTTATGCATATCTTTTTCCATACATTTAAGGAAAAACAACTTTTGTTGGATTTACTAAATATCATTATTTATTTGTTCACGTACCAAAATTGTTCGTTATCCAAACCAACGTTTGGTAGATTCAACCAAAGGTTTTTATTGCCTTTTTTCAATTGATTGAATAATTTGAAAAATATTTCCTTACTTGATAAGCTTTATAATAGTATTCCCTCGCAAGTTTTTATTTTTTAGTATAAATAAGTTTGAGTATGAATTAATTAATTAATTAATTAGAAACTATATCCTTTGCATGTTTCATGTGTAGTAATTTATTTATAAAACAAAAAATAAACAGAAGTTACACTCGTAGCTACAGGCAAGTAGCAGAGAACGGCATGCGCTGTATTACATTATTACGCTCGCGTCGACTGCTTGTTCTAATTCGCGAAAAAATAAAACAGTCACATTTTTCACAGTTAATTGAAATATCGATTTCCCTTCTTTCGTTTTACCTAGAAAATAATGGGTTTTTCATGTCTTCTCTTTCGTGTGTTATTGTTTACATTGCACGCCACCGGCCCACCGCTTCGAGTGTCGATACTCTTATTCGCGGTAGATATTAATATTTTCAGTTATGAAACACCTTGCTTGCAATTTAGGAATTTTTAACTGTTTCAATAATTTGAAAAACATTTCCTCATCTGTTAAGCTTTGTGGTGGTTTTTCCTGGCCTGTTTTTATTTTTTAGTATAAGATTTGTGGATAAATAGACTTATTAGTCTCACACTATCGTATTCATTTCGAATTTCGTATTCATTACGAAATAAAGTTAGATTTAGATTCTATTGTAGATAGGTTTGTGAAGACCGACTGTAAACATACATTAGAATTAATATTATAAAGGGAAATGGCATATAAAGGCATTAATTTAAAAATTTGATTATATTGTCATACGCTATGTAATCATTTAAGTGGCACATATGGAATGTGAAATTGTTATGGACCTTTTTTTTACTAATTTGGTCACCCTCAGTGTCATCGCCCCCACCCCCCTCCCCCTATACGCCACTTCTGGATCCGCCCCTGCTTTCGCTCCGCAAATTTTCATTTCTCCTAGCAAATTTTACTTTCGCCCCGTAAATGGGTTTACGGGAAATATATGCTACTTTCGCCCCGATTTTCAGAGGCAAAAAGTGGCCATATCGGTCGAGTGTGGAATAAAATCACAATTAAACGGCATTTCATTAAATAGTCATTTATCAGATAATATTATACTAGTACTTTCGGCGCTTCTGTCACGCTCGTTCTTGACTGGGAGTCAGACACAATGCGTTTCCTTCAACTTTATCATAAATAGGTACTAACTAGGAAACAATTTAGAGCTTTGTAAAAACCATTATACAGGTTGAGAACCGATATTAATCACGAAGATTCTTTATAGCGCATTGATACTCGCATGGAGAGAGAAAGATAGTAACCGTTACTGTACATGTATAGTAATTTGGAAACCACGTACCGCATTTGTACTCAATCCTTAAGAGTAGGTGGGAGCCGATTACAGATTTCTGCATTGAATTTTACATTATTCTAATTTAATTGTTCGTAAAAGTTAAAAACTGTAGTTGTCCGGTGTTCTCAATCTACTAAGGAACACCGGACAACTGAGATAATTGAAAAGAAATTAAAAATTGAATGTGAATACTGAAAAATACAAAATTGTCGGTAACTACGTAACTGCATGTAAGCTCCGACCTCCCCTTAAATCATAGGACTAAGTACCAGGTATGCTAGTTTGTAATAATTAATTTTGCTGACTTTTCGTAGGTGTTAGGCACTGAGTACCTAACTTTTTGGTAATCAGTACTATGCAGTAACAGTAACGATAAAGCGTGGTCGCTTTAACTTCAAAAAAGAAGAATCTACAGCAGGATGCCAACGGCTATGCTGAGAAAAATCTCCAGAAATTGACATTGAATTACCCCGCATTGATTTCTAATTATTTATCATCTTAAAAATATCATTTAAAAAACACTTCTCATATACTATAAACTTATAATCATTTAGTGATGTTGAGGAATAATTACTGTACTTGTGTAGGACTGACTACCCGTTTTTCCGAGATAGTACAGAGTCCTATACAACTTGGGAGACGTTACTTATACAGCAATAGAAGGGATTACTATCCTTTTCTCTCCGTGCGCTATCGCGGGCGCGCCTCCGTTCATGTTTCATCGCATCCGTCATGCTTGTTCTTCAGTAGTAGTCAAATAGAAGAAGTTTTATCAATTTTATTATAAATACTAATTAGAAAAAAAATCTTGAGCATTGTAGTAATCATTATACGGGTTTGGAGATCGATATAAACAACAGACTTTCATTGTAGCACACTAAGACTCACGCGCGCGCGATTATAATTCACTATAACAAGACAATTAAGGTAGTAAAAATAACTATTCTCGCTTCGTAATCAAACCTTTAGTAACTCTAACTATTTTTATTGTTTCTTTTATTACATTTTGGTCAATGCTACAAAAATGAAAATAGACAGGGGCTCTACTAAGTAAATTAGTTCGTCTGTCTATTTCGCATAGTCGTTCGCGTTCTGTGTACATGGCTGCTGCTTTCGAATCTATATATATTTCAATATAACTCTGCCATTGAAGATTCCAAGACATTACACAATAAGAGGAGGCCTTTACTTCAATTTTTACGATTTTGTTCTTTTATTGATAAAATTCGCACTTTTGGTTATAGATTGTACAAAAAAAAATAAGATAAGTACTTGAAAGATAATTCAAAAACTTAACAAAATATATATATATATATATATATGTGTGTATGTATATATACAATTATTTTTATATCTTAAAAATTGTAAAAAAAGTAGGATGTTCAAGAAATCGCTTTTTTTTTATAATATAGCGTTTGATTGCAATAAAACCAAAACTTCAAGACCCTCGCCAGAGCCATAAATCTCAACCTTATCAGGTACCAAAATTTTTTCGTGGTTCTAACATATAATAACAACTTTGGCTCACTAATCGAGACAGAACCGGGAAAAAATGTTCCATATATAGACATATATGATTTGCATGTATTTCCTAATTAAGTTTTTGAAATAAAACTTGAAAAATTAGACTGCAGATATATAGCTCTAGTGCCCAATTTTACATGTATCATGCGGATGATAACACTGAAACTGACGGATAGAAATATATTTTCTCAATAAATATAACTTTTATATATAACTACATATGGAAACATACTAAATTACAAATGAAATTCCATATATAGCCATGGATGGCTACATATGGCTATATATGATCATATATGTATTGTCGTATATGACCATATGTCTATACATAAAAGATTTCTTCCCGGGGACTTTTAAATTATTGTTATTTGCGTTCCACCCTAACATACATTAGGGTGGTTCAAAATTTTAATTTATGCAAATTTTTTAATATAATCATTTAAAATAGTGCAATACATGGAAACTATCAAAATCCTGTTTTCGTTAATTTCTTGGGCAATTTTAGCAGGTATTTACTTAAACCTATATGCCCAAATGCATTTTTCGAAAGTAAAATGTATTTATTGTATTTTCTACTCTCTAAAGGGGTTACAAGAAGAAGAATAAAATGATTAAATGCCTTTAACCTGCCAAAATGTGCTAACATCAAATAAAAGCATCTAATTATTTTATTATTCTTCTTGTAGCCCCTTTATAGGGTAGAAAATTAAAAAACTAATTTATTTTACTAACGTTTTTTGACATCATTTAGAGGTACTAGTTCGATTTGAAAAAACGAGTTCTAGCAACTTTTGGTCTAAATAAATACATGCTAAGATTGACTGAAGAAACGAAATTAGGAGAATGATTTTTTTCCATATATTCCACAATATAAATTATTACGTTCAATAAATTCAAAAAAATTGAAATTTTAAACTACCCCAGTGTACACCTCCGTCGGTCTTAACCCTTTAATGCCGAAACGGTCAATCACGACCGCCCATCTTGGGGAGCTCCCCACAAATCAGCAATTAATAATTAAGGTTCCACACCACCTTGACTCTTTCATTTGAATAGAGAAGGAACTATTGGGTATGGTATACGTGAAGAAAAGCGCGTTTTTCTTTCAGGAAAATCAAATTGGTGACCGTGTTCTAACGAAATTCACGCAGCTCGAAATATTGATGCGGATTTTGTTTCAAAATGGTAAGTAGAATATACTTTTATATTTTTCTACCAATATATTTTGATATATGAGATCTTAAATTAGAAAATAGCCACTGGCTAAGTCAGATTTAATTAAATTTTCGATTTGATATTGCATGCCGAAGTTCGGCGGTCGTGTGCGACCGTCCAGGCATGTACAATAGTGATGAAAATAAACGTTCATGATACGTCTATTATATAATGATTCAGCATTTCTAGTGATGTAACAAGAAGCAAAACTCGAGCTAATACTTCTACAGAGTCTAACATATCTAAAATAACTGACCCTCTATATGATAAAGATTATAAACCCTCGATATGCACCATGGTGAGGAGGATCTGAATGACTGGATCGCTGATGGCAAAGATATCTCAGATGATTCTGTTTCTGACATCGGTGTCGAACAACGAGAACCCTCTCGTGTCGCAAATATCAACGTAGCTAAGCATCCCGGTGTTCAGAAAATAAAGCAGCATGTAATACAAGCAAATGCAGTCCCACTGAGAATTCTATATTATTAAAATAAGACTATAATAATATAATCTTATATAATCAATAATTATCTACTGTTCATCAATAAGAAAAATATCTTCAATTATGTCCCTACCCTAGTGGAAATTTCAAAATGTGAAAACTGAAAATGTGAGAAAACATGTGTAATACCATGAGAGTTTCATGAAAAACTGTGAAATTGGGGTTACATTTGGAACAAGATTTTAAAAAATATTATAGAATATTTCCTAAATTTTCTCATAGTTTTTCCCAGTTTTTAACAGTTTCTCACATTTTATCACAATTTTTCACAGTTGTAATGTCCTTTATATAAGAGAATGCAACGAAAAAGGAATGTGAGAAAATATAATTAACTTTGAAAAAATGTGAAAAATTGTGCAAGTCTTATTAGATAAAATACGTGTTTTTGATAAGTGTGAGAAAATGTATATGTCATATTTTCTTATAACAGATGTTCCAAAAGTATGTGTATTTTCATATTTATTCACCCTTTCTCACATTCTTTTCATAGTATTTCACAGTTTTTCAAAGTTGTCATTTCCATTAGAAATATTAATTCTTCGATTTTTTGAAAAAAAGAATTTTTACCCCGTAAACGCCTGGACGGTCGCACACGATCGCTCTCGGGAATCGTATTCTAGGGATTTTTTAATCGACTATAACGGGTGGATTCTTAATTTAGGATTGTTTTAAGCATAATTTAACAGAAAAAAAGATTCCTCCCTATCAACAAAGGTCCGTCGCCGTTAAGGGATTAAACGCAAAAACTCCAACCGCGATTGTAAAAATATGCATATTTTTTATCCAACGAATTACTATAAAATGTATAATATGACAACATTATCTATATTAACATCCACGATAGTTTTTTATGTAGTGTAATCTAATACTGAACTCACATAATATGTGTTCTAAATTATAGGTCCCCGGTGGAAAAAAAGGAGAAGTTGAAAATTTTGTGAATATGACCTGCTTTCCTACTTCTCTTTCTTTTTCTGCTTTCAAAATACAACCGCTATCTTAATAATGATGGGCGCATTCCGAAATCCGTGTGCCCTACGTGAAACATTTCGAAACATTCAAAAATATTTACATTTTACAATTTACATATATTTTGTAATTAATCCGACCTTCGTTATTGTTTTGCAATCGTCTTATATAATAAAAACTGAATTTCATGCGTTTTAACATTGATTAAAATTAAAATTAATGTCGATTCTGTATCACGTAAAATAATAAACTAAGTGTAGTATGACTTTTGACAGAAATAATTTACAGTAGATTTGTTTTGGGTAAATGTTTTTCATGTCTTCATGAGTGCGAAAAGCTGTTGAAACACTTGAGCAAAGTTTATTCACTTAGCCATGTAAGTTTAGAATTTGTATAAATAGATTTTATATAATAAATATAGATAAATAATAATGAAGTCGGATGTCGGACATGGTGCAAGTAGTTCGCTTGCCTCCCTTTCTGCCTCGCATAATGATCGACTGAGCGCCTCCCCAAAGTAGCTGTAGCGGAACAGCTCTGCTCCATCGAGCGGGAGATGGGTGTATAGGGTGTACGTTACCTCTGGAGGCCCCTGGGGGTGCAGTCACGCAACAGCGGGGGGCAGCCTCAGACGGGAAAGGGCGACATGTCCTGGTGCCTCCTGGGCTTCCTGAAGAGTGCCGACGAGAGCTGAGTCGGCTTGGGTCCGCGCGGCGGATAGAACGGGGCCCGGGCGGCTGTCGTAGCCGCTACCGTCGCCGCCGCTGCCGCCGGGGGCCTGGAATTCGGGGGGCAGCAGTCGCCCCACCGGAGCGAGGTCTTCTGGGAGGGGCTGTTCCGCGTCCTAAACGCCAGGCCGCCCATGGGCGCTGATGGCCATCGATTTTCGCTGCTCCGCGGGTCGAATGCCTCTGCCACGGGCTCTGCACCTCTTTCTTTCTCTCTATCTCTGTTCTTTCTCTCTTTTTCCCGACGAGTCGTTCTCTGTTTTTGATACGCGCGGCGGACCGCCACTTGCGCTACTGCACGGCCGATGTCAGGACAATGGTCTGCCCGGGCCGAAGCGCATCTAGGGCGCTCTCAACTCGCCTGGAGTCGCCTCACCTCGCCGCCCTCTGCAACACAAAACACATGCCACAATGATTAATCCTCAAATTTTTATGCTGCTACCTAAATAGCTTTTTTCTCTCATCTGCATTTTTTCAAATAATTTTTCTCTTTTCTCTTTAGATAAAAATAGTGCAAATCTGACTAGCAGAACATTTAAGGAACAACATTATTAACAACCTAAGTACTCCGTAGTCTTCTCTATCTCTATACAGTGGAAAAGATTTAAAAAGACCTATACGTTATTATTATATTATATACTTTCTGCTAATATAACTAGAACGAAAGTCGTTTTTATACAAGTTCGAGGTTTTATTGATTATGTACACTCCACTAATAATACAACTTTACGTTTCAAGCACTCTTTCAATTATGAGCACTATAGAGCATTGATTTTATTATATTCTAAGAACCTACACGATTTTGATACAAGTGTACATTAATACTTTTATTAAAAACAGTTTAAAAGTATAAAATGATTTTTCAACAATTTCGCACGATAATTTTTGTGGAAATGGATGAAGAACCTTAAAATCTATATAGGAGGAACTGGGGTAAAGTGAACACACGGTTAAGTGAATCGTGCTTATTATTTCTACAACAAAATATTATTTATGCCTAATTTTAATTTTAATGAAAGATTATTATGCAAGGATATTATAATTAAAAAGTTTCAGTACATAACAATTAATATTTTAAGATATAACAAAATTATATTTTTCAACCTTAAAAGAAAGTTGGTTTGTCAATTTTGTTATAACAATTAAAGATGTTTATAAACAGTTTTATTGCTATATCTTTTTTCTAATTGTTTTAAATACGTTTTACTTAAGTACTATTGCCAACGATACAGAGCTTCAGAAGAGGTTTGTCTTTTTTAAACAAACATTTTCAAGAATCAACGTCTCGGGGTAAAAAGTTTTTCGGGGTAAAGTTGTAAAATTAATCACCACTATATATTAAATAGAGATTCAAAAGCATGGATTTTATTATGAACATACGAGACTCAAAAGAAATAATAAATAATTAAATTTGAATTGGCTTATGTTACAAAGGAGGGGATACTAAAATACGAACAATCATTATTCATTTACTACGATCGAAGTATCCTTTATTTACACGCATTACTCTTACTTAAAATGTTCGCACATTAAGCAATATTCTATAAGTATATAATTCACGCACGCAACGTTTACAGCTAGCAAAAATTAATACGCGTGTACATATAATTAGGACCGCAATCTTCTAATACTCGGAAAAACGACATTTATCCAATCAATAGAGTGAATAGAAAAAACTAGTCAATTGAATAAACGAAAACCCGAACAACAGGTTTAAGGCGAGAGGACGAATTTATCTTATATTTTGAAGTTGAAGGTTACATTATCCGCGCAACCGCGATATTCACATTTCTTAACATTACAAAGTGAATTTAGAAAAATGCAATAGCACTAATTTATACGCGGTAAGATGGAAAATTTAATTTTAATATGTTGGCCGCCTTAATTGGATCGGCTATTTTGAATTTTGATTTTATTACATCGGAGTCGCAATCAGTGATCCGAAACACCCTCGGATATCGATTTTTACAAGAAAACAATCTTTTTTTTAACCTTTTTGCCGCCATATTGGATTAACAAATTACTTTCTTTAACTTGCTAGTATAATATTTATTAATGTAAGAAGATTCTTGTACAACTTACAAACAATGTTTTAAGTCTGAAAAATAGATTTTTTCCAACTTTTAGAGTTACTATGTTCATTTTAACCTAGTTTCCTCTACAGGTAAAAGTCAAAAAGTCAACCACTCTTAGTCATTAAGTTGTAGACATAAGAAGTATGTTAAACAAAATTTATAAAAATGTATTTTTCTACAATAGTATCAGTCATATATAAATGTGAAAAATCTATATGGACACAACCAATAACTACTTTCAAAGTATTTAAAGATTTTTAAAACCTTAGGATAAGTTACACTTATTACATTTAAATTACTCACTCATAATGATTAATTAATAATTCATTTTCTCGTTTGTTCGTGTATTTTCGTGGATCAAATCTGTATCTTGTGCATAATTTGAATAAAATGAAAATAATCTAGCTTGATTTTCATACAACATTTGTTTCTCAAAAGCACGATTATTTAAGCAGGTATGAGCGTCCAATTAACCTTAAAATACAACAATTTATTACTATGATTCGTTCAGTCATAATGACCTGAAAGTTAATATGGTATAAAACATGGATTCTTCATGTGACTAAAAAAATTTTGTTATCAAAATTCTGCTATTGTAAAATTAGATATCGTCAATTAGAGGCAAAGTTGACAAAATCAAAGTAATATTTTTATTTTTCATCCGATTTTTATTCTGAACATTGTAACAGACACCATTATAAAGCAAGTACCGCTAAACTATGTTGTTTGGACCAAAAATTATTTGAAGAATACAGCTAGAAAACCGATGCCAATGAATGGGCACTTAGCTTCCTCAAATTAAAAAAACTGTTCCAGTATGAAATTTTTTGTTTTAATAAATTATTTTAAAATGCTATATCTCTTTTTTATAAATACGAGTAGCTTTAAAAATGTGTCTTTTATTAACGGGGTTTAAGTAGAAAACTTGTTCTCTTTTTGTAATATGTATTTAAAATAAATATCTTTTAAGAAATTATTAATGTGGGACTTAAATTTTAAATTTTATTGTTAGTGTCAATGGTGTCATAAAGATATAATATTAATAATATTAATATTAATAATATTACTTATCAAATTAAGAAAATCGTAAAATAGAAAAATTATTATAATACGAAAAAAATTACCCCTGTTTGATAAAAAATGACCGTGCTATTCTCAAGATAAGCAATCAAAAAATTTTCAAAAGATACATAACCTCAAATATTTTGGAATATAAAGGTTGAATCAAAATTGCGAGATGGAAAAGATAGGTAATTTTATGCTCTGTCAAATGCATTATCACTGAATCGATGATATTATTTCTAAGGTATCAATTAATCAAAAAACTAAACCTCAAAAATCAAAAAACCGCTAAAAAACAAATACGCATCAAAAACAAAAAAAAATATTTTTGAGCCGCCTTCCTTTAAATAAAAACAAAAAAATGAGCCCTGAATCAATCATTTTCACCGTGTATGTTCAGAGAAAAGCTGATCCACATACATACGCATACATACGCATACACACGCAGACCCCCTCCCCCTCACACACGCACGTGAATTTTGATTTCTAATGTCTCAAAACGTGTTTCTATAATGATTTTAGCACAACTTTTTTTAATCACCACAAAGCTTCCTCTATGAGGAATCAATAATACATTTTTCTCACGCTATATATAAAAGTTTATTATAAGAACAAAAAAATTAAAAATATAGTAATTAAAGGTATTTTAAATTACTGATAGACTGATATAATATTTAAAAACCGCTGCCAATTCATTGGTGCTTAGTCCCCTAAAATCTAATTAATTATTCCTATATGAAATTATTTTATCTAATAAATTAATGTTAAACGATATTGTTTATTAATAACCGATTTTTTTATAAAAATGTATCATATTCGTGAAATTTAATTTTATAAACAGCCATGGCTAGTTTCCAAAATATAACCTATTTTAAAAAATATATTATTTCTCTATATAACAAAATAACAAAGATAAGTAATAATCGTTGTCACTGCGATTCTTTTCTCCGGGCGTAATTTATTAAAATTACTTAAAGTAAATTAAATTATTTAATCGAACATTAGGACTTCGATTTGGTTAATATTCTTAATTTAATTATTCTCGATATTTCTAATCATCTAAAATTTTCTCAAACATTTTCCATCATAGGTTTCCGAGATATAACCGTTTAAACACAGGATGACGAATTTGTGTTTAACAAAACAAGGAAAATAGCTTATCCAAAATTTCAGGTCGAAAAAGGTAGATAATATTATGCTCTTTTAAATTTAAGTATTTACACTTAATCGATCATATTATTTCTAACATTCCAAAAAGTCGAAAAACTATAACTCAGAAATCGAACAATCGCTAAAACAACAAAAACAATATAATACCAAAGAAATAAACAATCTAAATTTCCTGTAAAGAAAAAAAAATTATTATACAAATGAAAAAGCTTTATAAAACAATAACGAATCGACGAATCTTAAAATTCTTTTTTATTTCAAATCTTTCAATGCCCTAGAAATAACTGATCAAAATTTATTTGAAAAAAAATATTAACTCATATATTTAGAAAAATAGATTATCTTATGATCTGGGCACAAAACTCGCAAGGAAAGTACCATACTTTTGTGAAACGGATTTTCATAAGACTTTGGGAGATGTTTTCCGGTACCTAGAAATGTATTTTAGAACCTGTAGTTTGTGCCAATGGGCCTTTGTATCCGAGATATGAGCTATTTTACTTTAAATACACGTTATTATAATTAAAAATGGCATCTCTTCTTGTGATAATAACTATGCATGTATTAACATTAAAAAGAAATTACCGTTATTAAAGTTATTAATAATTGAAGATGATCACAGAAAATACATGAATATTTGAAGAATTTTAACTATTTTAAATTCGGTGATATTTCATATATTTTCCTACAACATGCGCAATTGTTAATAACTTTGGGTCAGATTATTAATACAAATGTTTACTTTCCAATTATAATGTACAATATGCTACTTATATAAGTTGAACCCCTTGAATGTGATAAAGTCAAAGCATCCCTTATGAAGTAGTATTAGCGTTAGTAACGCATCGTGTCCTGCATCTTTCCCCCGATTCTGTCATACTATACTGTAACACATCATTCACTTATATCGACATTCAATAATACGTTGAGAATGTGTTAGCGGCTAGAAAAAGAGGGGACCGAACGCACTATTTATTAGCAGCCTGACTTTTCACATAATAGAGACGCTTTTGGTTAATATCGCCCTTACAAGGTTAAGGACAGTTTTTCCTATCATCGAGCTAAATACTTCTTTATTTTTTCTGTTCAGTTTTCAATCATTACTTTTTAAATGTTATTTTAATGGGAAATTAACTGTTATTTTTGTCTTTTAAATAGAAGTGTTTTTTACGAATATATAAAAAGTAATAGTTTTGTATTTGAGCGATTTACAGGATACTGTCTCGTTTCGTGTCCTCGCATTTTAATAATATTTTAAAGTTATTTAAATTAAAAAATATATTATGTGGGCTTGAAAACTGATTTTTTCTATTTTATATTAATTTTTAAAATCTAAAGAATTATAATAATTTTAAGTTATTTTTTAAGTTATTTTTAAGTTGATTTTACAGGACAGTCATTTCGGTGGCACCTACAAAACATCTTATTTTTTAATTTTTAAGTTGAGAATTAGGTATGTACTTACTGCCCCCAACATTCATACCATAAAGAATTTTTATATTTTTTTGTTTACGTGCGATAAAATAATGCCAAGTAAGTGAGTGTCCTCTAAAATCAACTTAAAAATTATATAAAAATTTCTAAAACTCTATATATTTTAATATTAAAGTTAAGTTTTAGGAATTTTAATGAATGTGTTCATTTTTACAATTACAAATATTAACTTGTATTATTACCAAACACTACTTTGTATACTTTACATTTATTAGATTTTAACAGTTTCACTAGATTTTTGTAAATTTACAAACTTCTATAACCTTGCGATAGTTGTAATATTATTACATTCCGAGTAGGATATTTTCTGTACAAAATCCAGACTAGTAAATGTACGATGTAAATTTATTATTATGATTCTATTTCTATTTTTATTTTTTATAGCACTACTTAAAAAAATGTTGTGAACTTGTGACGGTATACTCATGCATCTAAAAATTATTTTGATGCAACTTTTGACAACAAAGTTTTGAATTTTAGAATCGCATTTGTCAATAATTGGCTATATTAGCAAAAAAAATGTATTGGTAGTTTTATATTCTTTAATTTGTATGTTTAACAAATATTTTGGACAAATTTCATAGAATTAAAAGTTTAATTAAATAGCTAATAGGTATATGACTATATTATTTTTCAAATACTTATTTCAGTCGGCAATAGCAGTTCTTAAACAGTTCTTTTGTACTCGTAAGAGTGAGCATGAATTCATGCACATATTAATATTCTAACCCTGAAAAATTCTACACGATATGTCCGCTTATTTAAATTCGTATGCAGTTCTGAATGTGTTCGTATTTTTAAAAAATTGTTTTAATATCATGTGCTCTTAAGAGGGTATCCCTATAAATTCTATTTTTGTATTTTTCACTGTAAAATAAAAAAGGAAGTAATTAAAGCTTTAAAAACAAAAAATATGAAAAAAATAATACATTTTTTAATCAAATTACCCTCAGACAGACCTCAAATCCATTAGCATCCTGAGATCTCCGGTTTCGAACATTTCTTGCTATCACGTAGCCTACAGACTCATCCGATCGGCCAATTTATTTTTTACAGGGGTTAAATTGTTTGTTTTGGATCCTATTTTGACGCTATGCTATTTATATTAGTTACAACAATCAATATCATGTAAGTATTACCGTATAAGTAAAAAAGTACGTATATTTTAAACTTTTTATTGCTTTCAGATCCCCACAAAAACACAAAATGGTAGCATTAAATTTTCTAAATTGCATAGGGTCAATATAGGATCCAAAACGAACAATTTAACCCTGTAAAACTTAAATTGGTTGATCGGGTGAGGCTGTAAGTTACGTGCAAGCAAAAAATGTTCGAAACCGGATATTTCAGGATGCTAATAGATTTGTGGTCTGTCTGAGGGTAATTTGATTAAAAATATATTTTTTTATCATATTTTTTGTTTTTAAAACTCTAATTACTTACTTTTTGCTTTTAAGGCCAAAAATATGAAAATAGAATTTATAGGGATACTACCCCCTTAAAGAATTCATTTTAAGGTCTAAGAGAAAAATAGTATTTTTTATATTTAACGGAAAAAATTGTAACATACATCACTTTCAGGCATGTGTTAATTGTCCCTTAATTATTTCTCATCTGACCTTTATAATATATATTATGTGTAAAACAGATGCTTCGCTCTCTTATATAGCGATTAAGAAAAAATTTAACCATTTACGGGTATTACGGTTTAGATGTTATGCCACCTAGCGAAATCAATAAGCTTGAATTATGAGTACTTTTGGGACTTCAAATTGGACATATAGACCATTCAAATTAGGTTTTTTCGCTGCAAAAATTTCTGATAGCAATTTTATTGTTGGAAATGGTCAGGAACAGTATGTAGAACAATAATATTTGCAAGAAAGCCACCAATTTTGTACGCTAACTTTTTTATAAACAATTAAAGTTCAATTTCGGCACTTTTTTTCACATTTCCCTATGCCATTTGAAAAGTATTGATTATAGCGGGAAATTTTTCAAGTAAAAGTTGTTCATTATTCAATTATCTACATAAAAGTCAGTGAGAGCACCCCTCTAAGTCTATTAGTTTACTTGCAAATTGCAAAAAAAACACAAAATTCGTCCAAATCGAAAATTGTTAATAACTTTTGAAAAAATTACTTTATTACATTGATACTTTAGGAAAGTGTACTACTCTATAGTCCAAAATAGCATGCAAAATTTCAAGGTTCTATCAATTACAGTTTTTGTTTCATAAATTTCTATATTTCGAAATTCTTTTTTTTCACAATACGATTTCGAAGTGAAAAAATTATTCAGATTAGGCGCCGTGGCTTGAGATTAAAGTGAAAGAGTTATATTTCAATAAACTTTTTAGAAAACCACGAAATTTTAATTAGAAGAGCCCCTGGATGATAATGTTTATAAGGTGTCTAATTAACTTTTTTCTCGAAGACAAGATTTAAGTCCAATCAAAATCGAATAAAGTCCATTGAAAAGTACTGATTTTTATCTAATTTAAAAAAAAGACGTTTGTCTACGAGCATTAGGAGCCAAGTTACGTTTTCTTTTATAGCAAGCCATTGCTCCGTAAATAAACAAGATATCGTCATGTTTGAAATCGGAAAATGCAGTTAAAGACTTGTAGTTTATGCATAATTATCAGTTGTTGCTCTCATATGGATTTTCAATTGTGAAAACTATAACGGAAAAAAGTGATCGGACAGTTACGCGCGACGGCGCTGTGGGAGACAGAGTGGGGGTGGGCTCGCACGTTCATAGCTCGCAACTGAAAAGTAAGTTTCAAATCAGGACGTCCGGAAAAAAATGGCGTAATTTAGCCAAAAATGCTTCTGTCTTGCTCTTTCTTAATTTGGGGTAGCGTAACTAAAAAATAACTTTAGCGTCGTCAGATATTAGATTTGAATTTAGTTAAACAATAAAAAATTAGTACTTTTCAATTTTTCATGTTTTCATGTTTTTTTTGCAATTTGCAAGTAAACTAATAGACTTAGAGGGGTGCTCTCACTGACTTTTATGTAGATAATTGAATAATGAACAACTTTTACTTGAAAATTTTCCCGCTATAATCAATACTTTTCAAACCGCATAGGGAAATGTGAAAAAAAGTGCCGAAATTGAACTTTAATTGTTTATAAAAAAGTTAGCGTACAAAATTGGTGGCTTTCTTGCAAATATTATTGTTCTACATACTGTTCCTGACCATTTCAAATAATAAAATTGCTATCAGGAATTTTTGCAGAAAAAGGGGTCTCCAGAGGTTAATTTGACTGGCCTAATATCCTGTTACCTTTACGAACCGTTTATGAAATCTTTAAGAATATATTCGGAATCAAAGAAAATACAGTTTAAGAACTAATTCTGAGTTCTTTTGGATTTTTTAAGAATACATTTAGAAGACATAAGCGTGAACTTTTTTAGAATTCATTCGGATTATGACGGATTGTGAACCATCTTAAATTATTATGAATTATCATGCATGTTCATCCATGATCATATAAGATAATGCTCACAATTTTTTCAATTTGTACATGTTTGCGCAGAATCATGCATCATTATGTCTGAAACTTGACCGGGGATATACAGGCAAGGTCATAGACATTCATGCGTTTTTATTTAAATTCATGATTAACAATTCATTAACTTTCATAAAAATGCATAAATGACTATGACAATGACTGTATACCCCTGGTCAAGTTTCAAGCATAATGGTACATGATTCTGCATAAACATGTACAAATTAAACAAATTTTGAGCATTATCTTGTATGATCATGAATGAACATTCATAATAATTCATAATAATTCAAGATGGTTTACGAACCCACCTGAAATCCAGTTTTACCCGGGCTATTAATACAAGTAATTTAAATATTCGCATATTTTAGTGTTTAAAGCATACACTAAGAGAAAGGATTCCTTGTGGCAAATGTATCGTGTAGTTGCTGAATCGAATTATCACGTACTTGCCGCAAATGTTGAATTCTTAATAATCAAGAACTCGAACTTGAGAAAAGTCTGCACGAGTAAAATAAACAGGCCGAGTATCAAAGGTTATTTAGCAGGTGAAAACTTATACTAACATGTAACGGTCATATAAACATCTTAGAAATATGAAAAATTCAGTTAACCTTAAAGTCAGGCGGTTAGCCGTTGACAAGCGACTCAAGTACTCAGTTCTTAATTATTAAGACGATGCGATTAACTGTTAAAAAATATTCATTTGACCGTATTCAAATCCACAAAACTTAACAATTAAGAAATATTCTTTGCTGCATAGAATCCTTTCTCTCAGTGTACATTTTTCTTTAGGTTTAATTTACTTACAAAAATAATTATATTTTAATTTCGACCTTCGATTTGTAATTATTAAAGCGACTTCTAATATCTACAGATTGTTACTTTGATGCCGATATTAATTATAGATCACTGTAAAATGAATGTTTTTGTTTCCTCATAGTTATACTAAAATCATTATAGATATATGTTTTTAGACATTAGGAATCAAAGTACACTATTTTTAGAAAATGCCTTTATAGATATGTGTGTATGTGCGTGTGTGGGTGTGTATGTGTGTGTGTGTGTGTATGTGTATGTGTGTGTGTGTATGTGTGTGTGTTTGTGTGCGCGTTTGTGGATTACACATACCCACGCACACACATTCAGAGCTCATTTTTCTGTTTAGACGGTGATACCTGGGAAATATAAAATGGAAAATTTAAGAAAATGTAATGAATTAAATGTGAAAAATGATTACAAATAGCTATTTTATGAAGTAATTATCATTAATTTAAATTAATAAATATAGTACAACTATATAGTTACATTAATATTATATTTTAACATCAAAACTGTAAGTATAGTCATTTTAAAGTGTAACAATCCCTCAAATATCGGTTTACGCTTAAATATGATCCTAAGTATCATCATAGAATCTAAAGAGAAACTATTTGTATAGAGTACTCATTGTTTTGTAATTACGTAGGTATATAGCATAAAAGTTAGTTGTGCTTGTTTTGCCCCTATATGAGAGATTCTACAGAACATTACTAAAGGCTGTTACTCAACTTCCTGAAAAGGTACATCGTTTTACCATGTCTCAAATTATCTGTTTGAAAGCCAAAAATGTAAACATAAAATTCCGTATATACAGAATGATATTTTTTTATGACATATCCTAAAAAGTACCTAAAATACGATCATTTGGTCTATTGTATCAACATACTTTCACCAACGTAGAGAAACAAAATCATTCTATATCGTTATAAAAATTTTATGAAATATTCCTCATATCAAAATCAACAATTTAAGCCATCATAAAATAATGTTTTTTAATCATCATAAATTGATGATTGTAAACCTCCACATGAAAAAATACTATACAATAATTCTCGGTACGTAGTTTTCCTTGAAATCACGGGTGGTTCAGAGTTTTTCAACTGGCACAATTCCAACAAAAACTACGTGTAGAGAATTATTGTATAGTATTTTGCACGTAGAATAACGGTTTTTTGTTATTTTTGCAAGAACTTTCGGAACGGTGATACAAACACAAGAATCAGTAATCGTATGTAATACAACTATTACATATCCCAGGAAAAAATCTTTCATACATATATAGATATATATATATATATATATATATATATGGTTATGTATGGCCATATATAGAAAATATACATGAGCATACATGGTCATATGTGATCATATATAGCCATACATAGCCTTATATGAATTTTGACCACACATGGTGATATATAGCTATATATGATTATATATGGACATATATGATTATATACGGAGTTTTATTTGTACCTTAACTTGAATCTATTCATGCCCATATATGCCTATATCTATATATATATATATATGGTCATATATGGATACATGAAATAAATTTTTCTAGAGTAATATTTATTAAAAAAAATATTAATTTAAAATAAAAATACCAAAATACCGATCCGTTAGTTTGAGTGCTATCACCCGCATGATATATTCTAAGTTGGGCACTAGAGCCATTTGCAGTCCAGTATTTCAAGCCTTATTACAAAAACTCATATCGGTAATACATGTAAATTATATATATATTATATGTCCATATATTATCATATATGATCATATGTGTCCATATATATCCAAAATTCATATATGGCCATATATGGGGACTCATAATGAAATCATCTAATCGATAATAAAAGATGCTGCAATCTAGCGGTACGAGTCCAGTATCCATGGGTATCCATACCGAATTAGGGTCTACACTGAGAGACTCTCCCTTATAATGTTAACAAAGCTATATAAAACCATACAATCCCAAAGATCACTTATATTACACTCTAGTAGAATTGCAGCTCTGATTGCTTCAACTTGTCTTTACTATAAAGTGTGCAGAGGGCAGCAAGAGCTATATATATTTTTGGTTTTGGGATCGTAGAAGTAGCTTGCACAGTTATAATATTGCTTGTTATTTATCCGTAGCCATTGCAAATGTTGTAAGGATTTATTAGTAAATCATCAATCAATTTTTATAAATAATTTGTTGTTTAAATGAATATAAAATTTATTTCTGAAGTTTTTCTGATCATGTTTTCTTATCCACGAGAATATTAAAGTCGTGTTTCTGCTGATAGTTTCTGATACACAACAAGTCATCGAAATTCCGAAGGTTCAAAATATAATTTATTGTAACTACACGAACTGCAAATTCTCTATTTTCATAACTGCAAAATAATAGCATTTGTTTAATAAAAGTGCTAACGACTCAATTACGAATGTATTTGCGTGAATAGAAAATACATTTTCGCAAATTTTTACTTTCATCGGTTGCAATATTTTTTCCGCGTACGAATTGACCCAAAACTTTGAAATGATATTATGTATAACATAAAGTAATGCCTCACAAAATTTCAGCTAAAATCTGACAGTTCTAAAAGTTATAAAATTAGAAGAAATATTTCAAATAATACGGTAACCTAAATTACTTGAATGTGTGAACTGTATCTACATTCTGCGCAGAAACTCGGTCTGTATACATAAATAAGTTACCAACTCTCTTGAAACTTTGGAAAGGATTACTTTAATTGTATACAATTTATGATTAGCAAAAAAAATCGTTTTATTCAAATTTTTCCTAAAGCGTTGTTGGAACGTGCTTCAAAAGACGGTTTTAAAAATCTTTAACTCGTCTTTATCAACAGGTCAACTTCCAAACATATGGAAACATTCTTTTATTTTACCGATATTTAAAAATAGAAATAAACATGGCTTTAAGAATTATAGACCAGTCTCAATTATTGAGACTCTGTCAAAACTTTTAGATGCGGTAATGACGAACGTTTTAATTGATCGACTGTTATGTAAGATATCGCATAATCAATACGGTTTCATGAGGGGAAAATCTACTGTCACGAATCTTCTTATTTTCCATGAATACTTGTCAGAGACCCTGGAGAATTCCACTCAAGTGGAGGCAATCTACACCAACTTCTCCAAGGCCTTTGGCACAGTTTGTCATGGTCGTTTATTGGATAAGCGTTGGAATCTAGGCATAAGGGGTCGTATTTTTGATTGGCTAGGGTTCTATCTAATGGGTTGAACCTTTGCGGTGTGCCTAAATAACAGTTTCTCTAACATCATGACATTAGCTACAGGCGTACCACAGGGGTCCCACCTCGGACCAATTCTATTTTGCGTATGTATCAATGATTTAGTCGACAAACTTAATCTTGTAAAGATTTTATTGTATGCAGATAATGTTAAAATGTACACGAAGGTAGAATCAGTAAGAGTTGCGTCGAATCTGCAATTGGATCTATCTGTATTGGTGGAAAGGTCGAAGGATAATGGGCTTCGCTTAAATATTTCCAAGTGTTAAGTCATATCATTCAATAAAATAAGCCCAGGTCACTAGCTCTACTTTATCAATGGAGAACCAGTTCAGAGAACATCTACAGTAAGGGACTTAGCAGTATTGTTCGATTCCAACCTCACATTTGAAAAACATATTGATGCTGTTGCGTCTAAGGCGTAAAAATGATCTACTTTGTGAATCAGACATCTATATATAACTTTAGTTGTACCTAACTTTATTTACGCATCTCAAATTTGGAATCCTTTTAAATTATACCTTAGAAATAGGCTAGAATCAATACAGCACACATTTTTATGATGTTTCCTATAAAATGCGTACTTCTATGCATAGATTCGACCACGAATATAGTGAAATCTCTAGTAGTATTAACATTGAAACAATCGAATCATTACACCAGTATGACGATTGTGTATTTGCCTTCAAGCTCAGGAATAGGCTTACTGAATCTGAGGAACTTAGTGATCTCTTTCACCTATGACAACTTAATTGCATATTGCGTAATCCAAGAAAGATTCTGAAATCTCGTACTGACTCGAACCTAGGTTTCCACTCGTCATTAAATAGAATAAAGAGAAGACTGAACCTCGTTTCAGCCGGTGTCAGAGCCGAATCGTCCCTTGAAATGTTTAAATCTAGGATGCGTTCCGTATCATTGCAGTTTTGATTTAAATTAAAATTTTAACTTAAGTCGAACGATAGCAACTTTATTTTTGTTACTGCTTTATATTTAATAGCGACTTTATTTACTCCTATTGTTACATAATTAGGAGTTTTTTGCCAATGAACTGCTGCCCTCATTATTATTTGTAACTATGTAAAGGGCTAATTAGCCCGTGTAATTAATAAAAATATAAAAATAAAATATTTTTCTCGAAAACTGTTACACATAAAGAGTCAAGAATTTAACTAAATGTAGGTAGGGGAGAGTGGGGTTGGCGAGATAACTTAAGGAAAACTTACTAAATAAAAAGACATACAAATTTGGTTGTTAACAGGTTTAAGTTCAAGTTCGAACACTTATCTTACACATTTGATAATATATTATTTATTAAAATTACAAAATCTTGTACTTTTTAATTGAAATAAATGTTGTTCTGACCACAACGACCCGCTAGAGTGGGATATTGTGATCAGATAGCAAAAAGCGCAAAATAATGTCAAATACCTATTAAACCTTATGAAAATATACGGTGATCTTAACCTCTTTTAGAGCTTTTCCCGTTTAAATACACGCTGATCACAACGACCCCATTTAGTTTAAATGCTTGATTTTTCATCTACGGTACTAGTATTCTCTAGTACTCAAATAAAAACAAGAGGCTGCAGAACATACAATAGTACATTGTACATCAAGGGGAGAAAATGAGATTTCTAGCGAGGGTGAGGTGTGCAGCAGAAGTCGGAGTCGAGAGCGTCGAAGGCGCCCGAGACAGAGACGAGTGCTGCAAACACCTAACCCGAGTCTGAAATAGCTTTCCTTCCCATGTTACACATCGTATTTTTTTTTACGAACACATAATTTGACCTTTTTACGAGATTTTCAACAATATCCATTTCTTTCCTGAAACGGGTGAGAAATTGAGATTTCTTGCCCGTTTTTCATTTCTCGCCTCTTCTCCGGGGAGAAATGAATATTTTCCAATCGGTTTACAGGCATGAAAAGGGGGCCATTTAAATAATTTACCTTATCGATTTCAGAAAATCGTAAAATAGAAAAATCATTATAAATAGAAAACGAGTCGATGAATCTTTAAATTTCTTTTTAATTTCGAATTTTCAATAAATAACGAAAAAATTCGCCCTCTTTAGTAAAAAATGACCATGCCATTATCGAAATATAAGCGATCAAAAAATAATTAAAAAAATATATAACCGCAAATATCTCAGAACATAAAGATCGTCATGATCTGGGCAAAGAACTCAACCAAGAGATAGTAAAAAGCTACCTTTTTCGAAAGTTTCAGATCAAATGCTGCCGATCTACTCCAGTTATCGTGACTGAAAGAAAATCGATTTTTATACAAAAAGATTTGTTTCCCTTCAAGAAAAAAAGATGAAGCTTCAAAAAATTTACAGAATATTTTTCTCCATATTCCTAATCAGCTCAAATTTTTTCATAAATTATCCTTCTTATATTTCGCAGATATAACCGTTTGAAGAAATGACGTTATCGTGTATAACAAAACAAGGGGAATAGATTATTCAAAATTGCAGGTCGGAAAAGATAGGTAATGTTATACTCTTTCAAATGCATTATTACTCAATCGATGACATTATTTCTAAGGTATCATAAAACCCAAAAAATTAAAACTCAAAAATCGAATAACCGAGAAATAAACAAAAACGCAACGAAAAAAAATTTTCTTTTGAGCCGCCGTCCTGTTAAAAGAAACAAAAAAAATGAGCCCTTAAAAATTACTTTTCACCATATATATTCTATTTTTATTACAGTTGTGATGCATCCACCCCTCACACTCTTAAAGTTTGTGACGTGTATGCATCACAACTGGTCCTACAATACTAGATGGGATCCGAACCATCAGAACCGCTGTAGGGGCACACCGTGTATATTCAGAGTAATGCTAATCGACACACACACATACACGCACACTTTCTAAAAAGTGTATATTGGTTCCTAATATCTCAAAACATGTTTCTAACATGTTTTTAGCCAAGATGTTTGTTTACCATCACAAAGCTTCCTGTATGAGAAAGCAAAATTGTAAAAATGATTTAATGCAAACTTTACTTAGATGAAAAGTAGTCGAAACCTATCGTTGTGAATATTTCATCAGATATGCAGCTATTGCTGGGTGCTTTTTAGCATTGAATAATAATCGACTTACATATTTAGGAATATAGTAACATTTTGAACATTCAATAAACTTTATTTTTTCCTTGAATTTTTATTAATCTTTATTTCTTTTTTTTATGATGTTGTGTGCAAAAAAGCAACGATAGCTGATATAGAAGCGTATTATCCATTTTGAAAAAAATGTGTCACAACATCACGTATAAATAAACAAAAAAATGGCCTTAGTAGAACAAAATTAGCTTACATACTCCGCAGATACACACACACACACACACACACACACACATTCACGCACATAGACACATACACACATACATATGCGCACAATTGCGAGCATATACATCCGATTTTTAAAAACACAATGTATACACGCGAGTATGTGTAAAGTATGTGTAAAATAATTTTTTATCTACCAAGGCTTATTTATTTGTGTAAATAAAAGATTTAAAAATAGTTTTTTATCTTCCAAAAGAACGTATAATGTTAAAGCATTGGATTAATTGTTTAAGTAAACTCAGGCTTCTCAGTAATGCATATAATTAATAGGTACACCAAAGTTTATTTCTCCGCGAACGTCTGACCTAAATAAAGGCTTGCAAGCTCCAATTGTCTTGAATAAAACAATATCGATTGCGCGTACCCAGTGGAGCACCCAATACAGGTGCGGACAAAATGCCGCGTCTACCAGCGCGAATTTCCTTTAAAAAATGCAAAATATAACCAAAGCTCAGAGCCTTTCCAATGGTAAATGAATGTGGCCTGGACTCTCTCATTAAGAACTTTCGGATCATCGATTTCAACGATTAAACCAGACGCGTTTCGCACATGCACAATCACACAAACCGACACACGTATCTGGGAGCCGCGCAAGCTCGCGCGAGCGAGCCTGCGTGACCTCGACTCAGGCCTAGAGAGATATCGACGCCGAGCGCGCGCGCGCGTCGATGTCCCTTGACTCAATACGCTCGAGTATTATACCTCCGTACACGTCTACTTAAGCACGTATGTACATCATGTGCTTGCATACACGAAAGGTATATATTCGTCGTTCGAAGCTCGCGCAACCATTCACTAATAGCACGAGCGAGAAAAAGGCAGAAATAATCGAAGCGCCAGCGCCGCGTCTGCAGTGTGTATAATATATGTATATATATGGGAATTAAAGCAACGAGCGATCTTGGGATTTAATAGAAAATGGTGGTAAATGTGTAACGGAATAAGAGACAAAGGCGCAGAGATGAGAGGAAAAAGTTTTCCGATAAGCCTTCTTTGTATTTATAGAAATAGTTCGCGTGCGACCCTGAAACACAATACATAATCGGTGACAGCTACGACTAGGTAGCGAGTCGAACGACCCTAGACGTACGCGAGCGAGGCGAAATAAAGCTCTGCTTAATTAGCATTGCGACACTCACGCGATTTTCATTTCGTCAATTTTTGCGCTTTGAGTAATCGTCTTTCTCCCTTTACGCTCTAGCGCCATTATCCAAATTCCACGAAGCTTTTTTAGTCGCATTGGCTCATTTGAATTCCGCTTGACGCGAGCCGATGCTTTGACGCTTTTTCTTGCTCCTATAAGTATACTTTTACGTTCATGCATGACGGATTTGCGTGGAAGAGCTTGTGAAATACGTTTTCTATGCTAGAGCTGCATAACTTCCAATGACTTGGATAAAACTTTGTTATATACCCTATCATATAAAGGTCTTTTGTTCAGCTCTAGAAGAGACTTTTGTTAAGACTACCTATTTTTATAACTCGAACTTAAAATATATATAAATTATCCACGCATAGAAATAACCAAGTAATTTATAATGAAAAAGTATATATTCTTAATTTAAAATTGAATGTTTACACTATAGCATCCACTTATACTAATATATTATTACATACACAAAAAATTGATTCTTCACCAGATGAAAGATCCTACTACCCTAGTTACTTCATCACCAATATTAGAATTTTTAATTCTTTAAATTCTTTGATTATTATATAACATTTTGAGAACGTGAATTTTAAGCAGTACCTGTTATGAGCTGGGATATAAATTAAAAAATCTCTTTAACAATTGCTGTTACTAGAACCACAATTTACTTCATAAATTTAAATGTTGTTTATACTCTAATTATTGGATCACTTGATGCACATTAATTAATTAGAGAGGTTATACATGTTCTTTGAATGTTTGCTCTTAAAAATATGTTTAAAAGCACAGGCTAAAAAAATTGTACCTAGAGTCCAACACCGGTTTAACCCCCCGGGTAAATTGAATTATCATATAATTAAAGTTCGGACATGTTACGAATAAAATCGGTAGTTTACGGTAAAATTTTGCACTTTCGGATATTTAATTTACTTTATAAATTACCTGTCGTAGAATTTAACACTAAATCGGACGTATCGATCTATTATTGAAATGCTAATAATGTCAGAATCTAATCTTTACTTATAATATACGTATATATGTTTAGTTGTAGTAAACATAAAATATTTATAAATTAACACTTGTATTATGATTATATTTTTTTGTTATAATTTAATTAAATACACATCAGTAAAATGCACAGAGACAACAAAGCTTTTGAGTATGGAATCGCAAAACCGAAGCATTTCAAGGGAACGCACGATGCAGCAATAGTTCCTGCTCTTTTTCAGCCCTTCAGCATGGACTCGATGAAAGTCTGCCAGTCGCAGATTTTCAAAACAAAAGGAACATGAAAAGAATAAAAAATAATAACTTAAGAAGCAACAAAAAGCAACAGCCACGTCGTGACGTCGGGCGATCGCAGGTGGCACGGACATAACACAAGACACAAATATCGATCAGCAGATGAGAGAAATCATGGGAAAATAGAAGAATCGAGTCCAACTCACGCCTATCCGTCGAGACGTTGATCGTCAGAGTTCCGGCGCCACAGCGACAACGTTTCCGGACGAAACAGAGAGGACTGTGTATATCTATCTTATATAAGGCCTCTGGGGAGAAGGAGGGGGGAGACGATCTCGCAGAGGGCCTCCCTTACGCCACCACAGCTCTTCGACTCTCCGCAATTGTGCTGCAAGTGTAAAGCTGTGTGGCGTCACAGTAGCGGTTATCTCATCACTTTCAAAAAATTTCCTCTCCCCCTCTTTCGCGCGCGTTCTCTCTGTCTCTTTATCTCTCTCTCTCTCTCTCTCTCTCTTTCTTTCTCTCTCTCCCACTCTCCCTCTCGCAATATCTCTCCCACCTCGGTCAGATCGACACCTAGACGTCCTTGCGTACGATCACACCTTCGCGATTTCCGAGTCCGGCGGAGTTGCCGGCGCGGTGGTTTTGTAGCGCGCAAAAAGCCGAGTAGCCGAGTTGCTGCTGGTTAAGTAATTTTGTGTCTTATCGGTGGCTGGTGTGTCGCTCGTGTGCGCCGTGGAGCAAATGCAGTTGGAGTATATATGAAGAGCGTGCAGAGCGCGCGGCGGACAGGCCGCACTGAGCCTCTCGCGATCGCGCCAAGACGAGGCTTGCGGGCCGACTGAGGGGCGCGCGCGATCGCGATATTGATTCCGTCCGCGCGCACGCCGACCTGACGTCACCCACGCTCTCTCTCTCTCTCTCTCTCGAGGAGCTTGCGCCCGTCCTGCTCGCGCGCAACCCCCAGGTCCGCTCCGCCAGCCCCTCCACTCGAGCGCTCTCGACGCTGATAAGGGACGGCTGCCTGCCATTGGCTGCGAGGATGATTCTGCGCGCTGTGTTCCATAGCCTTCTCTCTCTCTCTCTCCCTCGCTCTTCGTTGATAAAAGCGCCACGACCTGCCGTCAAAGAGGGTAGATCAGACAGAGAAAGACAGATGCGAGCTTTCGCTGTTTCCCCCTCTGCCGCGCTCTCCTTCGTCTCACCTGAGCGCTGCTGCTACTACTGCCGCGGCTGCTACACTCTCCTTCTGTATTCCCTTCGCCCCCCCCTCCCCCACCACCCCCTCTCTATCGCTCTCCTTCTTTTCTCGAACTTTTTTGCACTCGGAATTTCCGACCCTTTTCGACATCGGTGCCTTCGGTTCGTTTTTTTTTATTTTCCTTTACTTTTCTTGGACGAGGACGCTGTTTGTCTAGCTTTGTGCGATTCCGGCTATTTTTCCAAGACTGGTGTGCACCCCTTTCTCAAAGCAGGTGTGCGTGGGCGCTTATACATGGAGCAGCGAAAGCTGTAGCAGGGGATGACTTCATTTCAATTATCTGCGCTGCCTGCGTATATAACTGCTGCCTGATTTTCAGCGTTATGATTAATTTACCGATCGCGAAATATTTGAAAATATAATATATCGGTTACTCTTTATTAGGAAATACCACTAAATATATCAATTAACATTACTTTACTTTCATTGAGTGAATCGCATTTGTACGGCACCGTCTTAATAAATTAAATGAAGGCTTATGTTACTATTTCTGCAATACTTAGCTTTAGTTACTGTTGTATATCCGTATTTAAAAACTATACTCGTAACAGTTATGTATAGAAAGTGATTTAGATATAAATAGACACTTATTATTCTACGTATACGTACAAAATTAAACGTAAATACATTTCAGTATAATAGAAAATTAGAATTTGTTGAGAACTCATTGCTTTTACATTAATGATTTAAATTTCAGATATTTTCTCAATGTTATCACCTTAACCCCAAAATAAATAAGAATTTCGGCAATCTTTCATGAGTACAGAATTAAATAAATTGCAAATACAGTTTAATACTATAATAATACAAGTTTTAAGGTATATACATTTACTTCACATTTTTTTTGTATAAAATAGTAGCATAGAGGTAGTCCAGATTTTCGAATGTTTTAAAAAGGTTGTCCGCAGTAGGACGCAAAAGCAATCAATATTTGAACAATGGCATAAATCACAAAAATTTGTATGTATCATCTACATTAGTTTTACTGCAGAAGTACACGTAATTATATCATAACATTAATTTTTGTTAAAATTTGAAAAAAAAAATTAACAAATATCTCATAAATGTATGTGTATAATATTGAAATTTTTCATAATTAATTTTTAAACATTCTGTAAAAATGCATTTAAAATTTTTGGGAGTTGTGGTGCGCTACCTTCTTCTCTTAATTTAATTTTTTGATACTTCTAGACTATAGAATGTTATTGACTATAAGGCGCTTTTCTTGCTCGCTAGCAAGTATCTATAACTCTCTTATTTATGCAAATCGAAAAAAATCCCTTTCCAGATACATTTTTAGTGCCTTAAACTTAAAAAATATTTTTTTTTTAATTTCCAAGATGGTGTAACCCCTTAACAGGAGACCGTATCTTCTGTCTTCGTCTAATCACGTTTATGCTATTTATTCAATTTGTAGTTTGTTAATTGAAAAACTAAAAGTTGGCCCCAATTGGTATTAAAATAAGGAATATTTTGAGACCTTAAAAAGTATCTAACATTATTTCCTTTAGAAGAAAACTTCGGAACGTGAAAATTGAGGTTAGCTTTTCCGTTCCGAAGTTTTCTCGAAAAGGAAATAATGTTAGATACTTTTTAAGGTCTCAAAATATTCCTTATTTTAATACCAATTGGGGCCAACTTTTAGTGTTTCAATTAACAAACTACAATTTGAATAAATAGCAAAAACGTGATTAGACAAGGACAGAAGATAAAGACTCCTCTTAATGAATAAATGACTATAAAACCCCTTTAATATTATAAAGTAATTGCTTTATAAGAATTCCAATAAAATGGTCTCGCTATACTTGCAAAAAAACAGTTCTTTACTTGCAGAAAATAAAGAATTCCAGTCAAACGTTGTAGAACTTTAGTCACTGTAGAAGAACTATGCACAGAACTGTAGAACTCTAGTCACAGGGTCCAAAAGAACTTACTGAATCATTCAACAAATTTAACCCTATTATACTTATAAGAAACTTCTTATAGCATTAATATGAATAATTTCATATTTGTTATAAACGTACAACTTTAATAACATTTATAGTTTCACTCTATCATTTAAATATAGATAAATTTTAGTTTAAAACTAATTAAATAAAGACGCCCATGAATTTTGATAAAAATGAAAGGAGTTTTATTGCAATAATAACTGTGAGCAGTGACTTATTGTAGTAAATTTCATTGAAATTCATAAAGTTTCTAGATTGGGGTGATCACGACGTAGTTTTCATTGTCGATATTTTCCTGCAGAATATTCAATATGTGCAAGTTATATTTATAAAATTAATATGTGTCACTTTGTATCTATTTAGTTGGAAAGCTATCAATCGATTTTCAGTAAAGTGTGTTGCTATAAAGGGCAAAGAGTCGCGAGAGACGTATACGGTATGTATAATGATTTTTCTAACAATAAGAAAAGCCAGGACGCGGACTCGCAATCGTCCAATATGGAAACGTCCTTTCCACGGCTAGGCACAAAAATCTCGCTGGCAGTCACTGTTAATTGCCTTCCAAAACAGAATCGACGACGCATCAAAACGTCAGACACATGTGGGCGAGTAGAATGCGCGCGGCATATGTATATACCTACCTACCAACTGGCGCGCTCCTGCCTCTATCGATTGGGAGGTGACAGAGGTTCCCGCAGAGCAGGTGTATCTACCTCGCGTATACACACAAACACATGTATGAGAAATTCCACAAGAAGTCTGCACTTAGTCGGTTTAAAACATAAGAAAAGAAAGTTGAGGCACACCTCTCTAACCATTTCTTTCTCGATCTATAGGTCATATAATATATGTGAAAAATATCCAACACGCAAAACAGACAATCTCAATTTTTTGAAACGTATATCAATTTCCCTTATGGGAATTTAATATATGAATTCTGGACTAAAAATGGTCATCATTGATATAACAATTTCTTGGATTTAGAGGGTACAAACAATTTTTTCGTCCAATAGAATATAAAGTAAAAAAAAGCTTTAATGTGAGAAGTACCGTATTTAAACTAAATTAACAATATCAAAAGTTATGATTCGCCCTCTCGTGGCAGACTAATGTATTAGAAAAAATCAAGCAAACTAGATGTGTTTATATGGGTTAATGCGGAAATTGTTTAATTTTTATTAAAAATTGAAATATATATATAATAAACACCACCCCCCCCCCTCCTTCCATCGCTCTCTTTTTCACAATATACGAGTAATATGTGTGTCGAGTTGATTATTCGATCTCCTATGGTATTTCCGACTAGATAGTATACAGCTTGCGAATCGACAAATTTCACTCATTACTACCTAGTTTCATTTTTAATGAAAACAATTTCCGCACTTTACCCATATAAACACATGTAGTTTGACTGATTTGTTCTAATCTCGACTCTAATACGTTAGTCTGTCACGAATGGGCGAATCCCCCTTGTTTAAATTCCAAAATAATTACAATAGAGATCGGGGAAATTTACATTCCAACTAGTTGCTGAATTATTGTATATTTGAGTCAGATAAAATATACAAAAATTAATTAAGCCGCATGGAAGTTAAATCAAATTTTAAAGCAAAATATCACACTAACTATTTTGTAATTTAATTAGATCAATTATCTCGTTAAGTTATCAATTATCATTTAGTTATAACTTACAATTTTGTAAATTACTGAAATCAAAGTTTATCATTAGTAGTCATCGGCCACGCGTTAGCGAATTTTTAACACATCAAGAAAAAGTTTAAAATATTAAGTTGATGTCCAAATATTAGTTGATTAATACTAACTGTATGAGTAAAATGGCAGTTTACTGTTATCATTCATATAATTGTGAGCTAACTAAATAAGAACTTTGCTCCAACAAAATGTTTTCACATAATACCTAAAAAAAATTAAATAAAGCCTTAAACATTTCTGTTAATTTTGAAGATTTTTTCAGTCCATAGGGTGAAAAACCATTCTTTGAACAAGGTGGTTCGGTCTCATACGCGTCCTCGCTGATATATAAATATATCCCAAAGAGCATTGACGAGAGAAGGAAAAAGCAGCGGCGCGCTCGATATCACTTGACCCACTCCTCCATCGCGGGCTGGCAAGTACAGCAGCAGCAGCAGCAGCTCCTTTTGCCTCCCTTACCTGCAGCTCCGCCTCCTCTGCTCCTCGTGATTTTCGGCTTGACTTGTCGACTCGACTATAGTAAGTACGTTATGTATAGTCGGAGAATTAAGTGGAAAAATCACAAGAGCGACGCACGTAGCCGAGCACTGCATCATGGGTCGCATCGTGGGCGCGATTGTCGCCTGTACGTTATGCTGGTCGCTTCGTGTGGATGGTCGAATATCAAATGCTCGACTGCAAAAAGGGATTGATCGCACGACTTTTCATAGGACTGTATGCTACAATCTGCAGTTTCGTAATCTGAGTAGACCGGAGAGAGCTATTTTACATGAATATCCATTGGCGTGTAAAATCGGTTTGACGTGCGTTTTACGTGCGTTTCGCGTGACGTATAACTGTCATATTAAATGAACCATGAAAATGAAGTCGGAATTGCGTTGGTTGCATCGTGATTTAGTTACTATTTAATAGAACTACAACGAGAGAGGAGTATATACAAATTATAGATTATACTTAGCTCTGCGAAGTAAGCAAAAAAGCAATGATTAATATTATCTGTTATTCTATTAGTGAGCTATACACATATACCTATAGTTATTTTTATTTTTCACTCAGTGAGAAGGAATGTCCTTAAATTCACTAAAAGCACACCTATATTGTTGATTTTTTAAATCATAAAATTTTTACATATTTTTATTATTACAACTAGGATAACCTTTAAATACATTTTAAAATGGGGGTGAAAGAGTTAAAGGGGGAGGCCAGTGTTTTATTTCCAAAATCAACGTACACATTCAAAGCTTAACCAATTTCTTGATATTGAATCTAGGTAGTGCCCATTTTTTTGCATACAATAAGGTGTTATTTCAACATATTTTGAGAGGGTTAGGGCTAACTTTTTTATTTATCCATAATCCTTTAAGGAAAAGGAGTATTCTATTATGAACTTTAAACTTACAGGAAAACTCAAAAATTCTTGTACTCTTAAAGAGTAATGGATTTTGATAGTCCCTTGTGGTTTCTGGTGACCAAACATGATGCCCAGCACTCGTAGCTTCATCAAATGGGCCCCCGTTCTTAAGATACAACATATTGTACTCAATGTGCATTCGCCTTGGCTCGTGCTTGCTCGTCTCCACTCTTACTGCAAACCATACGCACCCCACTAAAAAGCGTTTTGCCCCTGATAAGCGGTGCAAAAGTGGCATTTTTCCGGAAAACTAGTTTTGCGGGCGAAAGTAAAATTAGCGGGGCAAAAGTAAAATTAGCGGGGCAAAAGTAAAATTAGCGAGGCAAAAATTTTCCAAAAATTGAAAAATTATAAAAAATTTCCAAATTTTGAAAAATTTAAAAAATATTCCAAAATTTGAAAAATTTAAAAAATATTCCAAAATTTGAAAAAGTTTAAAAATATTCCAAAATTTGAAAAATTTAAAAAATATTCCAAAATTTGAAAAATTTAAAAAATATTCCAAAATTTAAAAAATATTCCAAAATTTCAAACATTTTCCAAAATTTCAAACATTTTCCAAAATTTCAAACATTTTCCAAATTTTCAAAAATTTTCCAAAATTTCAAAAATTTTCCAAAATTTCAAAAATTTTCCAAAATTTCAAAAATTTTCCAAAATTTCAAAAATTTTCCAAAATTTCAAAAATTTTCCAAAATTTCAAAAATTTTCCAAAATTTCAAAAATTTTCCAAAATTTCAAAAATTTTCCAAAATTTCAAAAATTTTCCAAAATTTCAAAAATTTTCCAAAATTTCAAAAATTTTCCAAAATTTCAAAAATTTTCCAAAATTTTAAAAATTTTCTAAAATTTCAAAAATTGTCCAAAAATAGTGGAGAGTGAAATAAAATACTATATGCAACACGAGGCAAAAGTAGATTTTTCCCGTGGGTGAGTTTACTGCCCGAACGAGAATATTTGTCCAGAGGGCGCATTTACTGCCCGAGCGAAGCGAGGGCAGTAAGCACCCGAGGGAAAAATATTCTCGTTCGGGCAGTAAACTCACCCGCAGGAAAAATCTTCCACTTTTGCCCCTTGTTACATAATGTACTATTATGTTTCTCTTTGAGAAAGCAACATTTAAAAAAAACGCTGCCAACTGATTTGGCACTATGCTGTCTTAAAGATACTTTAATTAAAATTATTATATAAATAAGGGAGAGCTGTGAAGTACCGCTCATCATGGTTATTTTCCTGTCTAACATTTTCATTTAGTGATTTGTGCCCTACTAAAAATCAATATTTTTCAATAAACATATTATCATATATATCGTATATCAGCGATGTGTCATTGATATTGAGTATTCGTCAAAAGTATTCGACGAATACTTTTTTCGAATACTTTTCTAACTGGTCCATATTTCACTTATTAAAACAAAATTAAAACAATGTATTCGAAAACAAGTTCAGGTCGAATATTTGTCCATCTCTGCTTAATACCAATTTTTTTAACTTTTTTCCTATTTGTTTTTGGTTTTTGTTCACAACTATATATGTATGTATATATATAGTAAAACCATATATTTTTCACAAAGTTTTAATTTTTTTAAACCAGTTTATTCAAAGTTATGCGGAATAATGCGTTAATATTTAGCAAAAATAAGCATTTTAGAAAATGCTCCTTGTGTTCATAACTTCCTCGAACCAATTTTAAAAGTGTTTATAAAGCTATGATAAAGAAAAATTTCGGACCACATTTTTTTTAATCCACTTGTTCTAATATTATAAATATAAATCACACAGATTTTTAAAACTTCTTTTTTAATTAACAAGCTACTTTAAATCATAGTATTTGTATAAAAATTAAAAAATCGTCCCAAATTTTTCATCGAAATACCTTTATGAGTGTATTCTTCAAGTTTCAGGTGAATTTATTATCATCTGTGATGCAAGGAGTAATTTGAATATTAAAGATATGAATTACAAGATAACAACACTTTTATTATAAAAATCAGAATTTGACTTTTCCGCCTATGGTAAAAAGTAATTTATTTTTTAATAAACAACTCTTTTTTAAGTCATAGGAACATTTAATGTTGTTTAAAGAAGATTTTTCATTGTTCAAATATTATTTTAAAGCAATACAAACAATATCGATTTTTTCATGATAAATCGGTATAACGTTACCTAAAAAAGGTACGATAGTAAGAATTACAAGCAGGTTTAAAATTGGGTATTTTTTAATACAACTTTCTTTGAATAAAGCCCTTGCGACGAACAAGACATCACAATCGGGGGACACATTTCGGAACAATTCTACACAAACAGAACGCATAAATTAAAAGGTCGCACGTATTTTTTAGATTAGAAATTACGTCTTACAGTAATGCTCTGTGTAATCTTTTTTTTATTAAAAATTAGTGTATTGCTAAATTTATTGGCATATTCGTGTAAAATTGAGGTTTTGGTCACGGGACGGACAAGTCATTTTGCATAGTTTTTGATTCTTTACTCAAAGTAGAAAATACTTGATATTCTGAAAATTTGGAAGATTGTTGCTTACGATAGTTCGGTTGTAATACATTGTTTTGAGATTCACATAACGCACTGATAACTTTAACAATTCTTATCCCTCCTATTTTACAACTTTTTGACAATCACCCATAAACAATATTTACACACAAAATATTACGTCAATATCAATGAGTGAAATCTAATGCTTATCTTATAAAATAAAAAAAATTGTGCTTAGACTACTTTAAATTTTACATTGATTTTCTAAATTAAATGCCGGCTTACCTTCTTAAAAAGATGAATTCAGAACGTTGAGGCTTCAAATTACAATTAACGGGATGCCCTGCAACGTCAAAAAGTCAAGAGATATTGCTTACTCATACGTAGCTTTCATTTTTAGATTGAAAATCGCCACGTGCCAGGTGAAGCACTATTGAGGGGACAATCGCCACGTGGCGCACTCAAAGGTGACGGAATATACCGTAGGGTGGGAGGTAGACCCAGACATATCCTGTGTATAAGCACGGGAAGTGTCTGGGTCTACCTCCCACCCGACGATACGGTCTGACACGCGAAATATCGCTTCTGTTTTTACCCTGTCAAATACTCAAATAATATCAGTACATAGTCGCTTTGAAGAAAAAATTGTATTAGTACAGGATTCTTATAAATAGCATGTTAATGCTATATATAATTCAATAGCCCCAGATAAAAGCTTGCGTGTGTGTAATGTATGTGGATATGTGTCGTGTGCGTGTGTATATGTGTGCGTGCGCGTACGTACATAATATACATGAGTCATTCCAAATAAATTTTAAAAATACGTGCTCATTCGTGACTTTGTTACTTGCCGCCGATTTTTTATATTAAAGTACCTATAAAAAGAAGCTCTCAAAAACATTTTGATCCCCTAAAGTCCACTGTGTGATCCAGTAGTGTTCTGAATTTTCAAACATGTCCAAAAATCGGGTATTTTTAAAAAATTTTAGACAGTTCCAATATTTATAAATTTGAACATACCAAAAAAAATTCTTCATATTTTTACAAACTTTCAGAAAAAAAATATTAGACTCCCTTGGCAACTCAATGGGTCACTTCTAGAGAGATGAATGTAACCTGTAATTTTGTGTTATTTAGGTTATGTTTAATCGTTTGCTATATTACGTAATCAAAACGGATATAGGTCTGCCACATCTCAAATTTTAGGCCTTGAAAAGACCTTTAATTCTTTTTTTGATACGTTCAAAATCGTTTCGTATAACCAATGGTACAGCCTATGGAAGATAGGTAATTTGTCGGAAATCGTCAAGTTGGCACCCCTGTAACTTGGTTCTATTACAACCATTTGAGCTCTAACTTTCAGAAATCATAGTTCAAATATCCTAGAAACTAATGCACTTGGTTTGGTTTTGCCTTTTGAACGTATAGCATAACTGTGAATTTTTTCTAGCTTGATTTTTCCACCTAAAGTAAACGGCATACTATTAAAGTCTGACGTAATTTACATAAGATGCATTATACATTACGGACAATTAGACGCACGGTAAAAATAAAACTGACATTAAAACCCTTAATTTGAGTAGTCGGAGCATCATTGATGATATTTTGATGAAAAGTTATGCTCGATTAAAAATTGTGAAAAAACTTCAGTGGAAAAATGGGAGGCCTCAAGATGCCGCATGTTGCCAACGACTTGCGTTCCTAAATTTCCGGTACTTGAGGCTTCCCATTTTGCCACCTAAATTTTTTCACAATTTTTAATCGAGCGTAACTTTTCATCAAAATATCCTCAATGATGCTCCGACTACTTAAATTAAAGGTTTTAATGTCAGCTTTCCCTTTACTGTACATCTAATTGTCCATAATGTATAATACCTTACGTAAATTACGTCAGACTTTGATAGTATGTCGTTTACTTAAGGTGGAAAAATCAAGCTAGAAAAAAATTTACAGTTATGCTATACGTTCAAAAGGCAAAACCAAACCAAGTGCATTAGTGTTTAGGATGCTCGAACTATGTTTCCTGAAAGTTAGAACTCAAAAGGTTGAATTAACTTTGACCATTTTTGGAACCCAGATCCTATATAAAGGAATGATTGCGAGATATGTATTGAAGTATATCGAATTGAGAGGTACCTATTCTATATTAATTTACATTTTTTAAATATTATTTATGTATAGTTTTAAAAATAATGTTTGCCATGCCTCTAACTATTAACATAGTTAATTTTATTAGATCTAATGATATTAGTTTTTAATTTTTTATGACTAATCGAGATTATTACGTAGCTAAGTTCACGTTGATCAACGAAACAGAAAAGAGCAAGAATTTAGCTTAAATTGTAGTTTTAAATTTGTAAATTATTTTTATTTCAACATCGTAAGTATACATGTCTATGAAATATCACTGAACACAATGTGCAGGTGTGTGAGGTCACCGACGATGGTGTCTGAGAAGACCTTCTCGTAAACTTTGCATTAATATGTAAAATGCAATATTCAGATGAGAAAGGTCGCCGATAATGGTGTCTTCTTCGTGGCTTTTTGCATAAATATGTAAAACGCGATGTCCAGATGTTTACGTGCATAATGTCCTCGAATACAGCGTGTAAATTACTCGGGGCTCTCGGAGATGAGGTCCAGGTGTTACGCATCAGGAAACATTAAACGCTTCGTGGCGTTTGATATTTACGTGGACATTCTCTTCGAGTGAGACGTGTATACCACCAGTCGCTATCGGAAATGAGGTCCAGGTGTTACGCACGGAGACAAATAAAGTCTAGATTGTGCGCTTCGGGCTTTTGATGTTTACGTGAACATTCCCTTTGAGTGAAATGTGTATACCACCCGGGCCTCTCGGAGAAAGGGTCCAGGTGTTACGTACGGAAAAAATGATATCTAGATAGTATGGTTCGGCGTCTTTGATGTTTACATTGACATTCTCTTCGTGTGAGGCGTGTATACCCTCAGTTACGACATGTGTGTCTAGTGACGTAAATATGTTGTTTTTTGCTTTAAAGGGGTAAGCCACTTTTCATACCTGTAAAAATGCATAAATTTTGCATGTTAATAATTCTTTGCTTTCTCAAAGAGAAAGCTTTGTGATGGTGACAATGTTTTTTAGTTTTTTCAACGTATAAACGTATTTTGTAGCGCGGGAAGTCCAAATACTAGTCATAAAAAACGTTTATGCGTGCGTGCTTGCGTGCGCGTGTGTCTGTCTATATGTGTGTATGCGTGCATATGTGCGTGTGCGTGTGCGTTTACATGGGCGTATGCGTATTCTTGTGTCTACGTCTGTGTCTGTGCCTGTGCCTGTTAAGTGCGTGTGCGTGTGTGTATCTGTATATGTGCGCGTGTGTATGTGTGTGTGTGTGTGTTCGTACATGTCAAACTTTGCGCAGATGTTTGCTATCGATAACCGGTACGAGCTTGAAAATTTCAGTGAAAACGGTTGAATAAATCTTTTTTTCATGGCCATTTTTCAAAATTTACGAATTTTAAAATTTCAGTTTTTTCAATACTCTTTATTACTATAGATAATTTCCTATACCGTCACGGATCCAGTTCTTGATCAGTACCCAGTTCCGGATCATTTGGTTACATTTATTACTATTTTGACTTTAATGTATACAAAATTTGTTTTAAAAAAATAATTAGCAATAGTAAACTATTTCGCAGTCATATAAAAGAATTTTAAAAGTTACTAGTAAAATACATTTTTAAGATAAAAAATGTTAAAGTTAGACGTTGTTGGCAACGTCATGATTGACACCATCTTACTGTAGTTGACTACAAGTGAGCATGCAAAGAAATTTACAGCATTTCTTTAAAGTTTTGTAATGGATCGTAGAAAAACTTGTAATTAAGTTATTCAACAGTTAAAACATATAAATCACTTAAAACATTTACAAAAAATATTATTAATATTTGTAAAAACGTGTGATTTGAAATAGGGTCCAAAGTCTTATCGTTTACCCAATTACTGATCAGTATTAATAACATGTTTTATGTGCGTTTAAAAATCTTATAATACACAAATTCTATAAGTAGTTTTAATCCACGCGTAATTAATTTATCAGGCAAAAGTCGTACAAAACGTGATTATAAATCACAACACTATGTGCATTTTATAGGTTATAATATATGCTCGCACGCGAATCTACATCGTGCAGTAGACAGAGTACGAATAACCGAACACTTTTACCTCGCCTAAGTTTCACATTTATAATCACACAACCAAAAAATGTTATGTTCTAGTATATCTACTGCATTAGTATTGCTTAATAAGTTTTTGTTTATCATATAAAATACTTACGCTTCAATAATATATGTGATCAGGAATTGGGTCTTGATACGATCAGAAACTACTCCCATACAAATCTTAAGTGATCAGGAATTGCTCCCACAGCTTTTTTTCTTTGAGGCTTTATATTTAACTTAATTTTTATTATTTATGTATTCTTTCAATTTTATATTAAAGATTAACAGTTATATTTGTCATTAGAAATTTCATGTTCCATGTATATCTCATCTTTATGCTTTGATACAACAAATAACGTGACGACGTGCCTTAACTGTTCAGGAACTGGGTCCTTGACGATAGTCGGTGTATGTGCACGTGTGCGAGATGATCATCTAGGGTGTGGCCCAGATGTCTGGGAGGTTTCGTACGCTTTTTCAGTATTATCGATACTTTTGACTACTATCGATAATTTCACAGTGGGTGTACGTGCACCTGTGCGCGATGATCATCTCGGGCGTGGTCCAGATGTCCCGGAGGTTGCGTATGATTTTTCAGCATTATCGGCACGTTTTACTACTATTGAATATTATTTATAGTGGGTGCACCTACACGTACACGATTTTTCTTTATTATCAATATCATTTACTGCTATCTTTATAGTGTGTCTACATGCATTTGTGCGAGATGATGATCTCGGGTGTGGTCCAGATGTACCGGATACTGCGTATGATTTTTCTTTACTATTGATATTTTTACTACTATCAAAAACTCTTTATAGTGTATATACGTGCTCGAGTGCGAGATAATCATCTCACTTATCTTCTACATCTATCTACATTATATTAATGGAACAGCACTGGTGTAGAGGAAATTCTGCTACAATTATCTTTTTATGTTATAATTTCTGAAAATATTTTTTGTATTACCTTCCGGACGTATTCTATACATTTACCTTCCATCCTCCCTCTATTAAAATCTTTCATCTGCATTTATCTACCATCTTCACATAATATTAGCGGAACCTCTAACGTACACCCGTACATACGTATACGTGTGCGAGATAATCATTTCAGTTATTGAAATAGTTCGTGAATTTATCAACATGATAAATTCCCGATTATTTATTTTATGGTAAAACGAATCAGAATTTCGAATAAAACAAGACTGGATATTTTTATGTAAGTTTATAGAGTTTATTTAATTCGAAGAGAAGGGAAAGCCTTGCGGCATAAAACCTTTCTCGTAGATTAATTCAACTAATTGCAAAAAAGAAATGATCATTCACACATACACACAGATATATATCTGTGTGTATGTGTGAATGATCAGGACTGCGTTGCGCATGTCCTACGGGTTCAGAGACCGCGTTCTTGTGGCAAGGGCCACCCGGCTTCGTCTTGCAGGAATCGCGTAAATAAGGTGTATGACACCTTGCGTCGACGTTACGTCGAACGTTCTTATACGAATATTTCTTTTGCGCCCGGATTGTTACCGCCCCGATTGCACCGTATACGCGACACCACCGAACCAATTACCGCAAGAAGAAAAAGGACAGAAGGCAATCTATAATCGGTGAAGCTAATAAACGATGACGATTCCGTGTTTTTCTATTATATTTTATGCGCGCAGAAAAAATATGATGCCGAACTCTAGAGAGAAAGAAAAAGTACCACTTGAATAGTCAAAAGTGACAGTCTTTTGTCGCCCGTCGCGATCAATTCAAACATATGGTATATAGCGCCAAGGATTTAAATTTCGTTCCAACGGAACAGTTATTAAATATTAAAAAGTTATCAATTATCAAATTTGTTATTAAATTAAATATATTAATATTTGATACAATAAAGTGCGTAAAATGCGTCACTGAAGTACTGTATAAAGTATGTACCTACCACCTTCTGGACCACCAGATGTATTATACTTAGTTTGAGAAACGGTACGGGTAAACGACGTTTGGGAGGGGCGGAAGTGTTAGGGGTAAAGGGTTTGGGGGGGGACGGGATGGGCCGGAAGGGATATGGTCCAGAGGCCCCTGGTGGGAGGGCAGGGGGCGAAGCCCCCGCTGGGGTGTTGCGAGGGTGGAGCCCGCCTTAGTAAAAACTGTACTTACACAGAGAGAATTTTCTAATAAAAATTATAACGAATTTCAGGGTAAAAATTACCGTAAATAACTATAAAGCTGGGACACTCCTACTTTCTGGCACTTTTTACTGATATTTTACTATAAAAATTACCTCATTGACTACAAATTTTACTGCACAGACTATAAATTTTACCGCACTGAATGGTAAAATTTGCCTAATTTGAGAAAAAGAAGACAACTGATAAAGAAAACAACTGAGCGTGTACACATTTTAGGTTAACTCAAATATAAATGTGTATAATGTACTTATTTAAGTATTAATGATACTGCTACAACAATTGGAAGAAAATCCATATTTTTAAAAAATATTTCGTACAAATTTTACCACAAATTTTGTGTTTCTCTAGGATTCGTACAGGGAACTTTTATTCTGCGGCAGGCAAATTTTACCCTTCAGTACGGTAAAATTTATCGTAAATATCAATAAAAACTGCCGGAAAGTTAGAGTGTCCCAGCTTTATAGTTATTCACGGTAATTTTTACTGCGAATTTCGTCATAATTTTTATTAGAAAATTCTCTCCGTGTATAAATCATTAAAATAATAAATTTAAAAAATTACATAAAAATTTAAAAAACAAAATTTTAAATAAATAATTGACTTTCCTGTATTTATCAAAAATTACGAATACAATTTGTTTAAAATTTTCTTCAATTCTTCGAAATTTTCTTAAATTTTTCTAATTTTTCTTCAATTTTTACAAAATTTTATCCATATATGTTCAATTTATACAAATTCTTTTGGAAACAGCTGCGACCTTCAGTGATACTGCAAAATTCAAAATATTGCAAAAATTACTTTGTAATTTTACACACCGTAAACCATTGTGTAAATAGTACATTGTTCAATTGGGGGAGAAAATGAGTAATTTCTAGCGATGGTGAGGTATTCAGCACGAGTCGAAGTCGAGAGCGCCAATGGCTGAAATAGCTTTTCCTCCCGTGTTACACATCGTATTTTTTTCAACAAAGGCATGATAGGTCCTTTTTATAAGCATGAAAGTTGGGTAGGTGATCGCGCATTTCGAGTCGTGCTCAACGCACTTGAAAATTGTTGTATTTTTAATTTTCACTTTTAATCCTACAGTTCAAATATTTGCACCTTTTCTTATTTCCATTTTAATCGAAACTCGCGCATGCGCAGTCAGGCTGAACCTAAAACAAGCGTTTTTGTCACGTTGGACTCGCGTTTGAGCCGGAAAGGGGAGCTAGTGAAATCGGCTATTTTTCACTAGTACCAACTGTAAATACATGATTACACTATGATAATTACAAAAATAACAGGTATTTCTAATCTTAGCACTTGGTACCATGAAAAAATTTCCGGTTCAAACGCGAGCCAAACGTGACGAAAACGCTTGTAGGTCCTCACGCACTTGTGACTAGCAGCAAACTTCACACTTACGCGCATGAACAAAGGTTAAACCTAAAGAATGGATCTTAATATTATTTTCTACATTTTTTCCCCGCTTCACATTTTTCTCTACACGTGCGTGAAAAAGGACCTTTTCCATTTTTGCCAAACGAATGGAAAATTGGGCATTCCGGGCGTCTTTACCAGAGCGGGAGGTACTAATATATGTATATTACCTCTCGCTCCTGAAAAGCTTCGAAAATTATTTCGTATTTTTTTCAAGATTTTAAATGTTTTTAAAATTTTGATTTTTTATCACAATATTGAATTTTTTTTACAATTTTGTTTATTTCCAAAATTTTGAAGTTTGATCAAAATATTAAATTTTTTTCAATATGTTGAATTTTCATCAAAATTTTAAATTTTTCTCAAAATTTTAAATTTTTCTCAAAATTTTAAATTTTTCTCAAAATTTTAAATTTTTCTCAAAATTTTAAATTTTTCTCAAAATTTTAAATTTTTCTCAAAATTTTAAATTTTTCTCAAAATTTTAAATTTTTCTCAAAATTTTAAATTTTTTTAAAAATTTTTTCTAAATGTTAGATTTTTTTCAAATTTTAAATTTTTTTCAAAATTTTAAATTTTTTTCAAAATTTTAAATTTTTTCAAAATTTTAAATTTTTTTCAAAATTTTAAATTTTTTTCAAAATTTTAAATTTTTTTCAAAATTTTAAATTTTTTTCAAAATTTTAAATTTTTTTCAAAATTTTAAATTTTTTTCAAAATTTTAAATTTTTTTCAAAATTTTAAATTTTTTTCAAAATTTTAAATTTTTTTTAAAATTTTAAATTTTTTTTTAAATTTTAAATGTTTTTCAAAATTTTGTTTTTTTTTTTTAAATTTGAAAGTATTTCAAATTATTGAATTTTTATCAAAATGTTGTTTTTTTTTTCAAAATTTTGAATTTTTTTAAATTTTTTCAAAATTTTGAATTTTTTTAAATTTTTTCAAAATTTTTTTTTTAAATATTGCATTTTGTTAAAAGTACTTTACGGACTAACTTTACGCACAGAATGACAACAAAATATTTAACATTGGTGTACCTTAAAATAAAATCCCAAGTTATTTCGTGATCCCAAATTCTTTTAATATTACCTAAAGAAAATTTTAAATTTCATCAAGATGAAATCCGCAATGAACTTTTTGTAAATAGAAAATTGCGTTTCGATAAAATCGCGTTTGAAATATTAATTTTGCATACCATCGTATGTAAATTGTTTTACTTAATCGACTATAACTTTGTTGAAAAGACGAATTTTTACATTCAGCAGGTTTCAAAATGTTCCTTAAAAGGTATAAGTATTACAGAAATGTGTTGAAAAAATATTCGATTTTTTTGGCATACAATTGGTGCAGATCCACCTAAGGGAACAAAATAAGATCTCAAACATTAATAGTCCATGGAAACCTAAAAATTGATTGTATTTTAATTAACAATAATCATGTTCGCAACATCACAGTTATTGATAAAAAATGTTATTTAAGCGTCCTGATAGAGATTGAAAATAAATTTTAGAACATTTTTTTAGGTTTCATGTACCTTTCTTTATATGGGAACAGCTGTTCTATTTTCGTGTAAAATGTACAAAGAGTTAAAGAATGAACGGTAATTAAACTTCAGCTCTGTTCTAACATCTCCTACAGCAAAACACTTGAAAAGCACGTCGAGTTCATTTGCGTTAATTGTAGAAATGATTTTTCTAACGGTAAGAGCTCTAATTAATTGGTTTTTCGTCACAGTTCCGGAATTTACTTGTTTATCGAAATCCTGTAAACATAAATAAAATTTAAATAGTAAAATTAGAATGTAAATTTATGGTGATAATTATATAAATTATTGTAATGTAAAATATTTTATCAAAATAAAATTAACATTGTTTAAAGAAATCAATGAGAAATTAAAACAAATTTAGAATTCAAAAATAATTTTATAATAAAATAGTCTACACCTACACGTACTTAAGCTTTGAAATACTTAAATTGGTAGCAAACTGTTTAAAAATCTTATAAAAAAAACTAATTTTTCCAAAAGCGAGAATATTTTATTTTTGAATCTTAGACTATCAATCGAGATTAATACGGTCAATACGATAGAGGACCTAGTTACGAGTAAGATAACTCGCTAAACGCTAAAAACGAGTAAAAGAATTTAACATGTGAACAAAATTTTGTCTAATTGAAAAATAAAAAGTACATTCTCATAGATAGAGTTCATCTACATGAAAATTTTTACATTAATATATTTGTTTTGTTTGCACCTCAGTTTGTTTGCTTGGGCAATACTTTTACTCGTGTTCGAACGCTCGACGAGTTATCCGATACGGACCCTCATAATAATGCTAACATTTCGGCAGGTAAAGAATAACTTCTTAAGAGGTAAAAGGGTGTCTAGATATGAAAATGTGTACATATGTAAATGAGTGTATGTTTTTTTCTAAAAATAAGTTAAATGATCAATGTTATGCTTCATTATATTATTTTCGGATCAAGGAAGTTGAAAAATCATTAGAAGAAAAAATTGCCATTTTTACATTCTCTGTATAGGTAGTCATTGGTGTGACCTAAAAAATTTGAAGCTTATTTAGTTTGTTCCAAGGGAAAAATTATTTTAAGTGGTAACGTCAATATTCTTAATAATGTTCTAGAAGAAAAATAGAGAAATAATTTTTTTTCTTGTATCCAAGTAAATAAAGTTCAGGATTTTTAAGTCACAGCCATGACTTGATATACAAAAAATGTAAAACAATTTTTCTAGGTTAAAAAATGAAAATTTGTAACCCTACGGTACCTATCTGCGAAGGTGTCAATTTTGAGTCAGGTTGGGTAATTTTTTTCTTTTTAACATAAATTGAACATTTATGTTATATTTAGAAAAATTATACCCTCGTTAACATGTGTTAAAATTTTCATATTTTTGGACACCCTTTTACCCTCTTAATAGTATATTATTAATCAAAATATGTATGATTTACAAGTAAAAATGATTAAATATGTTTTTAAAATAGTTGCTGCAGTCAAAAAGTTAATAATAGCATATTCCATAGTAAATACTAGTCCTACACACTTTTACTGCTAAGATATGCATTAAATTATTAAAGTATATGATATTTACTATATTTTACATTAAAATGTACACACATATATCTTATATATAATTCTTTCGTGTATTATGAAAAAATATTAAAAAATGTCCGTGGGTAACTCGTCTCTAACTATAAACTTTATCTTTGCTGCTTATAACTAATAATAATAATAAAAATATTATAAAAATCTGTTGTATAAAGTAAAAATATTTTTAATCGAAAATATACAATTACTAGTGTCCCTAAAATCGTGTAGGTGTGTAACCCTTTTGAATTTTCTATTTATTTACTCAAAAATAACTATTTTGACTTCTTTAAAGCAATGGATATTAAAAATAATACATTACTCTTCAAGAATATATATATATATATATTAAATGGAAAAAATCATTGTTTATTATGTGTTAAAATATAATATTGATTAAGTCTTAAGTGCGTATATATATATATATATATATATATATATCTGGGTAATTCTCTGGGAAATCAAAAACGAAAAATTTTTTTTTCTGGAACTTCGGTAAAGTCTAATTGGTGTGTTGAATATTCATGAATGTTTTCAGATTTTTTAAACCCTTAGGATGTTAATTGTTCAAGGCTGAATATGAGCATGTAGTCATTTTTTAGGAAATATCAACCTCCATTTATTAAACAACATTAAACCTCTTAAAGAAGAAAACAGGATCTTTTAGCGAATTCTATGAATGTTTCAATAAAATTCTTTTTTTGCTTGAATTATTTCCGATTTTCTGTAAAATTGCTCATATATTACTCAGCGATCTGCATTAAGCATCATGTTATTATTATAAGGTAAACTATACATTTATAATGTATTCAAAAAAATTGTTATTATTAAAATTTTTATAATTTTTGTAAAAGGAATTTGTAGCCATGAAGAGGGAGGGTAGTTAAAATTCCCGAGACGTCGGCAATAAATAATTAGAACTTGGTTCATAGATATCACTAGAGTCAAATTTATTCAGTACTTCACCCATGAACAATAAATTCATCATCCAATAAAAGAAAAATAAAATACCTGAAAAATTGTATTAAATATTGTACTCCGTGTTACTGATTATCTCAAATTTTGTAAAAGATTTTTCGTTATATGTTTCCGAGGTCAAACCGCTTAAACAAAAAATGAGGTTTTCGTGTATAACAAAGGAAGGACCTTTTCCAAACTTTCAGGTCGAAAAAGTTAGGTAATTTTATGTTCTTTCAAATGCATTTTCGGTGGATAGATGATATTATTTTTAACGTACCGAAAAACCTGAAAAATTAAAACCCAGAAATCGAAAAACTGCTAAAAACCAAAAAGTATCAATAAACCAAAAAAATATTTTTCTCAACGCAAACATGAATAGGCCTTATTTTGCCGAAAAGTAGAGTAGAAAATCGCTCATTTCGAGCGTGCGTAGAAAAAAATGTAAAAAATTTCATTTTTCCTCGCATCACAAAATTGGAAATACAAAAATTTTCAATTGCGTTGTGCACGACTCGAAATGTGCGATCACCTACCCAATTTTTATTCATAAAAGTAGGTCCTATCATGTCTATGTTGAAAAGAATACGGTGTGTAACACGCGGAGAAAAGATATTTCAGACTCGGGTGACGTATTTTCAGCACTCTTATTTGTCTCAGGCGCCTTCGACTAATTTGATATGTTACTTTACATTACTGAAAACTAATTTCTATCTGAGTTAGAAAACTCAATAGCCTTCTACTCAATTCTCCGTCCATATCACCGCTGAATTGAAATACCAGAAAATTCAAAATCGACAGAAATGGTCGTTTCGCGTAGCATATCACACCGTTAAATAGATCCAAATGATCAGAAAAAATGTCTACGAATTTATTTTGATATTCCCTCGACCTTTCTTTAGCTTTATACCGTAAGAGATTAATTTGAACTAATAAAAATTCAAACACTGACATTAGATAAAATACAAAAAAATTTGAATTCGAAAGAAATGGTCGTTCCTTTAAGCATATCATGCCATAGAATCAATCTAAATAGACCGTAGAATTGATCTTAATGGCTTGAAAAATGTCTACAAGGTCTTTTGTATATTCCCTCGATTCTCTTTCAGCGTCATACCGTAAAAGTTTCATTTGACCGAATAAAAATTCAAATACTGACATTAGATAAAATACAAGAAAATTTGAAATCGAAAGAAATGGTCGTTTCTTTAAGCATATCATGCCGTAGAATCAATCTAAATAGTCAGCGAAAATTTTTGCGAGTTCGATTTTGTATTCCCTTGACCCATTTTAAGCTTTGTATTACAAGAGTTTAACTTGACCAATTGAAAATTCAAACATAGACATGAGATAAAATACAAGTAAATTTGAAATCGAAATAAATGGATATTTCTTCCAGCATATCATACCGTAAAATCGACCTAGATGGTCTGCAAAAATTTCTACGAATTCTTTTCTATATCCCCATGTTTCTACAAATATACCACTTGTTTAAATTTCTCTAGATGAAAAGAAAACATTAATACATATTAATTTTAATATTTCTGTAACCCTGCTTTAGTGATTAAGGAATTGATATAGAAAATTTTTTCTAAAACAGGCAAAGTAAACATTTTTTGAAATTTAATGAAATTTATGGTTAAGTTTATTCTTGTAAATCTGGCGAGTAGTTTATGTGAAAAGCACAACATTTCGCTTTTAGCGATGTTTTATAATATCTTTGTTTTAAAGTTATTTACAAAGAAAGTTCCAAGTTCAACATTGTTGTTGCAAAATGCCAAAAAGTGTAACAAACATGTGTTTTCTTTTTGCAAATCAACAATTGCTTTAAAAACGCAATCAAAGATTGTAAAAATCGTGAACAAAGCATTACTTATGCTCTCCATACAAAATAGCAGTTGGATTGAATTCCATTTTTCCAAAATCACAAAGGTTTCATGCTCCGCCAACTGGACTCTTTCTGTAATAACAGGATTGAGAAAATAATGGGCTCGATCAAATATTTATTATCTGTTTTTAATACAAAGTCAACATTTCTTCAAATTACAATTTTTTGGAGTTGGTGCTTTGATTCTGACACCTACTTCAAAAAGTTGTAAATTGAATAAATGTTTATTTTGTATTAAATAAATATAATAAACATTTGATTGAGCTCATTTTTTACAGCGTTACATTTTATTAAGTTGGTTCAATTGTTTGTTAAAAATTTGTTTAGTTTAAACTGATTTATCTCGGAAATCTATGATGAAAAATCGTTGAAAAAAATTGAGATGATTAGTAATAACAAAAAGAATATTCAGTGAATTAACGTACTAATATCATTAAGTTAATTGAATTTAAATATTTAAATAATTTTAATAAATTACGTATGAAAAAGAAATCGCTGTGTAAGTATTATCATGGTGTAAGGAAAGAAGGCGTGCTCACTTGGTATATCATTTTCCGCCGCTTATGCGCCTTTCCAATGGCACCATATTGTATTATGACTGCCGTTTGTTATTGTTTCGGAGCGTAATGCAGAGCTTAACGTAAGAGTTAATAATGCCTGGATCTTCTGTTACAAATTCCAAAAATTGGAATGGAAACACTAAAAATAGCGGTGTTAGCTATTTTAGGTTTCCTAAAGACCCATCTTTATTACAAAAATTGATTGACTTTTGTAAGCGAGATACAATTAACTTCAACAATGGCAAGTTTATTTTAATTGCCAATAAAAAAAGTATATAAATTATTTAACTGACAAGAAATGAAATACAAACTGTCTGTTTTTATAGCTCGCCTTCGGCTCGGGCACAAACAGCGCGTGGAGGCGGGAACTAGCGTGAGGTTAGAAAATTAATATGTAGCACTATTTTCCCTCTTCGGCGGTGAACGAGTACGAACTTTTTGGTAGGTACGTTAAAAAATCGTATATTGCACGCGTGAATAAAGTGAGCCAGCGATTGCCAGCGTGTGTGACGCCCTCGCTCCGTTCGTGCGCCGAACCACGCGCAGGTATTTAATGGCTCACTTTAGTCCCTAGGTGCATAATATACTATTTTTACTCTTTTATTTCTTTCTCTTGCTGTTCTGATATTTCTAAGATACCGTCATTGGCTAACATAACCTCAAAATTGTATTTTAAATTTTCAATAATTTTTTTTACTAATTCACGTGTTAAAAAATTAAAAACAAATTTTTTGTATTTCTCATTTTCTATTTTACTTGTGTGAATTCTTTCCGAATTTTTGAAAAGGTGCGCGATACTCAAAACCCCGAGAAACTATTTTTCTCTCATTTTAACGCTATTTTCACACTTAAAATAGATCATACAATCGGTTTATATTTTTTTCGTATTATTTTTGTTGTACTCCACTTTCTTACCTTATTTCCACATAAAAAGTCAGAAAAATTGCTTTCCTAACCTAGAAGGCACATATTTACAGCTATTTATAGCTCTGATATTGGGTAAAATATACTATAACGGTATAAGCCCAAGCTTAACTGTTTATACTTATAATGTTTATTTAATTAGTTCAAAGTAGCATATATTTGTAACATGCTAATTACAATTTCTGTTAGTAATTAGGTAGAGTGTAGGTGTAGTAAAAGCTTTAAAACGGAAAAATGAAACGGAACAAATATTAAGAACACGGCATGCATAGATAGCCAGTAGTAGGGGACGAGCTTTATTACCTCTATGTACAGACTGAGTCTGCACACGCACTCGCACACGCACACACACACACCCATACTCACACGTACACGCGCACATACACGCACACGCACAGCCACACATGCACGCACGCACACACACACACACACATACACGCGCGCACACGCACACGCACACACGAGTACGAGAGTTTCATAACAAGCGACCAACTATAGTAAACAACACAACTGATCCGATATATCGAAGCACCACACCTGGGGAACAAAATGAAACGAGTGTTGATCGTTCTGAAATCATAAAATTAATACAAAACGAAATGAAACAAGCGGGTTTAAATTTAAATAGTAACGAGTGTCAACTGAATCAGTAGTTAAAGAATTGAGTGAAAAAATACGAGTGGAAATTGTCGGCAAAGATTCAAGTAAACGAAAGTATAAGTTGACAAATCAAACTAAGTTCGAGCATTTTATGGACTTTCTCTCGTCCGAATTAAGAATTTTAGATTTGCTGTACATAATTGATCGGAATGAAAAATCTAACATCACGGTTGATGACTCAACGAGAGAGAAACACAAATTCAAAGTTAGGGAAATTCTTATGAGTAGGATGGATCAAAGCTATTCAAAGGTTGTTAACGTTAAAGACCCCGTTGAAATTTTAAATAAAATCAAGGAAATTAAACGATACGAAACCAACTTAACTTCAATGACGATACAGAAACGACTCTATAACATGGAATATGTCCCGAGTAAAGAAATGGCCGCGGAGTTCTTGGACCGTTTTGAAGAACTAATCCGCAATTACGAGAGTATGCGAAACGTGAATCCACTTTCGAACGATGAAATGAGAGATGCCTTTTTTAACTCCCGCGATTCCTCAGGTGCAATCCATTGAGTTTCTAACTACAAACTCAACTGATAAAGGGTTGACATACGACCAACTAAAATCCTTTATTATACAGCACGAAGCAAACAAAACTCAAACGAGCGAGACGAAACCAACGGCCTTGAACGCTAAAAAGTACGATCCTAAAAATCGATACTTTAGCTACGGTGCTCAAGGTCATCACAGCGGCGATTACCCTAACGATGGACAACCTCAATGTTACGAGTTGCCAGGAATTGCCCTGTAAGGTTGGCAAAACAACAGGATCAGGGAGCAACAAGCAAGCGACCACCTTCAAGGTACTTTCCCAAATCTAATTCTTATCATGCCAATAAAACAAAAATTTTTCGTGGCAAATGCAAATTAAACGGTGTGGGTGGAGAGAACGGTGCGAAACGAGGGAAATATACTGATAAAGGAAACGGAAGCCAGTATACCAGAAATAAGGACAACAAAGGAAACCAAGATGAGTCGAAAGAAATTCGAACGAAAATAAACAGTGGCGAAAAGGTAATGTGGAGAGTCAACATTTAAATACTGTAAGCTATAGTATAACGAGTGTTAAAGAGCAAAAACTCATGGACAAAAGTAATATTAGAAACGACATTACCTTAGCAAAATTCCTGGCTGACTGGCGCTACCGAACATCTTACGAACTCTAAGTTCGTATTCAAGACATTTGACGAAACCAAAAGGGGACTAATCAAATGTGCGAAGAAAGAAGCTTAGGCCGATTTAAAATCGGAGGGAGCAGGTATTGTAGATATAAGGTTAAATTTCGATGAGATGATGAGCTCAGAGAACATTATATGTACCAGCGCTCTGTCAGAAAATCTGTTATCTTTGAGAAAATTTGCTGATATGGGACTCGGTATTTACTTAGATAACAAAAGATTTGATACTTTTGATCCCATTTCACACGAGTCATTTATCATGGGAATTTATCAAAAACCCTATTGAATTATTGAATTGGAAGTAGACAGAATAAATGATAAAGGCCAAAGAATAAACGAGAGAAATACGATAAAATCGATAGCTTACTTAACGACAGAGAATAATGATAATGAACTCAGATACATGACTCGTAGTAAAACTAATATTACAGATAAATCACAGTTAGACACAGAGAGAAACCCGATTGATGGTGCAACTCGAAAGAGTAATGTTGAAAAAGAAAATGATTCTAAGCCTGGTGAATCGCAATCGAGAGAATTAAATAACGAGAGGTTTGATCAAAATAATGATAAAAACACAGACGAGAGAACTGTTTTCGCTATTCAAAATTCTAATTTTGATGTATCAGTTTGGGACCGCAAATTGAACAACGTAGAGGAAATTCCGGCTGAAGAATTAACAATCAACGAAATTCCATTTAACGAGGGATACAGATAATAACAAGGCATTACTATGGCATGTTCGACTTGGACATGCGTCCCTGGATTATTTGAAAGCAATCCAAAGGAAATATCCGGACAATAAAAGCCTACATACTGCTATTTTTGACGAAACGATTAAGGAGTGCGAGATCTGCACGATATCCAAATTTAACAAATTACCTTTTAATAAAACGAGAGAACGAGCGACAAAACCATTAGAGGTAATACATTCGGATACAATGGAACCAATAAGCCCTCATACATATCCAAAGGGATACTGATTTATTTCGGTCTTCATAGATGACTATTCGAGGCTAGCTATGGCTTACCCCATGAAAACTAAGAGTGAAACTGGGGAATGCCTGGAAACATTTATAAAGAGTGGACGAAACTTGCTAGGCTTTGATGCTAACGTCTGTTCCCTGAAGTCCGATCAAGGATCAGAGTTCACCGGAGGATACATTGTAGAAGTCTTAAATAAGATTGGAGTAGAATCTTGTTTCTCAAGTCCTGATACTCCTGAGTACCATGGAGTTACTAAAAGGTTCAATCAAACCATTCAGAAAAAGGTGTGGTCATACATGTATGATGCTAAACTACCTGAAAACATGTGGGACCTAGCTCTTGGAGCGTCTACGTATGCCTATAATAGGACCCCACATAAGTCTATAGACATGGAGATACCTATTCAGAAGTTTGCACCTAACAGAAGTTCTGACATCAATCAACTAAAATGCTTCGGGTGTCTGGCCTACATGAAAGTCCAAAGAAATGTAGGGCCGAAGTTCAGAAACGAGGGTCGACGAGCGGTTCTTATAGGCTACACGTCTACAGGGTACATCCTTCTTAAACCTGAAGAAGGAAAATTCTACGAAAGAAGAGATGTCTGATTCAACGAGAAACTCGTGTATGGAGATAAGTATCTTAAACAAAGCGTCAAAGATTGGATTTCACCGTTTGGAGAAATTGAGAAAGAAAAACGGTTTGTAGAATTTTAACGAGAGTCAAGCGAAAAGTCCTCTGAAATATCAATAACGGAGGGAGCGATCAAGGGAAAAAGAGGCAGACCAAGGAAATATCCTACAAACTTAGAAGAAACATCTCTCAATAAATCCAAGAGTGATGTGGACAAGATAACGAGCGATGATCAAAACGTGGGTGAAAATCTAACGACGCCTGATACAACGACTGAAATGGACGATAACAGTTACCACACTTTGTTAGCCGAAGTAAACAGTGATCCATCCTCTTATAAAGAAGCCATACAATCAAGAGACAAAACTGAATGGCAAGAGGCAATCAACGAAGAGTTAAGATCAATGGATAAGAACAAAGTCTGGCCGTTAGTCAATAGATCTGATTTGACTTCAGATCGAAGCAAACCAAATGTGATAGATTTGAGATGGGTGCTAAAGAAGAAAGCCGACAAAATCGGAGGCACGAAATATAAAGCAAGGCTGATCATTGGAGGTTTCAAGGATAGAAACAACTATGACTTGACTGAAACATATGCACCAGTCTCTCGATTAGCTTTGGTTAGAGCCGTGATTGCCATCATTAACAAATACGACTTGGAAGTTGAATAGTTGGATGTCAAAACTGCATTTCTAAACGGAACAATCGGTGAAGATATTTATATGAAATACCAGAAGGCACCGATTATAATGAGAGTGTAAGAGGTACGAAAGTCTGTAAACTACTGAAGGCCTTGTAATGTTTACGAATCAGCCCAAAATGATGGAATAAACGATTTACTGAAGTAGCTAAGAAGGCTGGACTCAAGACATACGATACAGAACCATGTCTCTTTACCTGGCGTGAAGGAATAAAATTTCTGATTCTGTTATATGTTGACGACATGTTGATAGCAAGTAATGAACGTCGAAAGTTAGTTGAAGTAAAATGTGTCTAACGAAATTAATTTGAAATGGCACACCTGGGCACATCTGAAACCTTCTTAGGTATTGAAATTGAAAGAACGAGAGGAAAACGAGAGATTGTTTTAAAACAGGAAAAATATATCGAGAAAATCCTAAACAGATTCGGCTTTGAAGAAATGCACCCACAAGGCACACCAATGGTTATTACACAAGTATCAAATAAAGAGAGAAGACAATGAGAAGAATATTACAAACAACAGTCAATGTGTAGACAATGGTCTATACAGAGAAGCTATTGGCTATCTCCTCTACTTGGCTAATACGACTAGACCAGACATTATATATGTAGTAAATGTACTCAGCAGACATAAATTGAATCCGACAAACAACGAGTGACAAATGGTTAAACGAGCGTTTAGATACCTCAAGGGTACAAAACATCTAGGACTTATATTTGTCAGAAGGCAAAATGGCATGCAAGCATACTCCGATGTAAGTTTTTCCGACTGCAAAGGGTCTCTCACGACCTGTGGGTACATCATTAAATTGTATGGAGATGCTGTTGATTCGAAAACACACAAATAATCATATGTTGCATTGTCCACATGTCAGGCTGAATATGTAGCTATGAGTGCGGCATGTCAAGAATTGATTGCCCTGGACAATTCACTCAAGTTAACCTTGAACACTTCTTTCAGTCCTAGCATACTTTGGTGTGACAACAAAGTTGCAGAAACGAGTGCAAAAATGAGTGGTAGCGGCAAATGAAGACATATGACTGAAGTGAAAGAACACTTTGTAAGAAAGTGTGTACAACGCCAGTTGATGAAAATAAATTGGATTTCATCTAAACAACAAATTGCTGACATAATGACTAAACCTCTTTCGTTTGAGTTGCACAATCCATTAACGAATACTATTATAAATATACAAAACGACAGTAATAAGTAAAAGAAAATAATGTATTAAAATATTATTAAATAATGATTTTCGAGAGTAACGAGCGAAAGTTGATCTTAAATACATATTAATCTTTTTTTTTTCTTTTTCTTCCAAGAGGTATCAGCTTCAAGCTACGTCCTCAAATCTAATTCATATTCACTAACATATTAATCTGTTTCTTACATGATGTGATTTGTCTGTTACAGGGAATAAGAAGTAACGAGAGCCAACATAGAGTGCAGGAGGCAGTGAAGCTATCTCGTACACCGGTCTAGCGCTTGCGCAGTGCGGCCCCGCGCGGATTGGCTCTCCACGCGCGCTTGATTTGAACTCGCCGTGGATCTCCGCTCGAGAACGCGGTAAAGCGGAGGAACCTGGGATAATCCCGGGGGCTCCGAAATGTTGTTCTTTTACTATTAAATCTCGATGCCCCGTGCGAGAATGTTCAATACATTAAACAATCTGTATTAACTAAACCTTAAATGATTAAAACAAATTTCCCCACGCACGAAAGTTTAATTATTAAATAGCATAAAATAGACCGTAAACTATTAAATCTCAATAACCCATGTGTGAATGTTCAATGCATAAAATATTTTGTTAATAACTGTAAGCAAATAAAACCAATTGCCCGACGTATGAAAGTTTAATTATTAAATAGCATAAAATAGACCGTAAACTATTAAATCTCGATAACTCATAGATGAATATTTAATGCATAAAATATTTTGTTAATAACCGTAAACAATTAAAACCAATTGCACCACGTACAAAAGTTTAATTATTAAATAGCATAAAATAAACTGTAAACTATTAAAACTCAATAACCTACGTGTGAATATTCAATGCATCATGTTTTGTTAACTAAACTGTAAATAATTAAAACCAAATGCCCCACGTACGAAGGTTGTCCTATATATTTCAAATAACGTTATGTTTAAAAGTCGTACTTTGGCTGTAAAAGAAAAATTTAAGTAATTAGAGTTTTAAAAACAAATAATTTGAATAAAATAATACTTTTTATAATCAAATTACCCTCAGACAGGCCTCAAATCTATTAACATCCTGAGATTTTCGGTTTTGAACATTTTTTGCCTTTACGTAACCTACAGACTCACCCGATAAACCAGTTTGAGTTTTATAGGGCTTGTGTTATAGGCCAATTGTTTGTTTTAGATCCTATTTTGACCCTATGCTATTTAGAAAATTTAATTTTACCACTTGAAGTTTTTGTGAGAATGTAAAAGCAGTAAAAAGATTAAAATATACGTACTTTTTCACTTATACAGTAATAATAACATAACATTAATAATTATAACTAATATAAATAGCATAGGGTCAAAATAGGACCTAAGACGAAGAATTTAAATAAAACTTGAATTGCTTGATTGGGTGAGTTTGTAGGTCACGTGAAAGCAAAAAATATTCAAAATATTTTATGGATTGAACATTTACACATGGGTTATTGAGATTTAATATTTTACGGTTTATTTTATAGTATTTAATAATTCAACTTTCGTGCATGGGGCGATTTGTTTTAATTATTTACGGTTTATTTAACACAGATTATTTTATGTATTGAACATTCACGCATGGTATCGAGATTTAATAGTTAACGGTATATTTTATGCTATTTAATAATTAAACTTTCATACGTCGGGCAATTGGTTTTATTTGCTTACGGTTATTAACAAAATATTTTATGCATTGAACATTTACACATGGGTTATTGAGATTTAATAGTTTACGGTTTATTTTATGCTATTTAATAATTAAACTTTAGTGCGTGGGCAATTAATTTCAATCATTTACGGTTTAGTTAATATAGATTAATGTATTGCACATTAATTCACGCACGGGACATCGAGATTTAATAGTATAAAAACAATATTTCGGAACCCCTAAATTTTCAAAAAAATCAAGCGCGCGTGGAGAGCCAATCCATGCGGGGCTCCACTGCGCAAGCGCTAGATCGGTGTACGAGATAGCTTCACTGTGTACGAGATATCTTCACTGCTGGGAGGGAGTGTTAGAAAGAAGCGCCCTCTTACGTATGGCTCTGTCCCTTCATCTACTCTTGTCTACCTAGACGCACACTTCTTTTGCGCGAGTCTGTCAGTTCAGATCGGTCGCCGGTAGAGCTCGGATCATCACGAGAGATGACTGCTTCATATACTCATTACATGCAGACTATAATAGCTTGTACGAGTGTAACCGTTTTATATAATAATCTTCTTAAATAGAATAAAGCGTTTATCTACACCACTTCCTACACCTTCCAACACATTATAATGTAAAATATAGTTTACAAAAAATATTAGGGTTATCTTAACATAATAAAATGAATGTAAATAAGTTACCACTGTATGTGATGCAAGATACACACTCATTGTGTTTAGGTCTTAAATCAAAATTTTTGCTTAAAAGTAGACGAAGCAGAATTACTGTAAGTCTTTCATTGTATGTTTATTATTTGCATTTAACTCATCAAATAATACCATGTGTTATTCATAGCTAAAAGAGAATTCCACAGTTTTAATGTACTCGAAGCAAGCAACTATGTGATATAAATTGGAGACAAAATGATTGTCAGTTGTCGAATGAATGTTTTGTCATGTAAAGTAAACCATATATCGACGGAAGAAACGATCAACTCGACGCGCAATCGAAGAAGAGGTTAACTCGGATCGCGCCACAAGAGTAGAGCAACTCAGATATCGCGTGAAGGACGGCTTCTTTAGTCAATTATTCCTCGCTTTACTTTGTGTTTTAACAACTCTAAAAAAATATGAGAACGAATATGACCACAAAAAAAAAGCAATTTACTATTTTTTTAGAGTTATAAAAACACAGCGTAAAGCTAAGAATAATTGGCTATAGAAGCCGTCCTTTACGCGATATCTGAGTTGATCTACTCTTGGGACGCGCTCCGAGTTAACCTCTTCTTCGAGTGCACGCCGAGTTGATCGGTTCTTCCGCTCAGCCGTCGATATATAGAATCAATTATGAAAGATTGTGATTACTTTAAATAATATCATTTGTCAATCACAAATTTTAATACTAATTGCAATTGTATACCTTCCGTACAAACCAATACCTTCTCAAAAATCTTACACCAGTGATAAAGAATTCATTTAATTTTCAAGATTATATAAATTTTCTTTTAAGTTTCGTATTTTTATGAAAAATTGAAAATAAAAAGAATTTTAAATATTAAAAGAAAAAGTAAATTTAAATCATAATGAAAAAAAGAACAGAAAGCTTCGTCTTTAAAAAAGGAAATTTTTAATAATAATAAACCCAACGCGCCTACAACAGTATCTCTAAGGAGGCGTGGAAAAATGCAATTTAAACTAAATGTGTACTTTTAATAAAAAATTATCTTTTCATAAACTATAAATGAATCAGCACACATTTTTTGAGATTCTAATTTAAAAGAGATATAGTTATTTAATATTAATTTATTAGAGCAAAAAATTTTATATTTGAGCAATTAATTTAGTTTGAGGAAGCGCTAATGAATTGGCAGCTGATTTTATCTAGTATTTCTATAGTTTGACTCTAATATACCATTAAAAAAATATAAAATAGTTTATAAAATAAATAATAAATAATCTTTTAATAATCAAAAACAAGGATTGATCGAAAATTGAAGCCTGTCTAACAATTAGGTCCTGATAGTATTTGCTCGCTGCTAGTATTATTTTTCTTATATTTTCGCCTAATGCTAACACAAAAACTTTTATTCAGGCGTATTTGAAGACATTTTGTTCTCAAATTTTTTAAAAGCTTATATTTACAACTTTTTGACTTTCGTCCATACTATTATTTCGGTCAATAATGTTTTTTATAACTAACCATTAAAGGTCGGAAATTAACAAATAAAGTTGCCTGAGGCAACGGTGGATGAAATCAGGACCATAATTTACCTTAAAAACTTCTTCCAAGTTACTGTCGACATACGCCGAGAGCACGCTCATCGTTCGCATAAAAATTTGCCGCTCGTCGAAATTCAGAAAGGATCGAGGAGTGGCTTCAGACGGTACGTGCCTCACAGGGCTGGCTAGCGGAGACTTTTCCAGGTGTCCTTGCGTCATCGCTCCCTCGACCACATCAGAAAACTTCCAGTAATCGATATAACCCGGTCTAAACATATGTCCGACAAGAAACATGAGCTAAATAACTACACAATAATATGTCTTTTTATTAAAAGATAATGCTATAGGTTAAAATCTCTAATTCGATTGCGAAGAAACATATTTAACCTATATATATATATATATATATATATATATATATATATATATATATATATATATATATATATATATATATATATATATATATCAAATTACAAAAAACGTTGGGCTTAAAAGATATTTGATTTTTATACAAAGTTGCCCAGTATACGTAGTAGTATAAAAATCAAATATCTTTTAATCCCAACGTTTTTTGTAATTTTTGGTATGGTAAACTGAAACAGTCAACAAAATTGAACATTTTTGTCGAAATACACCTATCAATACCTTAACAAGTACAAGTATAAAAGTAAATTTGCAGGTTTATCGATTTTTTTAAATTTTTATATCGGTAAGTGTCCCTGTAATCTTTCAAGATACAAAATAAGACCTTCCAAATTAAAATACACATAGATTCGGATAATTTGTCAAATCATTCTCTAATTTACGCAATATCTAAAAGATGGCTTTAGCGGTGGGTACCGTATCAAGCGAGGGCCCCAAGGGGGTTTCACTTTTGATTTCAATTTTGCTTCAATTATGTTATTCAAATTTAATTCTAAAGCTTTGCGAACTACTTCTGAACGTTAGAAACAAAAAATTATTATGTTAGCTCCGGATGCGCATGCGCAGAAGCATGTTTACAGTGTTTATCATCAATATCTTGTTTATTTGGTCGTTAACACATAATTATGATGATGTCATTAGATTCTACATAAAAAAATCTTATTTCAAATTACATATTCTGATTATTAACAAATATATTTTTATATATTGGTAAGAAATGATAAACGGTCTCATCCCATGAGGTTATGTGTTAAATGTGACTTTTTATTTGTGAAAAATGTCTAAGGCGTCAGTGTTTTTATTTTTAAGGAAGATTCTTATGAAAGAACCACCTTAAGAGACACTCGTTTTGGGTATGATGAAACAGAGCATTATTAGGTTAAAAGAAATGGAATAAGTCATTATAATATTTTTTTAGGGCTAATAGGAGGATAATAAATAATACAAAATTTAAAAAAACATATCTACAAAATTTGACTGCTTTGAGAGTTTTAATAATTCAGCAATGTAATCAGCAGGTGATTTGAGCAAAATTCTTAGCTTTAGCAAACTAATTTTATAAATTTCACGTTCTTTTCGATCTAAATTTTGTTCCTTTTTCAAATTACTGTCTTATTATACACTTGTGTATCATTTAGTCAGTTTAGATATATATCTCCTAATTTTTACTTGTTTCATTATTCGCCCTGAGCATGACGGGTGGCGACACCTAAAATTTTGAGCATCGGGGGGTAAACTTAAGATATGGGTTTTTTTTTCTTTTTTATGATGTTGTTTTTAACATTTTAAATGAAGATATCATATTGACCAAGCTTAATCACCTTTTATATATTTCTTATTTGGTTAATAAAAAAACGTCTTATTGAAGGAGTGGGCAGAATTTTGAATAAAGATTTTTTCAACATTGATTTCAGATGGAATAGACGAATTTAAAATAAATTTTACATAAAATCGGTAGAAACGATGTAATTTATTCCATTTATTCTATAAATTCCATTTATATTCAATATATTTTCAAATGTAAACAGTACAACACAAAATAATGATTAAAACAATATTTTATACAAATAAAGTTCTATTTTGAATTTATCTTATGTAAAAGTTAAGAAATTTATTTGAAAATATCTTTGTAAAAATTGCAGACCATAAATTATTTTTTTCTTGTAAATTAAATAATTTTACATATCGACGGAGTGGACAAATATATTAAGAGTAACATTTCCAAAATACTGCTATTGCCAATTTTCGTACATTTTTACAATAATTCCATGTATCTTCAAAGTCATCCTCTGATATACTCCAGAGAAACAGCACATTGACAGAGTGGACACATCAACACAATAAAAATACGCGACAAACTTTTTAAATTTTTTTTATTTTTATCTAACATAATGTTTGAAAATAATTTTTTGTGGTTAATATTTCTAAATAGGCCATTCTAGGATAATTTTCAGGGGTTCAGAGCAATCTGGGAAAGAGTCAATATTGATACATTTTTCCGCAATATTTCTATTTCGCTCTTTTTAAAAGTGCTCTTATAAAGAGCGATTTCTTGTTTAATCTCAATAAGAGTGCTCCCACAGAGATAAATTCTCTTGACTCTCAGTAGGCAATCACTTTTTAAAAGAATTATTCTTTGAAAGTGCGATATGCATGACTCCCTCCGTCATATCGTTCTTGCCGAGAGTTATCCTCTTAAGAATTCTTCTCAATCACTCTTTGCAAGAACGCTCCCATAGAGAGCAATTCCCTTCGCTTTCAGCATACTATCGTTCTTTATAAGAATCATTCTTTGAAAGAGTGATATTCAGGACTCCCTCAGTCATATCGTTATTTCCAAGAGTTATCCTCTCAAGAATCTTACTAAATCAATCTTTTCAAGAACACTCCCACAGAGAGCGATTCCATTGGCTCTCAGTTGACAATCGTTCTTTATAAGAATTATTCATTGAAAGAGTGATATTCATGACTTCCTCCGTCACATCGTTCTTTCCATGAGATATCCTCTCAAGAGATTTTCTCAATCACTATTCGCAAGAACGCGCAAGAAAAAATGTATTTCGCAGAAATGGTTGTAAAACACGTATCTATGTATACTGTTTATACCCACCCATATATATGTGTGTGTGTGATTTTCAAAAAACAAAATGGTGGAGTCAATAGCACAGCAGTGTTATTATGTTCTGTGAGACTTAAACACTCTAGTAGTCTGGTTTTTAAAAATACGCCGTAAAAGTGTTTAAGCCCACCTAAACATGGGGTACCATTCGGATTATACTACATGTTTAGGAGGGCCTAAACACTTTTACAATTAAGTTTATAGGAAATGCATCTAATTATACGTGTATTGTCCGTATAATATACGTGTACGTTCACCGTGCCAAGTGTGTTAACATCCCTGGCCTAAACACTTTTAGGGCGTATTTGTAAAAAACAGGCTACTAGAGTGTTTAGGTCCTATTAAATATAGTAACACAATAGTGTTACACGCTCCGCCATTTTGTTTTTTGAAACTCTGATATTTGATTCGTAAAATCAGCTCCCAGCAATAGAGATATTCGCCAGACACAATAGAACCGGCATGATTCTCTGTTATCTAAGAATAGTTTCGCTCTCAGATGGAGTCATATTCGATCGATCCTCAAATGAATCGTGCCCGGCACTATTCTCTTTCCCGATGAATGGTTTATTTTTTTTAACAAATGTACGATTGAACTTTCTTCATGCACGTAAGTTGGGTGGGAAATTGTACATTTTGAGTCGTGAACCACACAAATAAAAAAGTAAAAAAAGAGATAAAAATGGCTATTTCTACCCGCTTCGACATTTCTGCCCTCTACTCAAGACCCACACGCACGAATCACAACCACAAAACTTGAGTACCTTTTTATCAGTTATTTTCCTATAATAAACACTGCACAATAGGATGTAGACGAGATCGACAAAGCGTGCCCGCCAAATTTTGGCGGAATCCCACCGTTTCCTACTTTTCTCCTCGCTTAACGTACATTCCCTGTCCCACACTTCCCGCTCTCTCTTCAAAGCAAAAGGAAAAAAAAAGGTTACGAGGCGAAAGGGGATCGCGGAGGCGAAGGCGTGATGATCCTACACCTGGCAACACTTCATCCACCGTAGCAAGTCATCTACAAATATCACACAAGCTAAGGATTTCGCTTGAGCTAATCCATGCAGAGGTAAGATGACCCCCCCCCCCCCCACCTTTCGGATCTCCGGCGTATGGGACGGCTCGGGGGAAATCATGCCACAGAATCACAAATTACATAAGGGTAAGCACGTGGAACGTGCGTAGCTTGCCAAACGATTGGCAACTAGAAATACTCTCTAGGAAAGCAGATACATAGGTACGAACTAGACATAGTAGCATTACACACGGAGAAAAAATTGTAACTATTATAATGTAAAAGCACCTCACGATATAGAAGCAAGAACTTTCCTTGTTATTTTGCTATAAATTCATACGTTTAAAGTACGAGCGATACTCATACTAACAGAGCACGATATCATGATAATTGCTGTATCTTTTATTGCTGTGATTCTTGTGGGTTAAATAAATACTCAAATATAAATTGACCTTATATTTATTATTTCAAGTTGCCCCCGTATGGCTATGATTTATTAACAAGTTCGTACACTGACGAAGGCCCATGCGACACTGTGATGCTCCGCAGCCTGAGCTCGCGTGGAGTGGGGGAAGCGCCCTCTGTCTTACCCTACATCTGGTTACTACAATAATATTTCAGGAGCTTCAAACCTTAAAAGCAACGCCGTCATCCGAAAGAAGCGTGGGTACTCATCACACTGCTATCGCATGAGTACACCATTCTGTGGCATGCCGCTCACACTATTTCGATATGAGAGACTTTGAGCGATTGAGGTACAGGCCCGCCCCCTAGCGCTGGAGGAGGCAAACTGCGCGCGCAGCTATTCGATGCTATATGACGCTGTACGACGTACGTAAAGTATAAAAATAAATTGATTGTTCTAATATAAAAAATTTTATTTGTGCATATATGGAATATATGCATGTTTCGTGCCGCGTGAGAAATCATGTATATTAACTGTGTAATAATGTAATTTGCCAGAACTGAAAAACTTTTACTGCCACAAATAAGAACAAAAATTCTTTCTCTTCTTACTAAGCTGAAAAATAAAAAGAAATACACCTATATACATATATATATATATCATTAAACGGACGTTTGATGGGCACCACTACATATACAATATAATACAGACACATCGGTTTTCGTAGCTCAGTTGTCAGATGGGGACCAGTATTCATTGTGCAAACAGATAGTCGGTATTTACTGTATTGATAAACAAATTCGACTTCAACTTCACTTGAAATTCAAATTGTTTTAAAAAGAAAAGTTAATATTTTTCTTAACACGTGCATGTAATACACCCTTTTCCATGCATCTTAAGTGAATGGCAAATTGAGCATTTCGAGCGTTTTCGCCGGAGCGGGAGGTAATGACCATTACCCTCCGGTCCTAAAAAATATTTTTCAAATTTTGGAAATATTTCAAATTTTGGAAATTTTGAAAAATGTTGGAAATTTCGAAATATTTTGGAAATTTTTGGAAATTTTGAAAAATTTTGGAAATTTTGAAAAATTTTGGAAATTACGAAAAACTTTGGAAATTTCGAAAAATTTTGAAAATTTCGAAAAATTTTGAAAATTTTGGAAAATTTTGGAAATTTCGAAAAATTTTAGAAATTTCGAAAAATTTTAGAAATTTCGAAACATTTTAGAAATTTCGAAAAATTTTGGAAATTTCGAAAAATTTTTGGAAATTTCGAAAATTTTGGAAATTTCGAAAATTTTTGAAAATTTGAAAAATTTGGAAATTTCGAAAAATTTTGGAAATTGTTATTTTAAAAATGAAATTGTTATTTAATTCATAATTTAAAAGGGCCTTACATGCACTTGTCAAAAAAAGTACGGTGTGTAACAAGGGGGAGGGCAATTCCTACCTCGGATAATGATTTTAGCACTCATCTTCGTATCGGGCGCCAATGGCGGCCTCGACTACGACTCGTGTTAAAATCATCTCACCCTCTCTAGAAATGACCCTCTTACCCCCCTAGTTACACAATATACTATTATCTGTTTCTTTGTTTTAAAATTTTCAATTAACTGAGACATGATTATTATGAAATGATAACTCTATGTTACTAAGTGTATCCATCGTACTTCTTATTTATGCCCTTTCAAATGAAATGAATTTCTGGGAAATTAAAAATATATCCGATGTCCGAAAAAGTTGGCAACCTTCATAGTTATGAATCCTTAGAAATTGAGCCTTTTCAGAGCGACACGAAAATGAAAAGGAACAAATTTCGGAGAAAATAGAAATATTTGTAACCTTTGCTTATATTCAAAACTTTGTTGTATACGTGTACTATTTTAAATATCGGCTACTTTTAGATTAAATAGCGAATATTGTAATGTAAATCCCAATATTTGTTTGCTATATAATAGCAATTTATTTTGAAAAAAATTGAGTTGAATTTCTAAAAGTCTAGAAAATATTCTAATTATTATAATCGGATTGTACTGAAAAATCTCCCATGACAAAGATTCTTTGCCATCTGCACTCAAGGGCTTAATAAAATACTTATTTAAAAAATCTTTTATTATGATAATTTATGATAAAAAACTTTTAGTTTTGTCTTTATTTATTATTTAAATTTTTGTAAGTATACTTTAATAATCTAGTATTATTTTTTAATATTAAAAAACAGGATTTTTATAATTGCACCTTTTTCCGATTGATTCACATTTTTCGTGTTCCCGGAATGCGTCTTCGTGTGCAAGATACCTATTATATGTAAGTATCTACATATTAATATAGGTACATGTGCTACTATAGCGCCGTGCAGCTGCGCGGGCAGCTTGCCCCTTCCAGCGCTAGAGCTCAATCGCTGAAAGTCGCTCATACCGAAATAGTGTGAGCGGCACACCACGAAAGGGTGTGCTCATGCGATCGCAGTGTGATGGATACCCACGCTTCTTTCGGATGGCGGCATTGCTTTTAAAGTATGAAACTCATGAAATATTATCATAACGTCGTGTACTCTTAGTATGAGTAGCTGTCGTGCTTTCAAGATGTGTATTCATAGTAAAATAGTAAGGAGATCATACTATTCTTTCGCAGATTCTATACTTCTTTCGCATATTAGGTCTGGTACTTATATAGCGTTATACTCCTACATCAAAATAGTTAGAATTTTCTCTCCGTGCAGGAAGTTAGAAGGGCGGGCCCAGCAACGACGCGAATCAATAAATACACATTTTTTATAGTGGATTGGAAAGGACTGGCCAGCTGAGAATGGGTTTTCTAATAAGTAACAATTTGATACACGCCATAACTGACTTTAAATTTGTTAATGATCGAATAGGTATCCTAATTGTTCAAAGCAAATGGTAGAAATACATATTTATTAATGCTCATTGCCCAAAAGAGAACGCGAACGATGACATGAAAAACTCTTTTTTATACAACCTTAGAACAAGTATTCATAGTTTCCCAGCTTATGATGCAAAGGTAGTACTAGTAACCTTTAACGCGAATATCGGAAGACAATGGAGTAAGAGTAGTAAACTTCGCTACCTCCAAGAATGTAATAGTAAAAAGCCCTTCCTTCATCCATAAAGATCACACAAATCAACCCGGATATCATCAGATAAAAAAACGCTTGCTCAAATCGACCACGTTTTAAGGTGATGCTAATGTCACCGGTCACCGACAAATACGAGGATCCACTTTTCTCATTTCATTTTCAATTGTGAGTAAATATCTTTATGGAAAGCTGTTATTCCAATCAATAAGAACAACCTTCCAGAGAGATATTCTCTTAAAATTTAAAAATGAATGAAGAAAGTGGTTCCCCGGGGTATTTACCAGTAACACGGGGTTTAACATCACCTTAATTGACAATGGACGCCATGCAAATATTCTCAATGTTAGAATTTACCGAGGTACAGAGTGCGACTGCGACCATTTTCTGGTTGTAGCCAAAATAAGAGCTCGTATACTATCCAACAAAAATAAGAATAAAGCCTGTTCAATAGTAGGATTTAACGAGCAAAAATTAAAAATCCAACTCCGTATCTAAATATAGGGATGAGCTTGAAAACAGACTATGTAGCCTAGTCAACAATGGGGAGAGGGATGATATTAAAGTAACTTGGGAAAACATAAAAAGTACTTTGTGAAACAAGTGGTTAAGATGGTATTAGGACAACGAAAACAGAGCAAACATAAGTCGTAATTCGATTCGAAAAATGAGAGAAATGCAAAGATAAAAAGCAGCAAGCAAAAATGCTTAACCTCAATAACACCACCGAAACGATGCTTACGTATTATCATAGCATAAAGGAACAAGCCAAACGAGTTCTCTGAAAGAAAAAGCTAGAATGGGAAAATAAGAAGGTTTCAGGAACGAAAGCTCCGACTATACAGGAAAACAGTAACAGAAGTAATATTCGCGAAATGTACGCAGGTATAAACTTGATACGGAAAGGATCCCAAAACAATTCCGATTTCCTAAGGGACGAATATGGGAACCTAATAACAGATACAGCAAGGCTACTAAATAGGTGGAGAAGCTATTTTGACGAGTTACTAAATGTACACGAACAACCAACCATTTCGAACTACAACAAAATCCACACTGCTGAACCACACATCGAACAACCCACCGTTAATGAAATTCACGCGGATGGACTTAATCATAATGCCAATTCACAAGAAAGGTTATAAAATAAACTGCAATAATTATAGGGGTATTTCTTTGATTTGTACATGTTATAAGATCTTGTCTAATGTACTAATAGCAAGACTCACACCTCTCTCGAAAGAAATCCTCGGGGATTATCAGTGTGGGTTTCGACGGAGCGGATCGACTAGCGACCAGATGTTTATAGTTAGACAACTCTTAGAAAAGAAATGGGAATATGGTGAAACGGTACACCAATTATTCATTGATTTTAAAAAAGCATACGACTCGATTATAATGGATAAAATTTACCAAGTTTTACAAGGAGAGTGTTAGAAATTCGGAAAACGATTTTTGCTGAAACTATGAAAATAGCTTTCTGGTACCTCTAAATAAAACCCAGCACTAGTAGATTGATCGAATAGGTCCTTGAACCTGAGATACAGCTAAAAATGTTAGCATTATCTATATGTCCAATGTTAAAAATCTTATATATAATGATGTACGCATAATGTTAATAAAATATGCTGTATCTACTATACAAAGGCCCATTCGATAAAACTACGGGTATTGGACTTCATTTTCAGGACAAGAAAACGATCTCTAAAGTTTCACAAAAAATCCGCGACCCAAAGGTCTGAACCTCCTAGTTAGAATTATTAGGGATACCGAAAAAGCTAGTTAACTTAACCAATTTCTTCCCAAGCGGCCATTTTATAGACGATTGGTTTTTTGCCTAAAAAATTGTCGAAAAAAAATAATAATAACCAATAGCACTTTTCTGAAATAAAATTGTCCGCTCTTTCCGATTCTGAAGTCAGAATTTTGAAATTTCCGTTGGAAAATTTCAAATGGCGGTTTGAATTTAATGAAAAATCAGAAATACATTTTTTAACATTTTGACATGCTTGTTTAGTATAAAACGGGTTCAACGAAGATCTTGATATGGATTCATGTTGCAAATGATATTATTGTTCAAACATTTGATGTTTCCAAATTTTCCCGAAAAATTTTCCAAGATGGCGCCTGTGACATCATGAAATAATCGGAAACTTCATATTTTTTTCAAAAATTTTCTAATTTATACCAAATTTTGAATACTGAGGTTCTTGAGGTCGCTGATGATGAATCTGACATCGAATTTGAAAAATTCAAGATGGCGGACATTTTTTTCAAAAGTCAACCGATTTGGGCCAAATTTGATATACGGGGATTTTCAGGGTTGCTGATAACGAATCTGAAATCAGATTTGAAAAATTCAGCATGGCGAATCCAAAATGGCCGACATTTTTTTTAAACGTCAACCGAATTGGATTCAATTTGGTATATTTACTTTTGAAATAATGGTTGAAGAAATTATTCATTTTTTTCAATTTGGTAAGGGTCGAATCAACTTGAACATAATATATTCCTCACATTCTTTACAATAATTTTTGGAACTTTCTTCCTTGGCTGGTTTCCCAACAGTCCTTTTCAGGATAGTTGGCGAGATTTACAATCTGGCAAAGTGTTTATTTCTCTAACAGCCATTCTCAAGATAGTTAGAGGATATTCTCTTTTTTCTCCGGGTGCCTCCCTAACAGTCCTTTTCAGGATAGTTGGCGAGATTTCCAATCTGGTAAAGTGTTTATTTCTCTAACAGTCTTTCTCAAGATAGTTAGAGGATATCTAGTTTATTGGGCTATTTGTAACTATCCTGTTCATGATATCATGTTAGCTGTTTCGCACAGTTAGTGGTTTATTCCTGTAGCAATTTTTCCAAGATTATCAGATAATCTTTTCATGAGTTTGTCATAAATAAGATTTATAAAACTTTCGCAATTATGTCGAAATGTAAGTCTACAGAGAATGACAGTTTTGATAGAAGTATTGAAGATGACAATGTTTATGATTATGACAGTGAAGATGAACATACCGATGAAGAAGTTTTATTTGTACCAAATGATGGAAACAGTGACGTAGAGGGTTTGAACAGTGATGACGAAATCGATCAACGTCATACTCTCACTGATGCAACAGTCTCTTCTTACGAAGAAGTTTATCGAAATTTAGTGGGTAAGAATAATAAAAAGTTAGAAGAGTCTCAACTTGACTCAGAAATATTTAATTTTGACGCAATAAACAGAAGGTCCTAGACAAAAGTACTCGAGAATTATTTGAAATTTTTTTTTTTGTAATGAAATGAAAAATCAAATTATTGATTCTACCAATGAAAATGATTTTGATTTGGATTTTGATAATTTCAACCAATTTTTAGGTATAATTATATTTTCTGTTTTCAATATTCGTAAGAGTTATAAATATACAAAATTGAATCCAATTCGGTTGACGTTTGAAACAAATGTCGGCCATTTTGGATTCGCCATGTTGAATTTTTCAAATCTGATTTCAGATTCGTTATCAGCGACCTTGAAAACCCCCGTATATCAAATTTGGCCCAAATCAGTTAACTTTTGAAAAAAATGTCCGCCATCTTGAATTTTTCAAATGTGATGTCAGATTCATCATCAGTGACCTCGAGAACCTCAGTATTCAAAATTTGGTATAGAAAATTTTTGAAAAAAATATAAAGTTTCCGATTATTTCATGATGTCACAGGCGCCATCTTGGAAAATTTTTCGGGAAAATTTGGAAACATCAAATATTTGAACAATAATATCATTTGCAACATGAATCCATATCAAGATCTTCGTTGAACCCGTTTAATACTAAACAAGCAAGTCAAAATGTTAAAAAATGTATTTCTGATTTTTCATTAAATTCAAACCGCCATTTGAAATTTTCCAATGGAAATTTCAAAATTCTGACTTCAGAATCGGAAAGAGCGGACAATTTTATTTCAGAAAAGTGCTATTGGTTATTATTATTTTTTTTCGACAATTTTTTAGGCAAAAAACCAATCGTCAATAAAATGGCCGCTTGGGAAGAAATGGGTTAATAAGAATGTGTCAAGATAATAGTAGTGGCATAGTTAGCGCAGGAAATAGCCAATCAGAGCAGAGTAATTAAAAATAAACAATGGATTAAAACAGGGGTGTGCGCTATTGACCTCCATATTAAACCTGCAAGAAGAGTGTGCCACCTGTAGACACGTTTCTCGATGAGGCTTTAAGAGATGCTGCTTTTTGGTACCCAAAAATGAAGTTCAGTACCCATAGTTTGTTTCAATGGGCCTTTGTTCTCGAGATATAAGCTATTATTTTACTCCGGATATGTATTATTTTAATGAAGAATGGTACCTCTACTTTTATATCACTATATAAGTTTTCATGCTGGAAAAAATGTTCAAAACGAAAACATAAGTAGGCGAAAAGAGCTTTATTTTAAGCTTTGTTTCGTACAAAAATAGTAATCCAGTACAAAGTTATTAACGATTAAAAATAGTTACTAAAAATGCATGAAAAATCAACGAATTTATAGGAGATAAATTTCCTCAACTATTCATGCATTTTCAATCTCCACCTTTAATTGTTAATGACTGTGGACCAAATTGATATTTTTATATGAAACAAAGCTTACATTAAAGTTTTATCGCCGACTTTTATTTATCTTTTGAACATATTTTTCAGCATCAAAACTTATATAGTAATATAAAAGTAGAGGTACCATTTTTCATTAAAATAACGCATATTTGAGTAAAGTAATTCGTATCTTGAGAACAAGAGCCGATTAAAATAAAATACGGATACTGGACTTCATTTTTGGGTACCGGAAAGCACCTTCCAAAGCCTAATCGAAAATCATTTCCTACGGGTGGAACACTCCTTGTTAGTATTAGAATACGTTGTCAATGCCGTGCAAGAAAGCAGAGAGTTATTAACACTAAATGGCTTTTTAACATAATTATTAGCATACACAGGCGATATAGATGTAATAGGAAAGAACAAGAAAGTCATAATAAAAGAACATGGAAATACTAATAAAAACAGCTAAAGAAGTAGCACTGGCAATCAAGGAAGAGAAAACTGAATACATAGTCACTAACAGAATGGTGTTTGAGAATGACGATTATAACGACCTGAAGATGTCTGACAAAACTTTAATAAAAGCAGACGAGTTCAAATACCTCGACATAATAATTGACTCTAAAATTGAGACTCGTAAGAAAATCAAGAAAAGACTGCATTCGGGATATGCATATGGGGAAAACTCCCAAACCTTTAACCTATATGACACGAGGTTTCAATCAGTTTTTTCTTATATTTTAACCGTATTAAACTGTTTCACATAGGCTTATGTTATTGTTTAAAGCTTAAGCTTATTGTTTATTACATTTTTATGTTTACTTTCTGTCATAAATTAATTAAATTTATAAATCAAATGTCTAAACGATTTCAATTATAGTTTCTCTAATGAAGTTTAAAATTGACCTGATAAAAATATAAATAAATAATTTCTTACTAAGAAATAATTAAAGAATAAGATAATATTGGTAATATTTTCATCTTATTCATAAAATCGGAGTTAAATACATTTGAAAATTGTCGTAGAATTTTGGTGTCGCATCCACAACACGCAGAATAACTCAATAAGTAGTAATTGAATTACCTTAAAACGTATTTAATATGAGTGAAATACATCAACAGTATTATGTTGTATTAGAATCCTTTTTTGTTATTTTAGTAAACATAATGCCCAAAATTTAAATACCACCTCAGTGAGACGATTAAAAAATGAACAAAAAAATGTCGCATCCACAACGCATGTTTGTGCCATAAATATTAATTAAAATCGATGAAATAAATGACCAAAATATACTATTTGATAAAGCTTTGAGAAATACGAGTAGCTTTGCATTAGACCTAAAAAACTAATATGTATTAATAAAATAGCAAATTTACATCGATTTGTCGCATCCACAATGCGCCGTCCGCAACACGCCGTCCGCAACGCGTGTTTGTTTAAACATCATAACCTCTTATTGCAACTAGCAAAACTGAATAATACAAATACAAGAAGAAGTTTCTTTGCATTTTACAATCATGAGACCTATTTTGAGTGAAGTAAAATTGAGAAAGAAGAAAGAGTACGTAAAGCACAAACGAATTGAAAAGTTAAAAAAACGGAAAAATGGAGTGAACAGAGAAAGAAATATAGCGAAAAAAAAGTTTTTTCGTCGTCTAAGAGGTAAAATTAGTCAATTTAAATGTTTAAGTTGTTAATTTCAATAAGCCAAATTTAAATTTATAATTTAAATTCAATCAATGCATAAAAAATGGAATTTGTATAATATATTACACTTTCAGTCTTTTTATTCTATAAACGATCTATAATAAAATCCCTCAATTAAAGCATACAATATTTGTTGTCCTTTAGGGAATGTAATTCTTTGACCACATTTGAATCCTCATCCTCCTCAAAGTATCTCTCGGAATCAGAAGTGAGTAGTCACGCATCCTTGTCTTTCGTTATACCTTCTACCGAACCATTACCAATCACTCTAAGCGAGTCATTAAGATCAACGTAATTTGTAAAATAACATTAATGCAATACAAATGTTTGATTTAAATATCAAAAATAAAAATAAAAATAGCTGCACAAATATTTTAGAACTGTTTTCAAGAAAAAATATATACATGGAAATTCTAACATGCCGTATTTGATAAATCATTTTAGATTCGGTCGGCACTTGTTTCGGGCCTGTTCATTGTCAAATATTAATTGTTTATAGTCTCGAGCAGTTGTGTGAAAAAAACTAGAGCTGTGCTCCTAACTTAATTTGACCTCATTTTCAACATTTGAAAGTTAAAAGTTCTGGAGATTTCCCCATAGACCTTTATTCGGTGGGCAAATTACTAAAATCACGACTATTATTACGGAAGACAAAACTAGAAATGTATATAAAAATTATAATACCAGTAGCCCTATACGGATGCGAATCGCGAGCGTTAACAAAACGGAAAGAAAATAGGTTGAGAGTATTTGTGAGTAGAGTTCTAACAAAGATATTCAGGGGTAAAATAGATAAGATAACTCGAGGGTGGAGAATTTTACACTATCAGGAACAACACGAGTATACAGAAAACCACACATTAGAAAGAAGTGTGCATATACCAACGTTAACTCACAGAGGAAGACAAAGCCCCAGTGGCTCAGTGGATTAGGGCTCAGACTTCCACACTGATGGTCCTCACATACACACACACACACACACACATACTCATTCACATATACACATACACTCACACTTTGTCCCTCTCAAGTAAAAAGCTCTTGCGGGAAACGCGCGTCAGCGCTATCTGACAGGTGGCGTTTCTGGTTCGCGCGCGCAGGTCCGGGCACGCTTTCCGGGCTTCACGTACCGGAATTCACGGTGCGGACTCACGCAGATCCGGAATTCGCGGCCCAGAATTCGCGACAGAGAGGTAAGTCAGAAAACCCATAGCTTACTTACTAAACATGATTCGCAAACATTTTCGTGCGTAGAAAGCGAGCGGAAAGCGATTGTTTACCGCCCGAGGGCAAAAAGATGCAAATATTCCCAGGTTTTCACCAAGTGAAATTTACATAGGATTTTTGGTGCTGCTGTTATCGTTTAATTACGAATAGGTATTGTTTCACACACGATAAAGTGAGCGTGAGTTGTGAAAATTATTAGTATAAAACAAATTTGAGTCGAAAATTCTATATCTTGCAAAGTTTACAGATAATGTTGGTAGTGTTGGGCAAATTCTGTTGCAACGCCGTTACCCTAAGCGGGTCCTGGGCGTAGTCGCCCAGAGCGGACGGGTGGGTGCCTATCACCACTACACAGCGCGTCCTCAGGTTGCGGATAGAGGAACGACCCCTGAGAAAGAGGTTAGCTGCGAATAAAGCGAATAAGCAGTCGCGGACAGCCGATAGGCCCAGGCGTGGGTGTGATGAGCCCGCACTGGCGAACGCATTCATCTAGAAACACTACGCAAGCACCGCAACAACTACAAACACTATACAAAATCTCCTATCTTACTTTCTTCTTCTACCTTACTCTGTAATCTATCTCTTTTACCACACATTTCAAACAAAAAATGGGCCAAAAATCCTGCTGTCGTGGAGGATGCGGGAGCGATGACAACTGCCCTGAGAGGAGATGTGTAGAATGATTCGCCACCTGGTCTTACATGGCAACGAAGCCAGCGAAGGCGCGCTGCCTTGCAGGGGGGCGTTAGGATATGAGAATGAAACCGAGTGTGTCTGACGACGAGTTGACTATGTCCTCGCCAAAGTCAGAAAGCTCTCATACTTAGTTCTAGGGAGATATGAGGGTTATCACCCCTAGACGGATGGACTCACCTGCGATCGGAACAGGATCCAAAACGCGCGGGTTTAACTTACTATCATGGCTCAAAGAAAACAAAACCAAACCAAAACGAAAAGAAACTTGAGGGTGGGAACCTGGAATGTACGCAGTCTACACAGAGCAGGCGCGTTCCGGGAAATCATAAATGAAACTGAGAGGTACAATTTAGATTTGGTAGCAATACAAGAAACCCGATGGAAAGATAACGCGATGCTAGGATCCGGTAACTTCGCCTTTTTATATGGGGGCGCGAGCGGGCATTCTCTAGGCACCGGATTTCTTGTTAACAAAAGCATCATACATTCCGTTAAAAGTTGCAATTTCGTGAATGACCGACTCTCGTATATCATCATCGACGGAGCGTGGTATAATTACGTGGTTATTAACGTCCACTGTCCCACGGAGGACAAAGAGGAACAAGTCAAAAATCTTTATTATGAAACTTTAGAGCAATTAAACGACCAATTCGCGTCTTACGACACCAAAATAGTAGTGGGGGATTTCAATGCTAAAATAGGGAGAGAGGAAATGTTTAGGCCCACCATAGGCAAAGAAAGTCTGCACGAAACCAGCAATGATAACGGTATTATGGTCATAAATTTCGCAGCCGCAAAAGATCTTATAGTCAAGACCCCGTGCTTCAAGCACAAGGATATACACAAGGCAACGTGGACATCGCCGGATGGGGCCACGCACAATCAAATCGATCATTTTCTTATTGATAAGAGGCGCCACACGAATGTACTCGACGTAAGGACCTATAGGGGGGCGGATTGCGACTCAGATCATTATCTCGTAGTGGCCAAATTAAGAGCCAGATTAGTAGCCGGTCAAAATAGTAAGCGAGCGAACAAAGTAGAAACCTTTGATATTGGAAAACTACGAAGCGGGATAGAGCGAATCAAGTACCAAGTAGAAGTTAGCAACCGATTTCAGGCGCTCGAGGAAACGGATGAACAGACGGGAGTAGATGACGATCCGAACAGGTTGTGGGGGGCTATCGAAAAAACTATAAAAGGCGCCGCGAACAAAGTACTGGGTAAGAAAAAAAGGCCGAAGAGCAAACCATGGTTTGACGAAGAGTGCGAACTCTGGTTTGAAAGGCGCAAGAAGGCTAAATTAGATAGTGTACACAATGAAAGCGATAGGGCCGTAGAAGAATACCATGAAATAAGAAAGCAAGTACGTGTGATTTACAGAAACAAGAAGCGCGAGTATCAGAAAAATGAAATTAGAAAAATAGAAACTAATAGTAGGAAAAATAACCCGCGCGAGATGTACAAAGGAATAAACGCTATTAGGAAGGGTTTTCAGAGTAGATCGCAGTTAATGAAGGATAAGGACGGGAACCTCGTGACAAGCGAAAATGAACTATTGAAATTATGGAAAGATTATTTCGATAAGTTATTAAACGTGCATGAAAACTCCGAGGAAATGGGAGACGAAATCCACACTGCTGAACTCCATATGGACGAAACGACCTACAAAGAAGTAGAGGCCGCGATCAAAAAGCTAAAAAACAATAAGGCCGCAGGAAACGATTCTATACCAGCTGAACTACTTAAATATGGAGGCACCGCGCTTACATCTAAAATTTTTTATCTAGTATGTGCTATTTGCAGAAATGAAACAATACCAGAAAATTGGAAAGAATCCATCATCATACCGATCTTCAAAACGGGAGATAAAACAGACTGCAATAACTACCGGGGAATCTCACTTTTAGCTACCTGCTACAAAGTTCTGTCAAACGTAATACAGGCCAGACTCACACCATTCGCGGAAGATATAATAGGAGATTATCAGTGTGGATTCCGGCGCAACAGGTCAACGAGCGATCAAATGTTTACCATAAGACAATTATTAGAGAAAAAGTGGGAATATTGCGAAACTATACACCAGCTATTTGTGGACTTTAAGAAAGCGTACGACTCTGTCAAACGAAGCAAAATGTATGAAATCCTAGTGCTCCTTGGCGTACCAAAAAAACTCGTAAAATTAATTCAAATATGTCTGAACGGAAGCACTGGAAAGGTCCGAGTAGGCGGTAATGTATCCGAATCGTTCATGATACGCGACGGTTTGAAGCAAGGTGCCGGGCTTTCAACGGTACTCTTTAACCTGACGCTAGAGCATGTTGTTAGAAAAATGCAGGCTAGCGAGCTAGGCGCAACACTCAACGGAACAACGCAAATTTTAGGCTATGCGGATGACTTGGATATAGTGGGAGATAATGGTGAAACGGTGGCGAGAAATGCGGAAATCCTTATAAATGCGGCTAAAAACACGGGGTTAGAAGTGAGCGAATCGAAAACGAAATATATGATCATGGAGAAACTGGGCATTCGCGAAGCAGAGGGGGATCTCAGAGTCGGAAATTTCACTTTTGAAAAGGTTAGCGAATTCAGATATTTAGGTACAACTATAAATGATCGAAACGAAATTAAAGCCGAGATTAATAAGATACTTCATTCGGGTAATGCCTGCTTCTACGCTGTGAACAGATTACTTAAGTCAAAGCTACTGTCGAAAAATGTCAAAATAAGGATATATAGGACTATAATAATGCCGGTAATCTTGTATGGGTGCGAAACCTGGGCGCTCACTAAAGCGGAAGAAAATCGTTTTAGGGTATTTGAAAATAAGATTCTGCGGAAAATATACGGGCCAAAGAAAGATGAGGAAACTGGGGAGTGGAGGAAACTGCACGATGACGAGCTACATAATTTGTACGCGTCACCAAATATTAACAGAATAATAAAATCACGGAGACTAAGATGGGCAGGGCACGTGGCAAGAATGGGCGATGATCGTACAGCAGCGCGCATAATGAAAGGAAAACCGAAAGCAACGCAACCTCTTGGTAGACCTAGACGCAGATGGGAGGATAACGTAAAATCAGACGTAACTGAAATTGGGCGGGAAGGCGCGAAATGGATGGGGTTGGCACAAAATAGGGAAACGTGGAAGGCTTGCGTAGATGAGGCGATGAACTTTCGAGTTCGAAATGCCATTTAAAAAAAAAAAAAAAAGTGTTGGGCAAATTGGTACTTATTAGTTAAGGTGGTCCTATAGTACATTTTGAAAAATTTGGTAGTTACATGATAACATTTTTTTAAATTGGTGGTTATATTTGTTACCGAAAAAGAAAGATTTTGGAAATTTTCATAAATTTTTAGACAGTTTACCCATAGTTATGTAGGAAAAACTAGCAATTTTCAATGAAAATTGATGTTTTTTCAAAATATTATTTTTTTTTCAGTTCTATGTCCTTGCGCATACGAATGCAAGTATATCATTTAAAAAAAATTATGTAATATCTAACACCTGTACCACACAGAACTGTGAACTCCAAATTTTTAAAACACAATTATAAAGAGAAATAAAATTATATTAAATTTTCATTGTAAAAATAAACTAAAAAAATTACGTTTTTAACTCTATTCATGGGCAACACTCTCTTAATTTCTTTTTTAAAATCGGAGTTCATGGTTGTTATGCAAATAAGTTGAATAAGATATCCTTAATGTTTCAGATTAATTCATTGTAATCCTATGCGCATAAGACTTGCTGAACATTGGAAAACCATAAATAGAGAGAACCGCACTTTTGTAAAATAATAAATAATTATCTGATGATTTTAAAACAATTTTTCTATCGCAGAATATCGAATAAAATTTTCTTTTAATAATTTCTATGATTTCTGCAGTTTTTCTGCATAGTATAGAGTAGATTTAGACACGGGTTTGGATTCGATTAGTGTAATACACGCTGTATTGTGTGCAATAAAGGTCGGAAGAAAAATTCGTATAAATAACTATTAAGCGCATTAAAAGTATTTTTATGGCCAATATTGTCAATACAAAATCATTTTCTGTTATAAAAATGTTCAAAGTATCAGAAAATGAAATAAAAAAAACGAGTTTTTCGTCAAATTTTACTATAGGACCACCTTAAAAAAAGTAAATATACTTTAAATAAAAATATATTTCAATAATAATATTTAAAAAACAGGACTTAAGTACAAAAGTACTGAAGTGATATAATTAAGTACCTAGTATTTTTTGCAAGTACTTTAAGTAGTATAGCTGGAATATGCTATTTAAGGTTAAATCTGCAATTGTTAGCAATTTTGATACGCCATTCTAAATCGGCCGTTTTAAATTTCTTAATTTTGATATGGAAATCTGCAATCCCAAAAACCTTAGAGTACCAAGTTCCAGACAATATTGGAGTAGCGATATACAAAGAAATAAGATGGTTTTTGTGCAAAAACGGCTTTTGGGTAAATATTGATTTCAACGGATCCGCGCGGAATCCCTGAAAATTGTTTTAGCAAAAATTGACCGGTTTTCACAAAAAGTATCTTATAGATTCGTGTTTCGGATACCTTAAATTGCATATTACAGCAGAGAAACCGAAGGGACCACTTGGTGCATTCAAAAGTACCAGCCGCGCCGGGACTATATTTGAAGTACTTCAAAAATGTACTTAAATCCTTTTTTTAAGTACTCGGTAATTGTCCGAAAACACCTAAGAATTTTTTTTTCAAGTACTTGAAGTACAAGAACTTAGAAATTTGTACTTAAGTACCGTCTTATTTAAGTACCGCCCAGTACTGGATATTTTCATTGTATTGTTACCAAACTGTTTTGAAAGTAAAAAATGTATTTTTTCTTTAAAGTATTATAAAATGTAAAAAGAAGTGTGAAAATTATGTGTAAAAAAGGGTAAAAAGGTCTTAAGTGTAAAACTATATAAAATTCGGATAATTTTTAAGATTTTTTACACTTTTTAACACTTTTGTATACTTTCTTGCACTTCTTTACAAATCTTTTACACTTCTTTACAAATCTTTTACACTTATTTACATTCGTTTTCGTAGCGAAAAGAATTTTTTAATAAAGAAAATATTAAGAAAAAAAATTAACCTACGTGGTACTCGAATACAAAACCTTCGGGTTACTAAGCCATAACTTAATACTACCCTAACATAGCTCTTGCTATAAAAGTAGTATTCAAATGACATCACAAGTTGTATATGAATAAACTTAGATAATTAAAAAAAAAAGTAAAATAGAGTTGGTAGATAAAAAGTAAAGTTATATACAGTGATATATAATTATATATACTTATATAAACATGTACAGTTGTATATAAATATGTATAATTATATAAAATTATATATAAGTATATATATTTAAATATATTCATACTCAGTTATATATCCAAAATCTAAATATGACTATATATAACCAAATATGATTATATTTAACATCATTTTTACTCGAGATACCTTGCAGTATTTTAATTTCTAATTGCAAAGGTATAATATTATAGAAGTCTTATTACATACGATTTTTTTATTTTATTTTTTCACTTTGTTACTTATACCTGTTAGAAGGTGTGAAGTAATCCATGAGGGCATTCACTTCAGTACACGTAAGATCGCACTTAAGCTGATCAAGACCTCGATGAAATTCTAATCTTGTTACAACTTTTTCGTTTCTTGTGTCAAATGGTCGAAGAAATTCGTTTACCTTTAAAATAATTTTAAAGTTTTAATACGATGCAAATTTTCATGTACGAGTATATAACATAAATCCTACAGTAGGATTTCCTGCTCAAAAATTAAAAAAGGAATAAATGAAAACAAAATAGATATTATAGAGGATACTAATAGAAACATTTCTCATCAAAGATGTATACATATATATTTCGAAATATTGAGCTGTAACATCTTACCGCAAAATGTAGAACAATTTATAGGGGAAAATAAGTACCCCAGTACGGATACCCATAGCTATTTTGGCTGTAACTTTTGATTACCTCAGTAAAAATCATAATTTCAAAATGGAATTTGTCGTATATGAACAGATCTTTTTAAAGTAATTGATTTGTTTTTTATCAAAGTCTATTACTTTATCAAGTATTAATGAAAAACGAAAAATTAAGATTTTGAGTTTTCAAAAAAATGTCTCCCGGTACGGACACCCTTAGCTTTTAGTAGAATTTTTTGTCTAAATACTTGAAAATGGTAGTTAAAACATATTATGTATAAGTTGTAAAACAATAGGAATATTTATTAAGAACACTTAACACGTGAATAATTTAATTATAATATCTTCAAATTATTTATAATTTAAAATTTAAGATTTTACAAATTTCACAAATAAAAAATTGATTATTCGAACAAAAATGTTTTTCTTACATAATTGGTATCGAATTGTCTTTTGCAATCAATATATATGCTTAGCTTTGACATTTATTAATATTTTTAAAATTGAAATTGCAAGAAACAAGTATAAAAGTGTATCGCGTCAAAAAAATGTAATACAATGCAGTGACACTTTTACTCATCCGTGAAGTATTAAAAATGATGTACTGATTACTATCTAGATAAAAACTTATTTATGGAAGCAGAGGTCAGCTTCGGAAATTAACTTTTAACATGGAAAATAACGACATATTCATTACTTTCCGCTATAACTCTTGTAGGGGCGAATTAAAGAAGAAAAGGTCTGATCATGATCAACAAAAAGTACTGCCATCATAGCGACAAAAGCCAAATACTCATGGGTATCCATTTTGGGATCCATACTGGCGGACTCCCCCCTACTCGTAGTTATTTTTAGTAGTGAAAACATAATTTTTTAAATCAAATATAAAAATCAATTTAGATTTTTTTACACGTGACGTAATAGACCAGCCTGCAGTATTCCGAGAAAAAATCTTTATAAAGGTGTAAAATAGTACATTATGCATCAAGGGAGTAAAGTGGGCAATGTACGCACTGTGTGACGTTGCCGACCGAGCGAAGCGAGGTCGGCATTTCACACAGTGCATGCTTGCCTACTGTACTCCAGAGGTGCGTATACTACTTTTCACCACACCCCCGTAAAGAAATGACTGTAGGCATCTCAGCAGGCCGTACAGTACCCCATGCTCTGCCTAGAAGTAAAGTGACTTGTGTACGCGCGACGCGCTGTTTTACCGCTCGAGACGCAGTCGAGAGCGGAAAAAGGCGCATCGCGCATGCGCAAGTCACTTTATTCCCTAGGCAGTCCATGCGGTACTGTACGGCCTGCTGAGAGGGCGTACAGTCAGCACTTTACGCGCAGTGTGGTGAAAAAGTATGTTTTACTTTCAGGATCCTATATTCAGAATTTAGAAAACGTGTCTTTACCATATTAGAATATTACGGATTTCAAATGCTTAAAAAGTGATTTTCTTACCTTTATTCCGTTGCATACAACTTTTGCTTTTATTTTTGCCAAAATTAAATCAATATCTTTCTCTTCGGATGAGTAATGATTGTCAGGTAGTTCGGAAGTACCTATTCTGTTTCCTGATTGCTCTTTGTCACATACTGGCGATTCATCCACGAGCTGTTCCAATTTACTTATGAAATCTAAATAATGGAATCCAATATCGTTATTGTACATAAACTCTAGCGACAAAATTTCTTGCTGTGTAAGTGGAATCGCTGCCACCGCAAAAACTTGGCGTAATTGAGCTCGGGAGACGTGACCTCGATTACCTCTACAAAACCAAACGAATATTTTTTGTAACATTTATATGTACACTCAGGACTGCCATGAAGTATTAGAACACCAAATTCGTAGATTATAATTTTTAATTGTTTACCAATAACAAATAATCTATTTCGAAATATTGAACTGTATGCACTTTTTAGTAGTAGAAACGAATTTAAATTTACGATTTAATATTCTAGCACTTTACGGCATTGCTGAATGCACATTCCCAGTCTGATTAAAGAGACTGGTTAAAAACTGTTATGCAATTAAAACTGCAACACTATGTAAAACTTTTATAATGTATAAGATTTAGAAATGATATAAGCATACACGCATATCATCCAAGAAAATTAAAGTTAAGTATAACCCTAGTAGAAAAAATGTTATATGCCAAAGTTTGCCTATATTTGCCTTGGTGTGTCATAATATGCTAGCATTTGTCACAGTAAGCCAAACGTCGAAAAAACGTGTCAAATTGACCGTTTTGACACTCATACAGCAAATTTTTGCACACATGTGGTAAGTTTTAGTACACTTTTGGCAAACTTTGGCATAACCGACTTTTACATTAAAATATACATGTTTGCTGCAATTTCCCAGCACAGTTAGGCATAGTTAAGTAAAATCTTGCGCAGTTAGACATAATTCAGTATATTCCGGCAAATTTTGACATATTGTGGTAAACTTTGGCAAATTATGACAAACCTTAGCAAATTTTTGCAAACTTTGGCAAACTAGCATAGCCAATTTTTACATTAAGCTATATATTCTACTACAGTTTATAAATCGGTTATACAAAAGTTGGCTAAAGTTTACCAAAGTTTGCCAAAAGTGTGCCATATTTCCAAAATTTGCCATAATTGTGCCAAAACGACCAATTTGGCACTTTTTCAGACCTATGGCGTACTCTGGCCATCTCTGGAAAACTTTGGCACAATTTGGCACAAAAATCATTTCTACAGTTCCACTAGGGAAGTACTAAAAAAATTATGTTTTGCTCTCGGTATAATTAATACCAGAAAAAAACATAGAATAAATTTTGAAAAAGTCAATATAGTAATTACAATTCCAAAAGATTAAATAGAAAAGTATTCCACAATGTTAAGGTGGAGCTACGAGTATCTACCGATTTTCGACAAAAAAATCAATTTTTTTATTGACTTCTTAAAGTTTGTATGAGAAGAATATTTTAAGACTAGATAGATGTCACAACTCAAAAAATTAACGCGGTTAATTAATAGTTAATATAAATTAATTAAAATTGAGTAGTATATGCAAAAATAAAAACTTTAAATGAATTTTTCTCGAAATACATTTTTATAGCTTTAAAATGTTCCAGGCATCAGTGCTCTTAACTTCAAGTGTTAAAGCAATTTGTTTTTCATTTCCTTGTACCCTAAATAAAAGAAATTTGCTTGATTTTTAATTGTTTTAAAAGTATATGTCAAGATATAATTACCAATGCAGTGAAAAATACGACTTTTTACGGATGTTTTGTTCACTTAACTGCATAGTATTTTCTTATATAAAATAAGATATACAAAATAAAAACCAAGCGATTTTTTTTTAATTTAGGGTACAAAGAAATGATATAATTTGTTCGAAGATTTTAAGTTGGGAGGGTGAACATCTGAAATATTTTTAAAATATGCTATTTTTAAGGAGAAAAAAGTGTATTATCGGGTATAGCAAAATAATTACTACGCTAGAAGGGCTCTAAATTTTCTTTTTTGATAGCGAATGCCACTATCAATCTTTCTTGCATAACAAATTAAATTGAAAGATTTAGAAAAATCAGTAGAGCTCCACCTTAAGTAAAAAGCAATGCTTGATAAAAAGAAATAAAATACTAAGAAAAAGGATTTCTGAGTAATTTGACTTACTTATCAAAATTTTGAAAGTATTGTCTTATAGAAAACCGTCTTTCTCTTATACGATGCATTATTTTTCTCAGCGTCTTTTGATATATCTTTTCTACAACTTCTCTTGATACGATATCAGAACACTCTCCTTCCTGATACCCTTTTCGAAATAATTTCCTTACATCCGCAGAGGGCGAAACTATTTTATAGTTTGGATATTTGTGTAGTTGATTTATTGTAAATACTGAAATTAATAAAAGGTACGATGTTTTTTAAGTTTTTTTAATTTCATACTTTTTAATGGTAATTTTCTGAGAAATAAATCATATATAGACATATACGGCCATATAAGAGCAAATCTACAAAAAATGTATTTTTTCGTCCCAAAACATTAAACAGAACTGTTGCAATTCATTTGCACTTAGCTTCCTCAAACTAAATCAATTGTTGCAATATGAATTTCTTTATTCTAATACATTCATTTTAAGCTGCTAATTTATTTCTAATTAATAGTTCAAAGAGGCGTGTCTTTTATCATTGATTGTTGTCAAAAGATAAATTTCAAAAAATTATAAGCTTATGATCATAAATTGCATTACTATTTAAAAATATCGTAAAATAGAAAAATCGTTATAAAAATAAAATGAATCGAGGAATCTTTAAGGGTCACACACCTTTAAAATGTGAAACAAAAAAATTGATTAGGAATTTTTATTTTGATATTTAATTTAAAAAGGGTTTTTTTTCTTGAAAGTATACATAAAAACCTACCAATTTGTACATTTTATACCTTCTTTGGACCTTCTATGCCTCCATGGCAAACTAAACTGTTTTCGAAGACTTTAAGCACTGTCCGTAAGACTCCAAGTCTACGCATGGATGGATTGGGTTAAAAATTTATGGAGATACTCATTATAGTAGTACTTTTAGTATGAACGTAGGGATTTTGATTTGAACGAGTAGAAAATTTTTTACATCTATAGAAGGGATAAAAATATTAAAAAATAAGTGTTATATTGACAATGTTCATATAGAAAAATACTTCTACTCGCTCAAATCAAAATCCCTACGTTCATACTAAAAGTACTACTATAATGAGTATCTCCATAAATTTTTAGCCCAATCCATCCATGCGTAGACTTGGAATCTTACGGACAATGCTTAAAGTCTTCGAAAACAATCTGGTTTGCCATGGAGGCATAGAAGATCCAACGAAGGTAAAAAATATACAAATTGGTAGGTTTTTATGTATACTTTCAGGAAAAAAACCCTTATTAAAATAAATATCAAAATAAAAATTCCTAATCAATTTTTTTGTTTCACATTTTAAAGGTGGTGTGCCTCCTTAATTTTGCTTTCTCAAAGAGAAAGCTTTGTGACGATGAAAATTTCTTTATCAGATATTTTGATGTTTTCAAGATTCCAGAGTCAGAAAAACATGTTTTTAAAAAATGTATGTCTGTCTGTATGTATGTATCAATGTATGTATGTATGTACGTTTGTATGAGAAACATGTTATGAGCTGGAATTTTGCAGACATGCAAGGTATGTCTCAACTAAGAATTGATTCAATTTTGGATCTGATTGGGTAATAAAAAGTGCATTTATATTAAAAATATTAATTTTAGAAAATGTGTAAAAATAAAAAATTAGTTTTAGCATTATTTTATTTAAAGTGAATTCCAATATAAAATTCTTCAACTCAATTTTCCAGGACCTCTCTTGATAAATCATTCTACTAAAGCAGTTAGCAGCAGTCTTTATTTCTGTCTTCGTATGTTCATCAAAACATAAATAAAAATTCGTTTGTTTGAAAAAAACGAAACCATGTTTACGAGGTGACGCCGTACGTTTAAACAAAAAATTACGTTTCTGTATATATGGCATTGTCGATACTGCCTGGGAATTATCGACAATGTCCGAAAAAATCGGGCAATGTCTAAAATTTACTTATTAAAGTACAATAACTACTCTTTTAAAATCTTAGAGTGAAACATTCATTAACCCTATCGACTTGACATTAAATTTTTAGGGGTTAAAACTGTAAAATGTATTTTCACGGAATCATTTCAAATCTGCAGGACCTGATTAGATATTTACTTTTTCTATCGTATAAAGGGGTTTTAATACTACTTTTTAGAAAGTAATTTCTGAATTTTTCCCTAATCGATCGCTGAATGAGTAAATTTTTCAAATTTCGAATTCAAAATTCAAATCCTATCTTCTGTATATATATATATATATATAAAAAGAACCTGTCCTGGCTGACTGACTGTCTGAGTGACTGACTGACTCATCGATGCGATGGAGGATGCTAGCGACTTGAAATTTGGACAGTATATAACTCCGATTCTATCTCAAATCGAACAGAACAATGGACCTACGTCACCAAATCTCCCGGAAAATAAATATGTTGTAGTTCTCGGTATATAAGAAGACACATATTTTTTGGTTTCGCCGCTGCACCATAATTGCAGTTTTTATATGCATTTGAAAATGCAACCTCAAAAATTGATGATTTGAATTTGTTTTTTTATATGGCTACCGTTTTGTCATTTTTTGAGGTAACGAAATCATTGTTTGCTTATTTTATGTGTCTACCCATTGGTGCGTTCAATTTGATGGGTGGGACGTGGGACATAGGTCGTTTTGGTTCCGATTCCGTTATCTTAATAATAATAACATAGGAAATAACTGAATATCTAGATATAACCTGATCTATGGTTTTAGTGTTTAAACAATCAGAAAAGCAAAATCTGCTAAATTCGTACATTTATTTGTTTATAATAGTATTTCTTTAACTTTAGCTTCGATTTCATTTAGATATCCACGCACTTAATTAAGACCGTTTCTGCATTTTTATTTTCAAGTTAGCGGAATCGGAAATGAAACGATCTATGTCCCATATCTCAGCAATCAAATCGAATGTACCAGATGCTCTTTCAGAATATATGATAAAAATGGTTACAGAATAAAAAACAATAAATACGTTTTCTATACAAAAATAAAAATGCGTTTATCTCAAAAAGGCCAGAATTTCTATTTCTGACACTTCTTTGGTTAGTAGGTGAGTTAAATACCTATGAAACCATACATGAGTTTTTTTTTCTTTTTAAGAGAAAATCGAAGTTAAAAGAATTTTACTTTAGATTTTTATATTGTTTTTATATCTTTTTTGTTTTATTTATTTATTTTTATTCTTTTATTTTTTGTTCTTTTGTTTTTTAGTTTTGTACATTAGTTTTAATTTATTTTTCTTTTCTTTCTACTTTTCTATTATTTTTGTCCACGTGTGTGTTGAAGTTCGAGCTGTATAGCAATATTTTTTACCTACTTCTACTTTCCACTTATGATATTTTTGTATTCCTACATGCTTAGGAACCTTAGCCCATTCGATTTTCTTTTTATCTCTTACAATGAGAGTCCACGACCTACGAGAAGCGATTTTCTCTGAGGCTTCAGGAAGTGATTTCTGGTACCAAAAAATGATGCCTATAGCATCCGTAGTTTCGTCTCATAGGCCCTTGGGGTCAAGATATGACCTTTTGTATTCAAAATACGCGTTATTTCAGTAAAAAAATGGTACCTATACTTCGAATCATAACAAAGTTTCTTTGCTCGAGAAATGATGCAATAAGATAAAAAATTTGAATACAACAGCTTTATTTTACGCCTTGTTTCATATAAAAATATTATTCTGTTGCAAAGTTATGAATAATTAAAAATGATGACGAAAAATGTTTGAAAATTTGAGGATTTTCAGCTCCTTAAATTGAGTAGTTTTCCATGCATTTTTCGTCATCATTTTTAATTGTTCATTACTTTGCAACAGAATAACATTTTTATATGAAACAAAGCTTAAAATAAAGCTCTTGTAGTCAACTTTTTTATCTTATTATATCACTTCTTTAGCAAATAACTTGCAGAGTTATGATTCGAAGTATAGGTACCATTTTTTTACTGAAATAACGCGTATTTTTAACACAAAAGGTCATATCTTGACCCCAAGGGCCTATGAGACGAAACTACGGATGCTATAGGCATCATTTTTAGGTACCAGAAATCACTTCCTGAAGCCTCAGAGAAAATCGCTTCCCGCAGGTCGTGGACTCTCATTGTAAGAACTTCAATATCTTTATCCGGTAACTGAATCAATTGAATGTCATTAGTATACAAAATCCATATGAATTAAAAGATGATTTGAATCTCCTTTTACGATTTTTTTTCTTCTTTTATAGCATTAAAAAAACAATATAATTAACTTCGTTTTTCTCTTTAAAAATAAAAAAAAACAAATCAATCTGGTTAGATAAGAAATTATCACTTTCAATGATTGAAGATTTCAATCTGCCTTAAGAGTATAACGACCTGCACTCTATCTTAGAGAAGCGCTCCACTATAAACAAATTGGTTCAAATTTGCCCTTTAGATCGAGTGAATATTTACTATACTAAAGTAGCTGGCCACTCTAAGAACTTAAGAGAGTAATTATTTAAAAGGAATAAATGTCCATTTGTCATCTTTTTAAAATAAATGTAGGGATGGCGAGCTAAATTTGGATATAACGGAACAGTATAATTTATTGGTCTTTATTCAATTGTGGGCACTGAATAGTCAAAGAGAAAATTCATTTGCTATGCATACAAAATTTTGTCATTTTCACGGCTGTAACAACATTTTAAGATATAAACATTTTTCTACTTCGCAGAGAATTACTCATACATCGAGAACATTACCTCACACTACCACCGCAAGTAAATTGCCACGCGAAACAAAATATTTTATCCCTCTATATAGGAACTATGGCTAGTAGCCCGTTTTACTCCAGTCTCCCCTATAAATGGGAAAAAATATAAAAAATATGACCATATTTAACTCGTCACACTGTTTTACATTTATTCACTCTTTCTTATATTTTCTCGCATGCTTCTATATAATGTACATTATAATAGTAAAGAAAATTTTAAAAATTGAGAAAAATTTATATTTTAGAGATATTAATAAGAAATAATTCACATTAGAATACAGGTATACTAATAATTGCACAGGTCGAATGTAATTCTTTACAAAATCAGATGTGTTGGACATAAACCATTGTATATTGGAAATCAGGCATTTATAATTTTTTGTAATAAACATAAATAGTTGTAAAATAAATAATCAATTAATAACTATTGCATTTACATTTTGTCTAAAAAGTAAAAGTAATACATCTTTTATTATTGATAATTTAAAAAAATTAAAAATATCTATTTTAATGTTAGAACTAGTTGCGACATCTGTAGAAAAAGGGACATACTACGCTAAAGTAACGAAGCATTACCAACAGTGAGCAATACACTGACATAATATACAAATGACCGACGGTAATGTAGATATTCTTATGTACTGTTTGAAACAAATTCGCTATAAATTATTAAACATTTTGTGTAAAATTTGGAGCTAACGAAAGTCATGTATTAATGTTTGAATCATAAGGCATATTAAACTAATTGGTAAATTTTGATATAATGCATACTTGTAGAATATATATCTATATGAAAAAAAGTAACTAACAAAAATAGTAAAAGAAGATTTACTTCACATAAAGATATAAAAATTGAGTCGAAACATTTGAATTTTTTGCAGAATTGTTGCAAGTTTTATTACTAAGGAATATCTACATGAATATTCCTATGAGTATGAGTAGGTGAGATTACAAAGGGGTTAAAAGGGCATCTAAATATGAAAATTAAAAAAAATGTTCAATTTTATACTTAATTATAGTGTACATAACTAAAAAGTTGAAAAATCATCAAAAAAAAAAATTATTCTATCTAACCCATTGCTACCCATTGTCAAAAAATGGTTTTACAGTTTAAAGATTTTTTACATTCTTTATATATGTATTCATTGCAGTAACATAAAAAACCCAAAGCTTTTTGAGTTTGATCCAAGAAAATAATTATTTTGAAGTTTTTTTGTAAATGAATTAATACAAATAATGATTTTACATCTTAAAATTTTTCTTTATCAACTCAAAAAACTTTGGAATTTTTAGGTCACTGCTATGAATACATGTATAAAGAATGTAAAAAAATTTCTTTTAGGTCATAAGAATGAAAATTTGAAAAATAATCCTACGGTAACTGAGATATATTTTGGGAGTCACCGATGAAGACAATATGGGTAGTAATGGGTTAGGTTGGATAATTTTTTTCTTTTAATAATTTTTCAACTTCTTTATTATGTACACAATATAATTAAGTATAAAATTGAACATTTAAACTGCTTTTAGAAAAAATATACACTCATTAACATTTTTTTTAATTTTCAAATTTAGACTCCCATTTTACCCCCTGAATGTTTAAATAAATATAATAATAATAAATACACTTTTTATTTCTATTTCTACCTTGTTCGATATCATCTTCAAATGTTCTCCAACAAATTCTTTCCATATCATTTGGATCTTTATAAAAAGCTAACAAGCTTTCAATTTCATCTTTAGCTAAATATAGTTTGCCAAGACCAGAATGTCGTAAAGCATCCAAACCTCTTCGAAATTGATTTTCCGTTATTCTTCCAACATTGAATATATCAAAATCCTAAAAGCAATAAGGAAGCATTTTAAATCAAAATAAATATTTATTCAAATACATCATAATAAAATTTAAAAATTACTACCTTAAAATACTCTGAGACTCGTATCTGATTTTTATAGGCATGCTCTTGAAGTCTTAACATGATTTCCTTGATATTTCTAATTCTTTGAGAGCTTGTATTAACTGGTAAAAAGTGTAATTGTTGTGGAAATACGCAAGCAGTTTTTATTTTACCGATTTCCGGACGTGGTAACTTGGGCAATTTTACTGATATTATTCTTCCCGGAAAATTATCCAAAAGATCCTACAATTTTTTTATTATTTAAGAATCTTTATTAAAATAATTTGATATAAGATGCACCAGAAGCAACTTTCTTCTTTTCAATTACTTTACTTTTTATGTAAGAAAGATTTACTGCCTAACTGATTTGGCACTCTGTTTTTTCAAAGAAGAATCTTTTTTAATTGAGTAACAATTTCATTGAATTTCATAATTTAATTTGTGATTTATAGAAGCTCAAAAAAATTACTATATATATATTGTCATTTTCACGGCTGTAACAACATTTTAAGATGTAAACATTTTTCTACTTCGCAGAGAATTACTCATACATCGAGAACATTACCTCACACTACCACCGCAAGTAGATTGCCACGCGAAACAAAATATTTTATCCCTCTATATAAGAACTATGGCTAGTTCTTATATTCTTTTTTTGAGCTTCTATAAATCACAAATTAAATTATGAAATTCAATGAAATTGTTACTCAATTAAAAAAAAAAAAAAAAATATATATATATATATATATATATATATATATATATATATATATATATATATATATATATATATATTTGGAATCTATTTCGGTGTCAAATTGAAAGATTGTATAAGTACTTTATTGTGAAAATAATTCGCTTTATGAAAAAGAACACTTCTTCATAAAAAGAATTTCAAAAAAACCTCAATTTTTAAATTTTAAAAAATGACTATAAGAACAAAATAAGTCAACCATTTTTGTTGAAATTCTAAAGCAACCTTTAGAAATATATAAAAAACATGCATGCAAAGTTTGGTCAGGTTTAACCGGAGAATCTTCGAAAGCAGACGAACGACATGTATAGAACGTAATTTTACGGAAAATGCCATTTCGTTCCTCAAGTAATATACTCTCTAGATTAACGTGGAAAAAATGTCGAAATATGTTATCAAAACAATGTTAGTGGGCATATGGTATATCTATATACTTAATACATAATCACTGTAATTTTGAACGGAAAAAAATTGAAAAAAAAATATTTTAAAATTTCGTTTCCCAACAAAATACATTCTTTTAACATTTTATTTTTTCTTCCAAAGAAGCAATGATTCTTGTGACTTGAAAATTATCAGAATTATAATTCTCTATCGAACTAATATTCAATGAAAATTTCATTGAATTTCATTATTTAATTTGCGAGTTACAAAGGTTAAAAAATATTACTAAACACACGGTATAACAAATGAAAAATGTATTTCGAATCTTTATGCATCTCAAATTGAAGGATTCTATGAGTACTTTATTGTAAAAAAAATTTACTTCTCAAAAAATATTTCTTTATAAAAGATTTGCATTTTAAAAAATATTTCTTCATAAAAAAATAGCTTCTAAGAAAACCTAAATTTAAAAATTCTCATTTTTCGAAAAATGGCCGCAAAATTAAATTGAGTCAACCATTTTCGCTGAAATTTTAAAGCCACTTTTAGACATGGATAACAAATATTCATGCAAAGTTTGGTAAGGTTTTACCGCGGCATATTCGAACGCGGATGAACGACACACACACATACGCACATACATGCATACAGCGAACATTTTTTGAGAATAGCTTATTTGAACTCTCCAAGTCATATAGTATGCTTTTACGTTAAAAGATTCAAAAAACATTTTTTTGTCAAAACATTGCTTTCTCTTTGCAAAAGCAAAAATAATAGAAAATAATTTACGCATCAAGGTGGTTCGAACGGGAATGATGAAAGTACTTCAGAATCAAATAAAACATTCTGTATACAGGTTACTTATGAACATGAAATGAAAAAATTTGAAATTTCTATATAACTATATAATTATACTATTTATTTAATTTTTATTTTTTTGTTAATTTATATCATTTTTCCCCGGGCAGATCAAACTAAAAAATTAAGGTATTAAAGTACGAAATCCGAATTTTCTTAATGCCTCAATAAAAAAAATGAGGAACCGAACTTTAAAAAGATATATATTTAAAAAGTACGACAATCTAAAATACTAACTTCAAAGTGTAACTGCGTGAGTCATTGGGCGTAAAAATATCATTTTTGTGACAAAAAAAACATAATGTCTTGTAATATAGCAATCTACTTAAATAATCTTAAAATTCGTAAATAAATTTAATAAACATCATTTACATACATTGAATAAGGTTTTCGTAAATTTTTCTTTGTACACTTAATTGACTCAAAGGAGGCGTGTGCGAACCACCTTAAAATTGATATAGTCATTTATCATCGCATTCTGTATTTTATAAAATAAAGGAACTGTAAATATAATAAGAAATTAGTGTATCTTATAAAGAACGTAATCTTCTGCAGAGAACTGTAAAATGTGTACTTTTTGAAATTCTTTGAAATGAATCATTAAATGTATGACGTTCAAAAATGTTGAATTTTTCATGTAATCAGCATGATATTTTAGTGAACAATTTGGTCTCTAACTACAATTAACTACATTTTGGGGTACACATAAAGTTATTTAAAATAAGTATCCCAGCTAAAATAGCATATTGTGTGCCAAGGACGAGTAATAGGCTTTTTCCGCCCGCGTGTGAGTTTGCTGTATGAGTCGGAGGCGATCAAGCACGAGCCGAAGACGAGTGCGTTTTGCGAGCCCTGGGGCGGGATTCTCCAGGCGATATTTTTTAAAAATGATTAGTAGTTTTGGTGCTGCTTGGAAACTTTTGGACACGCAAGTGAATAACGCTATATAGGAATATAGGTTATATACCTGTATAACCTCGTATTCATAACTTCACAAGCAATTCATCTTATGGCCGATTGAAATTCAGCTATAAAATAAGGACATACAAATCCGAGGTATTACCGCTATATAGCCTATATATATATATATATATATATATATATATATATATATATATATATATGATTTTCAAGATTGTAGTATTGTTGCAATCTTTCTATAATATTACATTACGATATATGATCACATTATAATATATATAGTACATTACTGCAACATTGTTATGTGACATATCACACAGTAATATTACATCAATATAATTACAAGTTTACAGGATGACATTTCTCGATGCATGTCACATTAATATTGCCAAAATATTTCTACAATATTTCACTGTATCAAATTACATTGAAATATCTGCGAAATATCCTGTAATATTGTTATGTGACATATCGCATGAAAATATTATAGTAATATTCCTGCAAGTTTACAGAATGATATTTCTCAATACATCTCCCATTAATACTGCCGAAATATTTGTATAATATTACACTGTTACACATAACACTGAAATATATGCGAAGTATTCTATAATATTATTATGTGTGTGTGTATTATGTGTACTTTAAGATATTACTGTTATATTTCTGCAAGATTACAGAGTGACATTCCTGAATGCATTTCAAACTAATACTGTGGAAATATTAATTTTAATATAACGATATATAATAATATATAAGTAGTCATATATAATTATATATAACTTTTGTCTCTATATAATAATGCATAATTATTTATTATACGAAGCTACATTTTGTTGCTATCGTCACATTCCTTTACTTAGCAGCAAAAGTCGAAATCGGGCGATTCGCGAAATTCCTAGGCAAATATTGATAATTTTAGGCAATTCGGGTTTTGCATAAAGTTTCAGGCATTTTGCGTTTTACCTATAGGCATTTCGCAAATCGCCTGATTTCTTCTTTTGCCGATGACATATATATTGTAACGTACGCAGATGGGCGCACGTTGACATGAGACACTCATGTCGGTTGAGAGGAGCACACATGCTGATGGGGATGAATCCTTATCTTGCGCGAGTCCTCTCGCGTGAGAAAAGCGCGTCTCGCGAGAGACGCGCACAGGCAGTCGGCCGGGGCCTGACCTCCGAACTAGGGAGTTGGAGCGAGACCATCGACCGAACATCAAGCTTTAGGCGCGGACAGACACCTCTCTCTCCTATACTTGCCTTAAGGGGAGGTCAGAGCCGAATACAGATTTCTGCATTGAATTTTACATTATTCTAATTTAATTGTTCGTAAAAGTTAAAAACATTAGTTTTCCGGTGTTCCCAATCTACTAAGGAACACCGGACAACTGAGATAATTGAAAAAAATTAAAAATTGAATTAGTATACTGAAAAATATGAAATTGTAGGTAACTACGTAACTGCATGTAAGCTCCGACCTCCCCTTAATAAAACATTATTTAACCCCATCTCTCGCCTCTTTTCTCTCGGACGTACTAACCTCATTGAAACTCGATACTTTAACTGTATCAAGTTGAGCATGCGACAAACCTCGCGCATTGCGTTAATTTCCTCTCCGTTACAATATATAATGAATTGCTGTATACACCCGAGGGCCAAACTATTTTTCCGAATGTGCCAGTTAATAATCGTCAAAAGCTGCATAAATGATGGCGTAAACTTGATACGCCAGACTATGCGCCTTATGACGTAAACTATGCACATTTTGACGGTCATTAACCGGCATGTTCGAGAAAATAGGTTGACCCTAGAGTGTACACTAAGGTGGTCCAAAATTTTCAAAGTTTCAATTTTCCTTCTTGTAACCCTTTTAAAATAACTCTCCTGCAAGGCAGGCGCTGGACTTTCAGATTTAAAGGTTCCTACCTCGATTTCAAAATTTTTTTAGTGCATTTATGCACTTTCTTTAATAAACCCATTTATAAAAGAACCATGGTAATTAATATCGACATGGAGGCCTAAAGTATTGTTAGATGTATTTCTCGGCTTGCTATTGGAGTAGAATCGGAGCTATATACACGGTTAAAGTATTGTTGGACGTACTCCTCGATTTGCTATTAGCGGACAAGCGGAACTGTATTCGCAACACTAAAATCTAACAGCTGAGCGACTTTCGATGTTTGTTTATAATCTTACCTATAACCTCTATTTTTAAAGAATCTACTTTATTGTTTATAGTAATAAGTATGTTGTTTCATCTAAATAATTATGTAAATTTAGTAATAAGTCCACTTTTTATTTTATTTCTTTTTAACCAATAAAAAATAAAATTTAATTCCAGATAAATATCGGAGAAAACATGTTATTCTGTGTTTTAAATTGGAAGCTGCAATTCTGTAGTTTTTTTATGTTAAAATATGATGTTTTCTAGAACTTTTATGGTTTTTACCAAACAATATGTAATTAAAAAATATACTTAGAAGTAAGTGTGTGGGTGCAAATAATCATGAAATGAAAATATATAAAAAATCGAGGCTTAATTGAAAACATAAAAGGTCGTGCATATCGCGATTTTGACGATCAAATAGTATTCAACTCGCTAATCTTGGCCACTGGTCGAATATAATTTTAACAATACTTGATATGTGTAGAGAATATCGTATAACAAATTCTTTTTACGTAAATCAAATTTGTAACTTTCTAAATTTGTTAGTTTTTGATCAAGGAAAGTAATTTTTTTCAAATAGGAAGGGGCAATGCATTGATGTTTTCTTAAATATTAACTCACTAACAAGGAGAGTGCACCTAACTTTGGAAGATGGTTTATAGTAACCAGACCCCGTAATTTGTTCCAATGGGCTCTTGTTGTCGAGATATGAGGTATTTTATTCCAAATAAGCGTTCTTTTAATGAAAAAAGATACCTCTTCTATAGATCATAACTAAAAGATAATAGTCAATTAAGAATTCAAATTTCCCGCCCTAATTTTTACCGACCGAGTAGTGAATAATTATTTATAATTATAAAAATACTTATATTTAGACAAAACCCAAACTCGCTAGCACTTCATTGAGTAATAATACATCTGTATACAAATTTTAAGACGTCAAAATCAACGACGCCCTAAAAAATTATTGGAATGAAATGTTGACGAAATTTCATTCTAGTAATTTTTTAGGGTGTCGTTTGTTTTAATGTTGAAACTTCGTAGAGAGGTGTATTTACTACTCAATGAAGGGCTAACGAGTTTGGGTCTTAGCTAAAGATACGTAATTTAGTTTATAAAGTAAATAATGTATGGTTCTATCGAATGAATTGACTTTCGAACCCCCTTAATGTAAGTTCTGTTTAGTATAAAAATATTAATATGATCAAAAGTTATTAACAATTGAAGATGGTAACTAAAATTTCATGAATATTCGAGGAAATTTAACCATTTTAAATTCGTTGTCGTCTTATGCAATTTTAGCCATTATCTTTAATTGTTAATAACTGGATCAGAATAATATTTTTATACCAAACAGAGATTAAATTAAAGAACTTTCCACCTTCTTTCATTATCTTTTGGGTCAATATTAATTTTTAAAAATTGCAGAGTTATGGTCAGATTGTAGTGAACTTGTAATTCGACAGCAAAGATGTCCATTGGAACAAATAACGAGTGTTAGGATTAATTTTACATAACTTTTGTCGAACAAATTTGGGAACGTAAAAGGAAATCAGACATCACTATATAGCTTACATATCAAAGTAAGTGCACTATTGGGTAATTAAATTTTGTATCATATTATCGTAGCACTGTTCAGATTCAAATGCATCTTTGTTATTTTTGAGAACATAAGCAATTATAGTACGTTTTTTTCAAATTTCCTGATTTATCTCAGCGCCAAATAAGATTTAAGCAGCCATTTCCCTAATTCAATGTATGAGGAGTTCTATAACAAATTGGCCAATAAGTGGTTCGAAAAGTAACGAAAATTAAATGATTATGGACGCCTCTGCAACTCGAGTTTTCCTATTGTATAGATCCTAAACTGTACGAGAAAAATTTCCAACAATCGACAAAAACCTTGTGACACACTTTTCTTGTATATCAATTTTTCTTATGGGAATTTGACATGGAATTATGGACTAAAAACGGTCATCATTGATATAACAATCACTTGACTTCTAAAGGTGCAAACATTTTTTCCACGTAATAGTATATAAAGTCTGTTGTAACGCCGTTACCCTAAGCGGGTCTTGGGCGTAGTCGTCCAGAGCGGACGGGTGGGTGCCTATCACCACTACACAGCGCGTCCTCAGGTTGCGGATAGAGGAACGACCCCTGAGAAAGAGGTTAGCTGCGAATAAAGCGAATAAGTCGCGGACAGCCGATAGGCCCAGGCGTGGGTGTGAAGAGCCCGCACTGGCGAACGCATTCATCTAGAAACACTACGCAAGCACCGCAACAACTACAAACACTATACAAAATCTCCTATCTTACTTTCTTCTTCTACCTTACTCTGTAATCTATCTCTTTTACCACACATTTCAAACAAAAAATGGGCCAAAAATCCTGCTGTCGTGGAGGATGCGGGAGCGATGACAACTGCCCTGAGAGGAGATGTGTAGAATGATTCGCCACCTGGTCTTACATGGCAACGAAGCCAGCGAAGGCGCGCTGCATTGCAGGGGGGCGTTAGGATATGAGAATGAAACCGAGTGTGTCTGACGACGAGTTGACTATGTCCTCGCCAAAGTCAGAAAGCTCTCATACTTAGTTCTAGGGAGATATGAGGGTTATCACCCCTAGACGGATGGACTCACCTGCGATCGGAACAGGATCCAAAACGCGCGGGTTCAACTTACTATCATGACTCAAAGAAAACAAAACCAAACCAAAACGAAAAGAAACTTAAGGGTGGGAACCTGGAATGTACGCAGTCTACACAGAGCAGGCGCGTTTCGGGAAATCATAAATGAAACTGAGAGGTACAATTTAGATTTGGTAGCAATACAAGAAACCCGATGGAAAGATAACGCGATGCTAGGATCCGGTAACTTCACCTTTTTATATGGGGGCGCGAGCGGGCATTCTCTAGGTACCGGATTTTTTGTTAACAAATGCATCATACATTCCGTTAAAAGTTGGAATTTCGTGAATTACCGACTCTCGTATACCATCATCGAAGGAGCGTGGTATAATTACGTGGCTATTAACGTCCACTGTCCCACGGAGGACAAAGAGGAAGAAGTCAAAAATCTTTATTATGAAACTTTAGAGCAATTAATCGACCAATTCGCGTCTTACGACACCAAAATAGTAGTGGGGGATTTCAATGCTAAAATAGGGAGAGAGGAAATGTTTAGGCCCACCATAGTCAAAGAAAGTCTGCACGAAACCAGCAATGATAACGGTATTATGGTCATAAATTTCGCAGCCGCAAAAGATCTTATAGTCAAGACCACGTGCTTCAAGCACAAGGATATACACAAGGCAACGTGGACATCGCCGGATGGGGCCACGCACAATCAAATCGATCATTTTCTTATTGATAAGAGGCGCCACACGAATGTACTCGACGTAAGGACCTATAGGGGGGCGGATTGCGACTCAGATCATTATCTAGTAGTGGCCAAATTAAGAGCCAGATTAGTAGCCGGTCAAAATAGTAAGCGAGCGAACAAAGTAGAAACCTTTGATATTGGAAAACTACGAAGCGGGATAGAGCGAATCAAGTACCAAGTAGAAGTTAGCAACCGATTTCAGGCGCTCGAGGAAACGGATGAACAGACGAGAGTAGATGACGATCCGAACAGGTTGTGGGGGGCTATCGAAAAAACTATAAAAGGGGCCGCGAACAAAGTACTGGGTAAAAAAAAAGGCCGAAGAGCAAACCATGGTTTGACGAAGAGTGCGAACTCTGATTTGAAAGGCGCAAGAAGGCTAAATTAGATAGTGTACACAATGAAAGCGGTAGGGCCGTAGAAGAATACCATGAAATAAGAAAGCAAGTACGTGTGATTTACAGAAACAAGAAGCGCGAGTATCAGAAAAATGAAATTAGAAAAATAGAAACTAATAGTAGGGAAAATAACCCGCGCGAGATGTACAAAGGAATAAACGCTATTAGGAAGGGTTTTCAGAGTAGATCGCATTTAATGAAAGATAAGGACGGGAACCTCGTGACAAGCGAAAATGAACTATTGAAATTATGGAAAGATTATTTCGATAAGTTATTAAACGTGCATGAAAACTCCGAGGAAATGGGAGACGAAATCCACACTGCTGAACTCCATATGGACGAAACGACCTACAAAGAAGTAAAGGCCGCGATCAAAAAGCTAAAAAACAATAAGGCCGCAGGAAACGATTCTATACCAGCTGAACTACTTAAATATGGAGGCACCGCGCTTATATCAAAAAATTTTTATCTAGTATGTGCTATTTGGAGAAATGAAACAATACCAGAAAATTGGAAAGAATCCATCATCATACCGATCTTTAAAACGGAAGATAAAACAGACTGCAATAACTACCGGGGAATCTCACTTTTAGCTACCTGCTACAAAGTTCTGTCAAACGTAATACAGGCCAGACTCACACCATTCGCGGAAGATATAATAGGAGATTATCGGTGTGGATTCCGGCGCAACAGGTCAACGAGCGATCAAATGTTTACCATAAGACAATTATTAGAGAAAAAGTGGGAATATTGCGAAACTATACACCAGCTATTTGTGGACTTTAAGAAAGCGTACGACTCTGTCAAACGAAGCAAAATGTATGAAATCCTAGTGCTCCTTGGCGTACCAAAAAAACTCGTAAAATTAATTCAAATATGTGTCAACGGAAGCACTGGAAAGGTCCGAGTAGGCGGTAATGTATCCGAATCGTTCATGATACGCGACGGTTTGAAGCAAGGTGACGGGCTTTCAACGGTACTCTTTAACCTGACGCTAGAGCATGTTGTTAGAAAAATGCAGGCTAGCGAGCTAGGCGCAACACTCAACGGAACAACGCAAATTTTAGGCTATGCGGATGACTTGGATATAGTGGGAGATAATGGTGAAACGGTGGCGAGAAATGCGGAAATCCTTATAAATGCGGCTAAAAACACGGGGTTAGAAGTGAGCGAATCGAAAACGAAATATATGATCATGGAGAAACTGGGCATTCGCGAAGCAGAGGGGGATCTCAGAGTCGGAAATTTCACTTTTGAAAAGGTTAGCGAATTCAGATATTTAGGTACAACTATAAATGATCGAAACGAAATTAAAGCCGAGATTAATAAGAGACTTCATTCGGGTAATGCCTGCTTCTACGCTGTGAACAGATTACTTAAGTCAAAGCTACTGTCGAAAAATGTCAAAATAAGGATATATAGGACTATAATAATGCCGGTAATCTTGTATGGGTGCGAAACCTGGGCGCTCACTAAAGCGGAAGAAAATCGTTTTAGGGTATTTGAAAATAAGGTTCTGCGGAAAATATACGGACCAAAGAAAGATGAGGAAACTGGGGAGTGGAGGAAACTGCACAATGACGAACTACATAATTTGTACGCGTCACCAAATATTAACAGAATAATAGAATCACGGAGACTAAGATGGGCAGGGCACGTGGCAAGAATGGGCGATGATCGTACAGCAACGCGCATAATGAAAGGAAAACCGAAAGAAACGCGACCTCTTGGTAGACCTAGACGCAGATGGGAGGATAACGTAAAATCAGACGTAACTGAAATTGGGCGGGAAGGCGCGAAATGGATGGGGTTGGCACAAAATAGGGAAACGTGGAAGGCTTGCGTAGATGAGGCGATAAACTTTCGAGTTCGAAATGCCATTTAAAAAAAAAAAAAATAGTATATAAAGTAGAGAAAGAAAGCTTTAATTTGAGTCGAGTTAAAAATAGTTCATGTTAAAAAATATGAACAATAACAACAGTTATGAACTATCAAAGATAGTGAATAAACACGAAAAGATAGTGAATCATGAAATAAGAAAAATAAGAAATCATGAAATTTAGTGTTCTTTTTTGTGCTTATTCGCTATCTTTGGTCTTTATAACTTTTGATATTGTTAATCTTTTTTAACGCGGTACGTCTCAAATTAAAGCTTCTTTCTGTACTTTACATTCAATTATGTGAAAAAAATGTTTGCACCTTTATAAGTCAAGTGATTATTATATAAATGATGACCATTTGTAATCCATAATTCTCATGTTAAATTCTCATAAGAAAAATTTATATACAGAAAAAAGTGTCACAAGGTCTTTTTAGCTTGTTGGAAATTTTTCTCGTACATTTTAGGACCTATACAATAAGAAAACTTGTGTTGCAGAGGCGTGCCCCATCACTTATTTTTCATCACTCTTCGATCCACTTATCGGACGATATTTTGTAGAATTCCTCATATATTTTGCAGGTTTAAAAGGTCTTATTTGTATCAAATCGTTTAAATAATTATAGAGAATAAGTCCACAAGGTTCGCTTTTGATAGGAATTGAATGCAGTTTTTGTTTAGAGACATTTCATACTAATGCACTGATGTGATGCACCTGTGATGGTACACGCCTGAACGTATCGGTTGTTTGCTATATGTAATTAGTTGTGATCAATCATAAATTGTATATCATTGCGGAAAAAGTGTTTTTGAAATATACATGCATGTAAATTGTAAATATATTAATTTTATCATCAGTAATCAGTGAACATGTGAAAGTTTCAGAAAATTTCGGGACCCGCATCCCTGATACTTTCATCGTTAGTCGTACTCTTTCCTATATGTCTATTTCATATATGTATATACACAGACAGAGAACAACTGATACGTTCCGACATATAGGAAAGAGTACGACTAACAATGAGAATATCAGGGATGCGGGTCCCGAAATTTTCTGAAACTTTCAGGATTATTCACTGATAGCTAGAAATGAAGAATAGCACCGGTAGTTTTTGTGAATGGGCCCTTTTTCGTAAGATATCAGTTACTCTGCTCTGAATATGCATTATTTCATTAAAAATGGCACCTCTAGCTGTGATCATAACTCTGGATTATTTTTGCATTAAAGAAAACTGTCTGAAAGTACCTATAAGTAGTCAAAAGGAGCTTTAATTTGAGACCTGGAATTTTAAAAAATATTAATCCGAGCTAAAGTTATTAACAATTGAAGACATCAACATTGTTCCGTCGCAGACGTCAGTGGTACGTGGCGCCACCTTTTCTCGCAGACGCGATGCGAGCGGCGCAAACAGCGAGCCACGTTTTCGGCGACCGATAGAAGCGAGCGCGGTGGGGGTTCGCGAGAGCGCGAATGACAGGCGCGAACGCGCGAATTCGAGTCAGTCACTCTTGAGCAATCAAGCCAATACGTGCTTTTATGCAAGAGTCCGGCATCTTTCTTTCGCTTTGTCCATATAAGGTGTAAGATATTCTCGTCCGTCCGTCGTCTTGTAACTTCAGCATCTTGTCGGGTGTGCATCGTTTTTTTTCTTTCCATTTTTTGATTAACGGGAAATAAAATCATTGGGTCGCGTTTGTCCGGTACACGGTAAGCGGAATATCAGCGCGCGGTCATTTTATAAAATAGGTGTTCTGAACACCATCGACGCGATCCGTGACTAGTGCGGATCCGTGTGGCCCTGCCACTACCGACGCAATTCACCAGGTGAATTCGTGTGGCCCTCGCCACAAATCGCGATCGAAAGATCCGCAGGAGGTGCGCACTCCTTGTTATACACGCGTGCACGCAAATACACACACACACATACACACACATACAAGGATCCATACCTCAATTTCTCACAGTTTGTACATCGACAACGAGAGGGGTTTTATGCCGCGAGGCTTTCCCCTCTCAGAGCCTAATAAATTCATCTTTTTGTGGCTCAAAATTCGAGTCCTTTATTTTACCCTCTCCCTTTACCCCTTTTTCCTATAAAAACAAATATCGGGATTTTCCCGCGTGTTGGAAAACCTCGACCACAATTCAAACATATTCATGTATTTATAATTGATATCTTCAATTATTAATAACTTTGAATCAGATTAATATTTTTTAACATTCCAGGTCTCAAATTAAGGCTCTTTTTGACTACTTATAGGTACTTTCAGACAGGTTTTATTAATTCAAAAACATGCGAAGTTACGAGGGTAGTTCAATAAGTCTTTAGAATGACCAACAGATGGCGCGCGAATCGCTCCAAATCATCTGTTTTCAGTCAGCACCACTCCCGACTAGATATATGGTGCAGTCACAGTTCACATCTTCTTAGTTTACGTGTTTTTATAACCAATTGAAAAAAAAAATTGCTTGTTAAGAAAAATAGAAAAAAACGAGTTCAGAGCGGTAATTAAACATTTTCATTTAAAGGGTTTAACTCCATACGAGATAAAAAATGAATTGGACTCAGTTCATGGCACATCTGCCCATGCCTTAGCAACGGTTTATAACTGGGTAAATGAATTTAAGCGTGGTCGTACATCAATAAGTGACGAACCACGTTCAGGAAGGCCCGTAGAAGCAACTACTCCCGAAATCATCAATAAAATCCACGATATGGTGTTGAAGGATAGAAGATTAAAAGTGCGTGAGTTAGCTGAGGCCACAAGGATATCTATAGGTGCAGTTGTTTCAATTCTACATGAAAAATTAGGCATGAAAAAGCTATCGGCAAGATGGGTGCCGCGTTTGCTCTCAGCTGAGAATAAACGCAATAGAGTGGTCGCCTCTGAGGCTCTTTTGGCGCGCATAAGTCGGAAGCCTGAGGAATTTTTTCGTCGATTTGTGACTGTGGATGAAACATGGATACACCACTACACTCCTGAGACAATGGAACAATCCAAACAGTGGATTTCCACAGGCGAACCAGCTCCAAAGAAGGCAAAGACCGTAAAGTCAGCTGGTAAGGTTATGGCTACAGTTTTTTGGGATGCACGTGGAATTATACTTATTGACTACTTGGAAAAGGGTAAAACAATTACTGGTGAGTATTATGCATCATTATTAGAGCAGCTGAAAGAAGAAATTAAAAAAAAACGACCACATTTGGCGAGAAAAAAATTCTCTTTCATCACGACAACGCCCGAGTTCACACATGCTTCGTTTCAATGGCTAAAATTGAAGAACTAAAATTCGAATTGGTCGAACACCCACTGTATTCACCAGATTTAGCCCCCAGTGACTTTTTCTTATTTCCAAACTTGAAAAAATGGCTCGGTGGACAGAGATTTTCGGACAACGAAGACGTCATTGCCTCTGTAAGTGCTTATTTTGAGGAACTTCCGAAAACGCACTTTTCTGAAGGATTAAAAAAACTTAAAAAGCAATTGACCAAGTGTATAGAGCTCCAAGGAGATTATGTTGAAAAATAAAAAAAAAATTACCCAAAAAAAATTGTTTTTATACTTTATTCTAAAGACTTATTGAACTACCCTCGTATTATCACAGCTAGAGGTACCATGTTTTAATGAAAAAATGCATATTTGGAAAAGAATAACTGATATCTTACGAAAAAGAGCCCATTCACAAAAAATACTGGTGCTAATGCACTTCATTTCTAGCTATAAATGAATGATTCTCAAAGTTTCAGAAAATTTCGGGACCCGCATCTCTGCTACTCTCCTTGTAAGTTGGATACGAAGTAAACTTAGATAAAGCGAATATCCATAATCTAATATACGTTATATAAATATACCGACTATACTTATTGAAAATAGAAATAAAATAAAAAAATTTTTTAACAACTTTTGTAAATTGATAGGTTAATTAAACGATTTTTATAGACATTCCTTGATTTTTAGACTCCTTTTGTACACGAAAAATTTTTTCTGAAACGACGGTAATATCTACGGGAATTTCCTTCATTCGCTACGAGCTTTTTTTAATTTTTATTTTCCTACTATCAAAAATTTTCACCAAAATTAAATACGAAAAGATATTAATAACCAGAGTTCTAGATCATTGAAAACTGAACATTGCACTGAGAAAAGAAGATTATTGATAACATGCATATAGGTACAGAATAAGTTAATGTTTAAACGTTTATTCCAAACGTTCATATTGTAACTGTTACAATATGTATTTTAATTGGGACTAAATTGGAAATTATGTGTATTTTAAATTGGTGGTTTTTGTTTTCTACATTTTCTGACTGGAAAGCGGTACTTAATAAGTCTATATATAACAATGTATTATGCGCTTAATCAAATATATGAAAATATTTTAAGTATTAATACTATTTTTAATTAATCTAAATATCAAATTCATTTATAAAGTAGCAATGCTTAAATGGTATATAATTTCTCAATTTTGTAACAATATGAAAAGAAGGAAATCACAAAAGGAAAGTGTCCAACTTAGCCCCAGTTTCTCCTACCATCGTTACGAAGAACAGTCACGTCACGTGTACATAACAGGGGGTGGGCGGTCCGGTCAGTAGACAGTTCTTGATAATTCTGCTAAGAGTTTAGACTTTTAAAAATACGAAAACGCATTATATGAGGTAGAATTAAAAAAATTAGAATGATTATGATTTCTGCAGGTAATGAAACTAATGTCAAATAAACAAACTAAAATAATTAGAAAATCTAATAAACATAAAATAATTTTTTAATTTTTATTTTCATATAAGTAGATCACAGAAATATTATTTCGTATTTAAAACAATACTTTGCATTATATAGAAACCAAAATCTTCGAAAATTATTTAATACTAATAAAGAAATCCCGAAGATAAAGTTTAATTGATTATTTAATGTGCGAAAAAATACAATATTAGAGTAAGCAGTCGAATGTGTCATTTGAATTCAATAGTAAAATAACATTAATATTGGGGGGGGGGTCCGTTTATTAGACTATTTTTATAGATCTGTTAGCACTTTAGAATTTTCATTACAAACAAATAGATAAAGAAGAATCTTCATAGTTTCGACACTAAATATAACAAATGCTAAAATGGACATGTGCAAATAATTCGACGTCCATATAAACAAAGGAAAATTGTATTAATATTATGAGGCCTGCGGCGGCTCAGTCGGTAGAGTGTCGGATTCCCACACCGGTGACCCGGTTCGAATCCTAGTCTCTGCCGATTGATACAAGCACCTCTGTAAAAATTACATGTGCTTTGTTTACAAACACACCGCAGACCCCCGTCGTCGATTAGCACCACATTGTAGCATAAACATGGCGACGTTAATTAAAAAAAAAAGTATTAATATTATCTCATAAATGTAGAAAAATAATTCATTAGAATAAATAGATATATTACAATGAAAACGTGTAACTATTAGAAAAATGATGTACGAGTGTAAAAATAACATCTCTCTTCGAATTTTAAAGCAGTATTACTTTGATTCGTTTAGCTTATAATTATTCTCCTTATTATCAATCGTATTCCAAAAATCATTTCATTAAGGACTTTAAATATTTACTATTTGTATTAGGCAAACTAAGGTAACTCGTTCGCCATTTTTACTGTTAGTATTTATACATGTCGAACTAAATTTAAATATGTTGCTTCTAATATATATGAATCTAATATTTGAACATACACAGTCTACATTTTGATATTCTAAAGTCTTAGCAAAATTATGACAAACTGTCTACTGGTCGGATCCCCCTCCTCCCCCCATCACATCACATACACACCACATCAGCGTAGAACGTCTATTATAGTGTTACCGACAGCTGTGACAAACTCGCGACAAAGGTTTGACATCTTTTTGATGGCGGATTTTGCTCCACTTAACTACAGAAGATACTTTTTTGGCGAAAAATAAAATCCGTGTTTCAGTACTTTTACTTATAAACAAGCATCTTAAGCAATATTACATAGCGTATATTAAACTTCAATTACATAACTCTTCAAATCTTTTTCTATTTTACTCAATCTTGACCAAATTACAGTAAACCAAGAAAAATATCCAACAATAATCGATCAAATTGATAATACGTACAAACAAAATAAATGTTCCGATGATTGCGTGAAGTAAGAGATATTGTATTAAAAATTATAAAAATTATTTATACAATATAATTACATATTCGATATGATAAAAATATTCAAACCCACTAAAGCTCAGCAGGAGAAAATGCAACGCGCGCGCAAAATTAGCTTCTAGTTTGGTAAAAAAATGATTAAAACTTTATAAATTAAGGCAAAAGAAATTGAGTTACCATATCACCAAAATGAAAAGTTAACCACATCCGCTTCATCAAAAAATTTTTTTTCTATGCGAAGAGCTATATGCGTCAAATTTTAACAAAAAGCAGGATATCTTTGAACATTTTTCAAGACTCTAATTTTCGATGATTTTTCAAAACCAAATTATTTTTTGAATCTTTGTTCCAAATAGAATTTACATAAAAATTGGCAAACGTTAATATTTATAAATCTAAATATAGAAACTGTTCCAGTCTCAATATTGTTTAATTTTTCTAGCATCTTAAACGGTTTATGTTATAGTTTGATGTAATTTACTTCCAGTAGTTTACGTCATGAATATTTGTACATAATTTTAGTTAAAAGCTGATAACAGTTGTTTGGATTAAAAATTATTCTCTTTTTAATATTATGAAAATTCTCAGATGGTAAATTGGGGATTACGTTGTAGGACCGTATTTTGCATTGTCCCAATTTACTACCTAAACTTTTTCATAGTATTAAATCGGACATAACTTTTGATCCCAAGAACTTCAGCAATGCTTCGACCGTTCAAATTAAGGGTCATGTTATCAGCTTTGAAGTAAAAGTATGTACAAGTCTCCATGGACTAAACTACCGGAAGTAAATTACATCAAACTATGACATAAACCATTTAAGATAGTGGAATAATTGCACAATATTGAGACTGGAACAGTTTAGATTTATTTACGTTTGCCAATTTTTATGTATAGATTCTATTTGGAAAAAAGATTCATAAAAATTTTGGGTTTTGAAAAATCATTGAAAATTGTTCAAAGATATTCTGTTTAATGTTAAAATTTGACGCATATGGCTCTTCACATAGAAAAAAAAAATTTTTTAATGAGGCGGGCCGGTTAACTTTCCATTTTAGTGATATGGTAAGTTACTAAATTTTTTTCGGCTTGATTTATAAAATTTTAATCATTATTTACCAAATTTATTAAAAGAAGTGCATAAGTGCACTTCAAAAACTTTGACATCAAGGTAAACTATTGAACGGGTTACAAGAAAGAGAATAGAAACTTTGAGAATTTTGGACCACCGTAGTGTACACGTTTGTTGATGTGCATATGTGAGTGTATATGGGGCGAATCACGTCAACGGCGCGCGAGCGCTTAATACTGTTGTTTTCAACTCGCGTTTGCGGTATGAAAAAAAATATATATATAAAAAATATCCAATAAACTATTTCGATGTATTTTTTCCTCAGCTTTCCAATGGTGTGGTCAGATTTTCCAAAATTTTCCATTTTCTTAAAAAAAACACAAAACGTGTTATATCTCGAAAAGTCTATTTTAATATTTGTTTTTTGGGGCTTGCGGCGGCTCAGTCGGTAGAGTGTCGGATTCCCACGCCGGTGACCCGGGTTCGAATCCTAGTCTCTGCCGATTGATACAAGCACCACTGTAAAAAATTACATGTGCTTTGTTTACAAACACACCGCAGACCCCCGTTGTCGATTAGCAGCACCACATAGGAGCACAAACATGGCGACGTTAAATAAAAAAAAAAAAATTTTTTTAATACTTTTAATCGAAAGCTGAGGTTTTTTTTACATAAAAAAAGTTCTTTTGCCCAGAGTGCCCGATTATATTTCAGTGAGTAATAGAACGCCGAAAAGTTGAAGTACCGCGCGCAGTGGCAAGGCGCGTGACTTCGCGCTCGATGGTGGCCGCTGGATTCGGTCCTCCTTTTCATATTTTGCTACCTTATAATTTCTTTTAAACCTGTTAGTTAAATTTAGTTATTTTTTTGTTTTTATTAATCGTTTCTTTGTTACTTTGGCTTTCGAAGAGGCTTTCAAAGTCTTTAGCATCGTGGCTTTCTTTGTCTTTGTTGCGGATTTGGATACATTATTTTCTTTTTTCTTAGTGTCTTTCTTTGGAAAGATTTGATATTTAGAACTTAAAGACATTTTCTGTAGTTTGAATATGTTTTGATTCAATGGAATAAAAGCATGATACTGTAAAGTCCCTGGTATAGATTTAGCATTACCTAATCTTGGTTTGAGTTCTAAAACAGTTTTTTCATAATCATTTTTATTGCTATAAAATACTTTGGTTTCTTTGCAATAATTTTTAGCCCATTCGTAAAGACTTTTTGCTGTTAAAATTCTATTTTTGGATGAAAGTTGTAGACTAGCACGTTTTGCACCTCTTATTAAGTTCGCACCGATACCATCACATGCACCTTTGCCGTGCGCGGTAGCATAAAAGTGCCATTCCGCTGAGATTTCGAAATCTTTTTCATGAAACAGAAGATTTTGCATATTATTCTTATTTTTAAAATCTTGACTTGCTCCATCCGTTAAATAATAACATTTTTTAACTACGAAATTAGATTTCAGATAAAGTATGACAATTTTTTGATATTCATAAACCGCAACAGTATCATGGTTTAGATTATCAGAAATTACAGCAATGCTTACATGTTTAAGATCACTATTTTCTTTGTAATAAATTACAACTGTAAAAATAGTTGCCTGGTTATTATTCCAATGGAAAGATTGCGTAGAATTCTGTACTACAAATGCATAGTTTTCCGCAAAATCAAAACAGACAAGAAACTCCCCTTCTTGAAGATTTTCTTTCAACTTATTCACATACTGTGACTTTCTTAGCACAAAAATCGTGAGTTTTCAATTTCATTAATTTGTCGCCCTGCGTGTTGAGAAAGTCATAAACGTTCTCACTTTTTGAAGCTATCGTACATCGATCTGTTTGAAACCACGATTCAAATTGAATTTCAAAAACATTATTTTTATCAAAACATTCAAGCAAATGTTCTCGTAATGCAGACGTATTAGGACAATTTAGACAGTCACCCAAGAAACACTCATCACGTGCATTTTTACAAACGATTGCCTGAATACAGTCGTGATAATTTGTAAGATATAGTTTACTATTTTTCGTTAAGCACTCTAGCTCAGCAGCTTCTAGCATGAGCTTAACGTTTTCATGATGTACACATACACATACATTGTGTGTACCACTGCTTCCAGCTAAACCACAGTGTACTGGTCTCAATTGTATGAATTTTGTTAACCCAATTTTAACGTCTTCGTATTCTTTTTGAAATAAATAATAGATTTCATTCAAATTGCCAAGAAGTAATCTTTTCTGAACGTGTTCTCGTTTGCCGTTGTCCTGCTTTACGGATATGCAATCTTTCAAGCCTGGCATAATTCGACTTATGTCATCCTTTTCATGAAAACTTTTAACTAAATTTGTAGTTTCCACCGAAAGTACTTTGCCGCGTTTTTTTTCAGGAACTGAGAAAACTCCTTTTTCAGTTACTAACTCTTTTGCTTCTCGAGCTTCCCATTCAGTACAACCAAACTCTCTGATTAAATCATTACGAGACCAAAAATCGGGAGCAAGAGTGAGTAGCTGAATTCTATCTTGCTTCGATATAGTATTAGAAAATTTTCTTTTAATTTGTTCGAGAACCGTTACGCCAGCTTTATGATATTCATCACAACAATTTATGTTAGTTTTTTTTTATTCGAAATAGGTAAATCTGCTTTACGTTTGTAAATTTGCCTACGACATGTACCACATATTTTCGCTTCTTCGGGTACAGACGGAAATATACTTCTAAAAGTTGAAGGAAAGTCAAACAGATCTTTAGACGTAGGGTGATTCTCTCGAGAGAAAGGATTTATGCATTTCATTTTCCAGGTTGAACCCATTGTAGTTGCTACAATAAACCGGAGAAATACGTAACCAATAGATTTATGATTTAATCATAAAAAAATCTAAATTTAAAAAAAAACATCGTCGTATATATGAATTTCTTGTGACAATTCATTTATAGATTAAAGTTTTTTATGTTTAAGCCACCTATCGACTGAAAAAAGAACTAGTTTTACAAGTAAGCATGATGTGGCGGTGACGGCGGCCGCGCCGCGCTAAGTCGCGCGCGGTACTTCTACTTTTCGGCGTTCTATTACTCACTGAAATATAATCGGACACTCTGTGCAAAAGAACTTTTCTTATGTAAAAAAACCTCAGCTTTCGATTAAAAGTATTAAAAAATATATTAAAAATAGACTTTTCGAGATATAACACGTTTTGTGTTTTTTTTAAGGAAAATTGAAAATTTTGGAAAATCTGACCACACCATTGGAAAGCTGAGGAAAAAATACATCGAAATAGTTGATTGGATATTTTTTATATATTTTTTTTCATACCGCAAACGCGAGTTGAAAACAACAGTATTAAGCGCTCGCGCGCCGCGCTAGGAGAGTTGACGTGATTCGCCCCTATGTGAGTGTATATAAGGTAAAATAGCCATAACTGGGAGAATGTGAACGCACTATTTATTTTTATTCTAAAACATTATGCATTTCATAAAAGTAATACAAACGTACTCCTTAAAAGCTGCGGATAAAGCATGTATGAACACGTCATTTTGCTTGTGTTTCAAATATTTTAGCATAACTTTTATAGTCATGAATTAAGTAATTTTTGCATATTAATAGGTAAAAAATGTTTCGGCTCATTTTCAGTACGTTTATAAACAAAATGAATACTTGTTCTAGCAATTTTATTAAATATGTATTTAAAAATTAAGTGTCCTGCTTTTGGAAAATTTGTTTATGTAGTAGCCTATACCGGGACAGATATTTCCTCGTGGTTTTTATCATGATTTTGCTATAAATGTCGTAGTACAGTATTAAAAGCATTATTTATTGACTTTATACTCGTATCCAAGTAATTGTAGAATGTATAAAACTTACTAAAATCATGTATTTCATACTGAGCAATATAACCTCGAATATAACCTAAAATTTCAGATTCAATTGCTTGAGTTCGGATGCATAAGATTCACATTGTCCCAGTATTAGCATCATTTGTCCCACTTTAGGATTAACTCCCAAAAATCTTGTCCCACTAAAGGGCAAACTGACTGTCTACGACAATATATTTTTGTATTAGATGTTAATACGTAATTTTATTTTTTAAATCAATTAAGGGGTTATATCCCCCACATTTTTGTTTTTTTTTTCCATTTTTTTTATTGGCTTAAATCTTGCCAAAACAATCCCAGAATCAAAATCTACAACGCACAAGTACCGATTTAAACTCAAAATTTTTTTAAATCAATTTTTTCCAAACAGCTTTGATGCTCCAAAATCACAATTTTCGCTTATTTTAGCGATGCTCGCTTTTTTGAATTTCGCGGCTGTGGAAATTAGAAGTTACCTACGATCGATATCGTGTTTTAAATTTGAATTATAGAGGTCGCTACATGACATTCCGACGGTTACAGCGTCTTTACAGCACGTGTTTACTCACACTTGCCCTGTGTTTAGTCGATCAGCCGTTCTCGTTGTTTACGTTGTTATTTTGAGTTTTGCTTTACTTTTTAACTGTGAATTATATTACAAGTACTTAATTATGAGTGAAAAGGTGTACAGTGGCCGCAAAGGCAGTAAAACAAGAAGTACAAGTACAAAATGGAGTAAAATTAGTAATCGACGCCCGCCTAACCACCATTCGTTCGAAGGCGATTCGGAGCACGTTAGTACCTCGGCTAATAAATTGAAAACTACTGATTTAGACCGTGGATGTTGATAATAATTTCGGCTACTGTTTCATCAATTTTTTCGCTGTATTTACTGCTCTTTCTGAATTAGTAGTATGCAAAAAATGTAATGGTGACGTGCGGTTTTTAGAGTCGAACAAGCGTGGACTAGGCTTCAAAATTATTGTGTCTTGTTCTAACTGTGCTGATGCTGACATTAACAGCTGGCCTGTAATAAATGGTCGTGCTTATGAGATCAACTGCCGTATTATTTTAGCTATGCGCATCATAGGCATAGACATCAACGGTATAAAAAAGTTCTGCTCTATGATGGATCTTGCAAAGCCTGTTTTTCAAACAACTTACAGTAAGATCATATCTAATATCGCCACTGCTACTTCATCTGTTCGAATTATATCTATGAAAAAATCAGCGATTAAAGAAAAAGAAATTTCTATCGAACGAGGTGAAAAAGAAGGTCTCACGGTGTCAGGCGATGGATCTTGGCGAAAGAGAGGGTTTACGTCTTTGTTCGGATTGGTGACTTTGATTGGTTGGTACACTGGCAAGGTATTGGATGTGTATGTAAAATCTAAGTACTGTAAAGTGTGTGAATATTGGCAAAAAAAAGAAGGTAATGCTGAATACGAAGAGGCGTATACGCTTCACACAAACAGAACTGTGATGCCAACCATGAAGGTAGTGCCGGGAAAATGGAGATCGCAGCAGTTATAGAAATGTTCAAACGCTCAGAAAACTTCATAATATCAAATATTTGAAATATATCGGCGACGGCGATTCAAAAACATATAAAGGTATAGTCGACTCAAAACCTTATAAAGATATCATCGTCGAAAAAAAAGAGTGTGTCGGACACGTTCAGAAGCGCATGGGAACGCGTCTGCGCAATTTGAAAAAAACAACGAAAGGTCTTGGCGGCCGAGGAAAGTTGACCGGAAAGTTTATTGATGAACTTTCTATTTATTACGGACTTGCTATTAGGAGAAACTACGATTCAGTCGAAAAAATGCGGAATGAAATTTGGGCAACGTTACTTCATAAAATATCGACGAAGGCGAATACACAGCACGAGAAGTGTCCCGTCGAAGTAGACTCTTGGTGTTCTTGGCAGCGCAGTACAGCGCTTGGTATACTTGCAACGTACGAGCACAAGAGTCCAATGCATGAGGATGTTTTTAACGCAATAAAACCCATTTATAATGAACTCAGCTCCGACAACCTTCTGTCACGCTGCTTGGGTGCGTATACTCAGAACAATAACGAGTCGTTTAATGCTGTAGTGTGGTCAATTGCTCCAAAGACGGTGTCAAGCGGTAAGACTATAGTTGATATTGCGACTGACGTAGCCGTTATTATCTTCAATGACTGCTTCTCGGGTCTGTTTGCCGTTTACGATGCTCTTGGGTTGACTGTTGGGCCAAACATGTACGAGTTTTGCGTGGAAACGGACGCCAATCGCGTCAAAACCGCTGAGCATCGTATGTCTGATATCGCGAAAGAGGCCAGGCGCAGCATTACATCAGGCAAAAAAAAGAAGAAGAGGAAATGAAGGCCCTGAAAGGACAATTATATGGTGCAGGGATAGCAGACTGAAGGTAAAAAAATTATTATGGACAATATTTTTGCGATTCTTAAGATTTATAGCATTTTGAAACTTCAAACGCGTTTTTCTCGAAACCATGTTTTCAAAATCGGCAAGCAGTAGAACTCAAAAAGTTTACATCCGGTTGACTTAAAATTTTAACAGTAGCTTCATTGTTTCATTATCTAGTGAAGTACACCCGATTTTAGCGATTAATTAACAAGAAAAAAAGTTATAAACAATTTAAGTCGATTTTTTTTTCGAAAACACGATTTTTTGTTAAAACAATCGCCATTTCGCGAAAAAAAATTCTAAAAATATAATCATATGTACTTCACTAGCAAAACTCATGTAAATAATAGAAAAATATTTTTTTTTTGTTAGAGGTGGAGTTGGACGAGACTTGTACTGCTCGCCGCGGAAGACCTTTTTGAAAAAACGGTTCACGGTAATCACTGCACAGCCGCCATTTTGTAAAAAAAAATCAATAAAATTTTTTTTTCTCTTTTCAAGAGTTGCTTAATCCAATGTTATATTATTTGTATACCTTTAGTCTCAAATGTCCTTTAAAAAAAAAATTAACAAAGCCTTGTTTTTTAGAGCAGAAGGGGATATAACCCCTTAATCAATGTATTAGCAATTTGTTATACATTTTATCTTACAAAAAATAACAGTTTACTATTCTTAAATCATGCTTATGCGAGTTAACTTGTCGTACGTGTCCCAGTAATGGCCATTTTACCTCATGTCGATGAATCAATAAGCGTGTTGATGAGTTTTGATCTGTGTGCAAGAGCTTATTTGTACAAATGACTTAATTTGTATTTGCATGTGCCGTGTGTGTATGTGTGTGTGTATGTATGTGTGTATGTGTGTATGTCTGTAGCTGTATATTTGGGTATATTTATTCGATGTACATGTGCACGTGGATGTACGCACGTATTTTGATAAAAATGTAAGTTTTAATATCTGCGTGTATTGATGCGCGTGTGTGTATTTATTTTATATATATAGATGTATACCTACGTCCACGTGTGGGTATATGCACGTATATTGATGTGTTTTTCTATTGATACGTGTGCATGCGTGTATTTTGGTGGGTTATACGCATGCGTGTACGCGCATTTGTGTATATGCGTAAGTGAGTGGGTGTATAAGTGGGCATATGTATTTTGATGATGTGTTATAAATTAAACTTTATAGTAATTAAATGAATAGAATTACTTGAAAAAAATTTTGATTCTTATTTATTGATAAAGAAAGGTTCTATGGCGTATCGTTTTTTCTATCATAATATTTAAACAATTATTTAGAAAATAAAAAATGTAGAATCGGTAACGTAGGAATTCCCCTTCTCATCCCCTTAAAGTGATGTGAAACCCATTCTGCTACCGACAATTACAAGGTCCCATTATTTTCATTTAACTTTCGATTTTAAGTAAATATATCTGTGTAGCGTCATTCTTCTTTATTAAAACAACAACGCCCCAAAAAAATATTTACTCAAAATTGAAAATTAAATAAAAATAATGGTCCCTGTAATTGTCGGTAACTAGGTTTTACATCACCCAGACCCTACGTTTTCTATGTTTTAAAAAATTGTTTAAATATTATTATTGAAGAAACGATACATCATAAGCCCTTTCTTTATCAACAAATAAGAATCAAAAATTTTTTCAAGTAATTCTATTAATTTTATCACTATAAACTTTAAGTTCCCCGTTACAAACAACCGTATTTGATATCTGGAACGTAAACCTTGTAGATATTAAATAAATGAAATTGCTTGAAAAAGTTTCGGATATTCTTCATTGATAAAGAAAAATCCGGATGTATCGTCTTTTCCATAAAATTTTTTTTAATATATTTAAAAATTAAGTCGATAACATAGATAACATCTTCTCTTGCCTTTCATATCCCCCTAAAAACTACACTGAACAATCTTAAGTGCACCTAAGCCACCGAAAAATTAAAAATAAATGGTTATATATTTTTAGGTAAAAATAAATTCTACATCATATGTTACTAAACTTGATGTTTTTATTTTCTTGTTTTTTTTTAATAAATTTAAATATATTTTATCAAACAAATAAATTAAAGTTACGTATACGAACACAAAGATTAGATAAGAAAAGTAAAAAACTGGAAAGGTAGAAATCGGGTTGGTATTTCATATCTTCTTGATTGCTAAATAATAAAAAAAGTTGCTTGTTGTTGTTGTCTTATCAAAATCAATTTTTCATACATCATATAACAACAATATATTGTTTCTATCATGGTTTATATATTGCTTATACGTTAACGAAATTCAAGAGTCTGATTAGCAGAGTGGTCAAGGTAAGCGCCTATACTAAATGTATGATCGCTGGTGCGAGTCCCGGTCATGGCAATTTATTTCTTACATTTTATATTTTGTTCTCTCGCTCTGAAGCACATGCTGGAGCACATGCTGAAGCACGTGCGAAACATGTGATTAAATAGGTTCATTTCATCACGTGCTTTTTTACATGCTCCTGCACATGATTTGGCCCGTGCTGCGATACGTTATTTGACACATGTTTTTATACGTGATTCTGCACATGATTTTACACGTGTCTATACGTGTTTTAGCACGTGATGATTTTCAGCAGGGATACATACCAATAATATATATTGGTATATAGTCCTCCTAAAATCAAGTCTTATTTATATTTTTAGAAATTTTCCACTTTTTCGTATTTGTGACTGTTTTGTCACTTTCAATACTTTTTAGAAGGTTTACTCAACTGTTTCTATGATTAGACATTAGCGGGTTATTCATATACTGTCAAAGCTATATAAAATTTATATATTTTCATATGTGAACATACATGTTTACAATGTATCGACGTACGTTACAAAGACTAGCACATTTCATATTTCTCAAAAAATCTAGTTCTTTATTGAGGCCTCTTATAAAAATACTAGCACTATTTAGATTTTCTGATTAATACTAACATTTACCTAAATCCTCTAAGAAAATTATAGTTTTTGTCTAAAATTCTAAAAATTGCTAATTTTTTATTTCACGTGTCGTAATACTGTTAAATGTACCTTAGAATTTAAAATATTTCTAAAAATTTTGTAGAATGTTACAATTCATCATATAGAAGATTCTCCGTCCATTTCCAAAGTTGAAATGATCCGTTAATCAGAACAAATCACGCTTAACTATAATTTGTAAAATTGTAATTTTCGTAGCACGTGCAATTAAGGATTATTCAACGATTGAGAGTATATGGCAACTTAGTATGGCAACTTAGTACATGAGAAGCACAATTGTCGCCATTCCCGCTCTTTGTACTGGATTCGCGAATTCCCTGCGTATACTAGCTAAATTAATAATCTATATACGCCGAATCCTGAAAAGGGGAGGGGTATTCTTGTCATCCTTAATAAGTAGATTTCATTGTATATAATCGGGCCGAATTTAATTGATATATCTTTTATTAGCTGAGGTGACAGGTGAGCGGAGATTGGGTAACGTTTCATCTCTCACGAACTATGTAGGCGAAGTTGTTTGTTGGCAGACTGTAATACCAAATTGCTCCCATACTAAGGGGAGCATACATTGATAGATGTTTCGATAAGTTTGAAGGATCAAAGTAAGAGCACAACAATAAATCTTATTAAACTATTAAATGAACTTTAGTTAAGACTAGATACATTTAATTAGCTTTTTTAACCATGGTATGAGGAATAACTGCGGGACAAAGCGTAAACTACGAAGGAATTCTTAAAAATGATTTAATAATTCCTGAGACATTCAGGTCACGATGTGCAGCTTAGGTAAATAGTTGTAGCTTTCGATTGATTGTTCATATAATAATAATTTTAATAAAATAATAACAATAAAAAAATAAATAAATAGGGACGAAGGAAGCGAAATGGCATAGGGTAAACCCATCGCGCGATTGAGTGTTAACGAATAAGGTTTAAAAGGTAAACCACAGAAATCTGAGAAACTTCTGTCTGTAATCAAAGAGATACAAAATTCATTGATTTTGTAAAAGGGAGTATGTTACGGACAAGTAAGTTAATTTCTCTCATTAGAGAATTATATAGATAGTTTCAGAAAGCGATTAATAGAAATTGTAATAAGTGGAGTTGATATATAGTTGAGAACAGTGATATATGGATTCCCACGTCCTGATTTGAAATGGATAGTTGTACCGTGATGATTGAACTTGGGTTGAAAATATGTTCTTACTGTAATTGTATCTGTGTAAAGTAATTAGAATAGGAGAAATGAGCACACAACATGCACAAGTTAAGCCACGCGAAATTATAGAGAATGAAAGCGGTTTTTGGAGATACGCGATAAGAACATTTGCCAAGGAAATGCCAGATTGTGAAGAAGGTATAGTTACCGGAAGTTGAATGCGTGGTTCGTCTCGCGTAGCACTGAACGGTGATTGGGGGTGCGACCACGTTGGCAATGGTGGAGAGACGCGAGAGAGCATAGAGTTGGTACATGAATAGAGAGACACACGCGCGACTGCGGGTGCGATCCGGCGTCGCACCTGTTCACCTGGTTTGGATGGTCACGTGGCCGCGTTGTTTGTGTGATGGTGGTGTTTGTGTATATGTTATTGGTTACTTATGGTACCACCCTACTGACAAAAATTAGGTGATATATCAGGTGAAAAATCACCTGATGTTTTGACATAATATGTGACCTGATAACGTCACCTGATGAATCACTTGGTTGTATGGATTATTTACCTCCCATAATGAAATCACCTGATCTGATCACCTGATTTCATAAGCTGATTTAATTACCCGATTTATCACCTGATTTATGCGCTAAAAATTGTAACAGAATTTTTTTCCAAAAGATATTAAATGTCAAAACCTATAGGTCTAACTGCCCATATAATGGGTAGTATCATCCAGATGATACTTCCAAAATGGAAGTTTAGATCTACATAACTTGACATTTTTAACATTTGTTTAACATTTTGTAAAAACGCTTATAAATTAGGTGATCAATCAGGTGATTCGTATCAGGTGGTTCCATCACGTGACAAATCATGTCCAAAACATCAGGTGAAAAATCACCTTAGTTTTCACCTGATATATCACCTACTTTCACTACAAAAAGAAAATCTGAAATTCAGTGCTCCAGTACTGAATTTTGTTGCTACTGAAATGCCTCCCGAACTGAATTTCAGTAATCAAGATACAAGTTTACTGATATTCAGTAAAATCCAAACTGAAATAGAATAATAAGAAGCCAACACACTGAATTTCAGTAACACTCGATCTGAAATCGATAGACCACATGACATTTCTGCGCAGAGATCGCACTCTGTCGCCCGGCGCCTTTCGTATCATTCTACACGCGAGACCGAAAACGCACCTATAATTACGATTTCACGAATAAGTGTTTGTTTTTTCATGGTAAAGTGAGAGTCAGTTCTTAAGGTAAGTGATTATTGTATTTTATGTTTATTTATGATTAGATACAAGTGCATAGTAACATGGGAATCAATAAGACACACATCTACGAATAGCGTATGTATAGGTTAGGTAAAAGACTCAAAAGCAAAAGCAAATTTTTACAATAAGTATACTATTACAATGGTAAAAGCTGTTGATTGATATTTCGGTACCTTAAGTTTTATTTTAAAAAGTTTTTTTATTGATAAGTTACAGTTTCCATGGCATAAGGGCATTTGCTTTTGAAGTTTCTTACCTCAGTACTTGTCGAAAAGATAATACCCTTTTATAGAATTCAATTCAATTTAATCAAATACTTTTTCCATTGAAGTGGTTTGTTCCACTCGTCATGTATAAACTGTATTTCTTAATTTATAATGATGTTTCTTATTTATTGATAGACTTTGTTTCTTATATATTACCAAAGAGTAAGATCATTGACGTCAAAGTAGTTTCTGGATGATCAATGATTTTATCAAACTACTTTGGCGTCAATGATCTTACTCTTTGATAAGATTTAAGAGACAAAGTCTATCAATAAATAAGAAACAATATTATGAATTAAGAATTATTAGGCGTTAATGAGGTGACAAATCTCAAGAGCATATATACTCATGTAGTGTAAACTTAAACATTTTTTGTAAACACACATGAAAGTTATTCACAGATGTCTACTGATAGACTTGTATATATATTTACAAACTAACCTTCATATGCTTGAGAAAACTGACAAACGATATACTACCTCAATGGCAAAACCATCATTCGAGTATTTTTATTGAATGACCTTGTTAATTATTAAAATCTTGTTCTTGAGGTTTTAATCCAACTTAATCATATGCTTTTACCATTGAGGTGGTTTATTTCATAATAATGTTTCTCATTTATTGATAGATTTTGTCTCTTTTATATCTTATCAAAAACTGAGACCATTGACGCTAAAGTAGTTTCATAAAATTAATCATTCGGGAACTACTTTGGGGTCAATGATTACACTCTTTGATAAGATATAAGAGACAAACTCTATCAAAAAATGGGAAACATCATTACGAATAGAGAAATATAGTTTGTACATGACGAGTGCATTTGCATACATCATTGAGAAAACTATAAACTGGAACCAACCATCTCAATGGTAAAAGCATTTGATCAAGGAGTCAGACCTAGGTTAAATCTGTAAAAAAAAAAATAAAATATTATTATGACTGAAAATATTATGTCATATGAACTAGATTTGGCCGTTCACCGACACGGTACAGACATACGCTTGTTAGACTACAAAATCAGTCTACTAGATTGTTTAGGCACACCTAAATATGTGGTATCATCCGGGTAGTACCCCATGTTTAGGGACGCCTAAACTCTCTTAGGGCTCATTCTCAAAAATCTGCCTACTAGAGTATTTAGACCTACCTAAACATGTGGTATCATCTGGATGGTACATAACGTTTAGGGACCTTATTCCTCTTAGAGCTTATTTTCTAAAATTTACTTTGCGTCCACTATACCGGGAGATAAATAAAAGTCTTTGCTTCCCGCTGATTCGGAAGCGGGCGTAAAGTAAATTTTTTCCCGATGACCTTTCTTTTTGCCCGCCGGTCGGAAAACGGCTACTTTAGTCCCGCTATATGAGCATGAAAAAACGGGTTTCATGCAAGTGTGACAAAAAGTAACATATTATTCCCTCTTATCTATTCTATTCCAGCAAATTTACTTTATTTCCCGCAAATTTCTTTTCAATTTTGAAATATTTCCTTCTATATTATTATAAATTTTTAATAAAAGCATACAAGTGGCCACAATAAAGTTAGAAATAAAGTTCTATATGCAACACGGGAATAAAGTCGACTTTATTCCCTTGTTACATAATGTACTATTATTCACGACTTAACTGTGTAGGCAGTTTGATCACTTGAAAAGTGGGATCCACTCATCCGTTGTTAATACAAACTAAAATTTCGAAATTTTAAAATTATTCAAAATATACAATATTTTTAAAATATTCAAAAATTTCATAATTTTAATAAGTTTTCAATTTTTTAAAAGTTTTCAAAATTTTTTGAATTTTTAATAGTACATTACTCACGCATGTACGAGAGTAAAGTATCTGATTCCCGTATTTGCGGGAGTAAAGTATTTTAGTCCCGCAAATGCATGAGTAAAGTATAATAGGGAATAAAAATCTTCTTTAGTCCCGCTTTGCAGGTAAATAGAGTGGCTATTATAGTTAAGTCGTATAGTCTGAAATAGCCTTTCTTCCCGTGTTCCACGGTGTATTTTTAAACAAAGGCATGATAGGACCATTTTTCTGCATGAAAGTTGAATACGTGATCGCACATTTCGAGTCGTGCACAACGCAGTTGAAAATTGTTGTATTTTTAATTTTCACTTTTAATCGTACAGTTCAAATATTTTCACCTTTTCTTATTTTGATTTTAATTGAAACTCGCGGATGAGTGAAAATTGTCTATTTTTGCCCCCAGCATGCATTTATTCCCATGAATTTACAAGAGTTAACTTTGTATGACGTTTTACATAGGGTTTTACGGAACCGACATTTTACTTTTAAACTGCTCTCATAACTCCTAGACTTAAGATAAGAACTTGTTTACAAATAAATTTTATGTACTTTGTTATTACGCCTGTGGAAATTATAAAATGTAATATAACGTAAGAAACCGTAAAAAACTGGAAAAAATCGTAAAAAAACGTATACCAGTGTAAGAAAATGTAAAAAAACTGTTGGATTTCGGACGTTTTGTATTATATTTTTATATATTTTGTTACGTTCTTTTACGTTTTATTACTTTAGATTACATTTATACACTAAAATTTCCGCTCACTAAAGAGACTTCCATAATGTAAAATATTCCAAAAAAATATTTTCTAAGTGTAAAGGCTTCTTAAGTAACTTAAAGTTTCTATTTTGTACACGTGAATGAGTTTGTATCTGCCTCGACACCTATCGGTGAAAAATGCAAGCTATATTATTTTCTCGAAATTACAAAACGTAATAAATCATAAGGAAATATAACAAAACATAACAATTCGTATAAAAATGTAATAATGTCTGATATCCAACAGTTTCTTACGGTTTGTTACGTTTGTTTACGTTTTTTACATTTCCTTACGTTTTATTACGTTTTCTTACGTTGTTTACGTTTTTTTACGTTTTATTACGTTTTTCATTTTGTCTAGGGTAAGTAACGAAAAAAACCTTTTACATGTTGTAAAACATCTAATAAACAGTATCTACTCTCTAAATTGCTTGGAGTGAATTTTATGCTCTAATTGTAGAGTGAACGAGGGTTATACTCTAAAATGAGTGACTTTTCACTCTAAAAGGGTGAATGCGGTCACTCCAGTCTAAAAGATGAATTTTACCACTCTAAATTAGGGAGTAACTAAGGACTCACTCTAATTTTCACACTAGTTTGGAGTGAAATTTGCATTATAAAACCTATAAATTAATCAAAGTTTTGAAGTCCGACTTTTTACTTTTAAAACATTATTTGCACCAAGAGCTTCAATTAAATCTTCAAGAGATTTCATTATTAGGGGAGACTAGGGTAAAGTGAACATAGTAACTGTTAAAGTCGAAAATAATGTATTGTTCAGACTTAAAACATTACTTTGTAAGTTGCACAAGAAACTTCTTAAATTAATAAACATACTAGCAACTTAAAAAATGTAAGTTATTAAGTTGAATATTATTTAGCTATTTTTTAAAAATACCGGTTCACTTTACCCGGGCCTTTCAGTGCGGGGTAAAGTGAACTAGAGCATAGAATTAAATATTTTGAAAATATTTTACTACTTTTTGTACATGAATAGATAATAACGCTAATTTCGATAATAATAAAACTTTAATGACATCTTAAAGCCTTTCAAATACTGTAAAATACGAAAAAGTTAAATATGGAGGTTATGTTGGCCCATTTTGGCATAAATACGAAATGCGTTGCAACAAAAGCTTTGTATACTATACTAACACTTACCTGAATAAATATTTCGTTAAATTTTCCATCTGGCCGCGTATAGATAGTGCAAGCGCATTTCTTTCCGGACCACTTAACCCCGATTCACTTTACCCCGAGACGTCGATTCTTAAAAATGCTTGTTTAAAAACAGAAAAACATCATTAAAAACTCTGCATTCTTGGCCATAGTAACTAAAACGTATACTAGTAATAAGAAAAAAAATCTAGGAATAAAACTGATTATAAGCATCTGTAATCGTTATAATGAATTCGACAAACCAACTTTCTTTTAAGATCGAAAAATACAATTATTTTTCTTTCATAGAATATTGATTGTTATATAGCGAAACTTTTTTATTATCATCCTTGCATAATTATCTTTCACTTAAATTAATATTAGACATAAATAATAATTTAATGATGAAATAATAAACATGATTCACTTTACCCGTGTGTTCACTTTACCCCAGTTTCCCCTAAATATACAAAAAAATGAGTTGAAAAATATACGACTATGTGGTTAAATAATTTAACTAGAAGTGACCCTTCACTTTTTAGTTAAAATCTCTTAATTTTCTTTTTACAATGATCTGTATTATAGACTTCTTTATTTTAAACAGTTATTCGAGATTAAACAAATTTTTTAGATAAAAATGACTAACTACATTCTGCAAATTTGTATTAGCATTGTTATTTGCATACAATTTCAAAAGATTCCGGTATTAATTATAACATCCTACTAACATTTTTGAACCCATTTTTAAACACGACCGCGACATGGAAGTGCCTTATATTTTCGTTAGCGAAAAATGTGTGCGATAGGATATCTCACGCAATTTTTGACCAATCGGGATGAAATTTTAGGAGAAATCTTCTCCAGCACAATATGAAATTCTATTTTTTTTATCCCGATCCTTTACGAAGTTTTTAAATTGCGAGCACTTTTTGCTTATGTTACACGATTATCTCCGCGAAATCTTAGCGAATCAGGCTCAATGTTTTTTGGGAACTTTTCTAAGTATAACATCTTGATGGTCCTATTTTGAGATTGATCCTGCAAATATACGCTGAATGCGTCGACTATAAAAAGTCGCTAAAAAAGGTTTTTGGGCTATAACTTGAAAACTAAACATTCTACAAAAAAAAGTTACATAGAAAAGTTGTAGATCTTTGAAAAATACAACTTTTTCCTATTGTCATCTATTTATGAAAATACTTTTAACTCGAGTTAACTGGCCAAAAACGAATTTTAACATCGAAAAAACAGCTTTTTATCATATAATTTTACAGCTATGCATTTTACATGAAAAAGTTAAATGGAAAAGTTGTAGATCTTTGAAAAATATAACTTTTTTCTTGACACCAAGACGCGAAGGAGCTTAAGAGCGAAGCGCTCGCTCTGAAGCGCCGAAGCAGGCAAGTCGCATGTGGCCGAAGGCCGCGTGTGGCGCGCTAGTTTAAGAATGTTAATGATATCTCTTGAAAAATGAACTAAAGATTTCTAGTAAAGGCATATAATGTTGTTTATATATAATATTTATTTAATAAAGAGAAATAAGTATAAATGATAACTCGGAATAGTAGGAATCGGTCAGTATTTTACATTCCCTTGCATTGTAAAAGTTTTATTAACTTTTAAAATTTTAGTATTCACGTCTTAAACTTTAAAAAGATGTTAGACTCTTCGGCCAAATATTAACATTTCCTAAAAAAAAGAATTTTATATAAAATATAAATATTATAAATATTATATACAAGAATATAATTTTATTTGCAATGACTATTTATTAGCTCTAAGTTATTATGGCTTTAACTGATTTTAGTATAAAATAAGAGTTTATCAACGGGGTGGGGATAAATATACCGAAAGATAATTTTGCAGACGGATAATAATGCCGAACTTATTTTACTGAAGAATAAATTTACCGGAACGTGAAATGTGCCAATGGGTAAAGTAATCGATTAACAAAAGTGCGGAAAAAAAGTTCCGACGGGTAAAAATGCCGATGGATAAAAATGCCGAAAGTTAAAAATGCCAAAATGTTGAATGGCAATCGGTAAAAACTAAAATTATCTAATATTGAAAAGAAACGACCTAGCAACAATTAACACATTATTATAATACAGGCGCATATTCTAATAAAAGCACTTTCTTGTCCAAATTTTTGTTTTCGGCATTTTTTTTTCGGGATTTTTGTTTACGGCATTTTCAACTTTCGGTATATTCATCTATAGTTATTTATTTTTTCGGCAATATCAACCGTTCGGTAAATTTATCCTTCTGCAAATTTACCTTTCGGTAAATTTATCCCCACCCCATCAACGAATTCGAATACGTAGGACAAATCAGTGCGGACGAAGTCAGGTGGTCTAGCGCTCGAGTGTCAGTACCAGACCCCGAAGGACTGAGGTTCAAATCCGACCAATAATTTTTCTGAAGTTTTTATAATTTATTTCTCAACTTCATACCTTTCCAGTATACTTTATAACATTCTTTATAACATTTCTAGAACGTAAAGCTTAGTTATTCACTTTTTCTGAAATTGAAGATTCACTCCAAAACAAGTGACTGTATTTTCTTCATCGCTTGGAGTGAGAATTCACCACAAAAGAGCGAAATATTTCACTCTAAAAAATTTAGAGAGTAGATAGCAATTTAGTAGTATGACGGAACTGACCTCTACTGCATTTTACTGAAATCTGAAGTGACAAAACTGTTTATACTCGCGAAATTTTGAATTTCCAGATCTTTTTCCGAATATGTTTGATGGGTCATAACATATAGTTAAGGTGATGTTAAACCCCGTGATACTGGTAAATACAGGGAACCACTTTTTTCATTCATTTTTCAATTTTAAAAAAATATCTCTATGAAAAGTTGTTCTTTTTGGTTGGAACAACAACTTTCCATAGAGATATTTACTCTAAATTGAAAATGAAATGAGAAAAGTGGATCCTCGTATTTGTCGGGTACAGGTGGCTTTAGCATCACCTTAAGGAGGAAATCTACAGGAGGAGCCAAACGAAGTATAAACGACGAGGTCGTCGTTTTCTGGGGCCTTGGTAGTGTCACGTGTATAACGTGACGAATCAGGAGAAACCCTGCTAAAAGAGACGAAATAAAATGAATTAAATTCGATTGAATTTTAATCGAATTTAATAGCTTTGAATCGATGGTATCGACTTGCTGAAAGTGACCGATTAAAAATTAATCAAGATGGATCGATTTTAATCGTAATCGTTATTAATGCATACTTTTTACATTAAAATTAATCGATTTCAATACAATTGAATCGCACAACTTTATGAATAAGATTTAAATGTGTTTTTCGCGATTCTTTTTAATCGGCCTGAATAAATATCTATAGTTACAATAATGAATCGATCCCGATTAATATTTTTCGCATACATGTTTTATCCATTCGAATTGGATTCAATAAACACAATCATCAATCTTTTTGAATGCCTAAAGATAGAATCGACTTCAGTACAATAAAATCGCGCAATTTTATGAATAAGATTTAAGGCAGGTTTGCCGTGGATTTGCCCTATTTATTCAATAATTTTTATTTCATACAAAAAATAATCTTTATTGTTCAAACTTTTTACATATTAAAATACACATTTTGAAGATATAAAAGAGTTTTTTCTTTTACGGATTTTTCTTGACAAAATGGCCGCCTCAAAATTATTTTTTTGTTTGACTGTCGACACGATATCTCACCAACAGATCAGCTGAAATCAAAAAACTAAAAAGATTCTTAAAACTTATAGTTTTGGCTATTGCATAGTCTAGGATATTTCATTTTTACCGGAAAAAAACAGAATGGCGGACTTTTGAATTTTTTGGCTCTTTTTTTGCAACATAAATTGTTTATAACTTTTTGAAAAATTTATTGATCGTTATAATCCTAGATCATGCAATAGCCAAAACTATAAGTTTTAAGAATCGTTTTAGTTTTTTGATTTCAGATGATCCGTTGGTGAGATATCGTGTCGACAGTCAAACAAAAAAATAATTTTGAGGTGGCCATTTTGTCCAGAAAAATCCGTAAAAAAAAAATTTCTTTTATATCTTCAAAATGTGTATTTTAATATGTAAACAGTTTTGAACAATAAAGATTATTTTTTGTATGAAACAAAAATTATTGAATAAATAGGGCAAATCCACGGCAAACCTGCCTTAAATGTGTTTTTTGCGATTCTTTTCAATCGGTTTTAATAAATACCTATAGCCAGAAAACTGAATCCATCCCAATTTATAAGTTTTGCATTAATTTTTTATCTATTTGAATTGAGTTGAATGAACACGGTCACCACTCTTTTTGAATGCGTAAACTCAGCGTAACCTAGTAATATCTTTTGATTGACTTTAATTGATGTAATAGTTTATTGGTTTTAATAAATAAAATATGCAATGACATATAATAAACTGATAAGTTATAACTTAAGTCATGGAAACGAAAGTTAATCAATTTGAATACTGTAATTTAAACTTGTTGTTTGTGGATTTCAATCATATTCATCGATTTGAATCCACCAACTTTTGTGCAGTAAATAGTCGTTCGAATGTCTGAACTTATAGTGCGCTTGTTAGTAGTATATCTTTATATTGATTAATAACAATAATAGGGATTTATACGTAATAGTCTTAACCATTTTTAGGACAAATATTTTATTTATTATTTAAAAGCAATAGGCTGAAACCCGTTTGCACACAGTCTCATCATATACGAGTATACATGATGTATTCGTATAAGAAAAATGATGTACGAAAATTTTTCACACTTTGAAAAATATGTCCTTTTGGAAGAATTTAACTGTACAGGCTAATAATATAGGTATATTCATTAAAAATAATGATCTGCAAATGACTACATTAAATTCGATTAAAATCGATGAAACGAATCGCAAAAATGACATTGAAGTCGATACATAAAGGTTGCATCGATTTTAAATGTCTATGTTAATGCTCACTATAGCATTTAAAACCAATTAAAAGCCTCATTTTACTGAAATCGATTCTATTCGATTAAAATCAATCCAATGAATCGCAAAAATGACATTGAAGTCGACACATAAAGGTTGCATGTATTTTAAATGTCTATGTTAATGCTCACTATAGCATTTCAAACCAATTAAAAGCGTAATTTTATTGAAATCGATTCAATTCGATTAAAATCAATCCAATGAATCGCAAAATCTGCATTCAAGTCGATAGAAGAAAGTTCAATCGATTCTGAGTGTGAATCTTAGTACCAATTATTGGAATGGAATACGATTAAAATACAATTAAAAACGTAATGTTATACAAATCGATTGAATGCGATAAAATTAATATGAAAAATGGATATTTAAGTCGATTCATACTGATTCGACCCCCAATCAACTGCAATGCTTTTTCGCTAATCGTTTTGATCTACCTTTCAATTTAACATTAATATATTTGATTTGGAATTAGTATTCAATAGCGATTATAGGCATTAAGATTCACACTCAGAATCGGTTGAACTTTTTTCTATCGACTTCAATGAATCTTTTTTAGCAGAGAATGCAGATAGAATAGTAAATATATTCGAAACGAAGTCAGGCGGGCGGTGCGGAGGAATAGCGCTGTGGTTAGCGTGCTCGTCTGCTGACGAGAGTCACAGTGCATTCACGGTAGCGAGTGCCCGAGTGAAATTCTCCCATGTATCCCAACGTACGACTAACGCGAGTGAGCCCTGGAAATTGGCCCCGTGCGCCAGCCTTGCCAGAGGAGCACTCGTATTCCGGGAAATTTTTTCGCGTCCGAGAAGGCATCTGCGTGCGCTAGCCCTGATACAGGAACATCCACACGCGCGTATGCCTACCCGCGGAAACGAGAAAAAATTCCGGAATACACGTGCTCCTGTGGCAAAGCTGACGCACGGGGGTCGACTACCAGGGTACACTCGCGATACCCCTGGGCGGGGGTGCTTGCTAAAATTTCCCTGGCGATCGCATAGACAGCCTCGTATTTTTGACGAACTCGGAAGGTCGCTCCAGCACACCCTTGAACACGAGGGTACCGCAGGGACGCGAGTGACCTCGCCTCTGCCAAACCTATGCCCGAGCACGACCCGCGTGAAGAATTCAGACTTAACTCTCAAGATAAAAGTAACGCTTAACTTGAGTGTTAATTAGCAACCGAAATCACCCTCAAGTTAGGTGTTATTTTGAGTGTTATTTTGAGTGTTTATTTTGAGTGTTTATGTTGACCTATTTTATTTTAATTTGTATTTTTAATTTTTTTTAGATATTGGATGATTTTGTTCATGATGTTTGATAAACGAAGAATATTTAGACTTAAGAATGACTTTTATTTCTCCAGCTTGTATTATGTACAATTATTATGGGAAAATTATCCGATCTTACGCAGATATAATTTACAACGCCGATTTTATCCTTCGTTTCCAGATACTTTACCATTATCTTTACATGTCTAGAAGTACATACAAGCACCGTAGTTCAACATTATCACAAGGCTGTGCTTTATATAGTGCATCAATTGTTCGTTGAAAATAGTACTTTAGAACTACTTGAATCCATGCATTAAAAAATCATATAATGTAATTGTATAATAGGAATGTTTAAGCCCGAGCAGTTAATTTTAGAAATAAACTCTTCAAGGTATGCTTACAACGTAAGTATTCGTCAAGTTTCATAAAATGTTATTAAAGCTATTCTAACTTCACCCTCATTACATTATAAGACTAAGACTAGTTCGACATCTAAACCGCAGTCTGCTGATTATTATAAAACTTGGAAAACAATGTTGATGTCTTTAAGTCTATAATTGTTAAATAACAAAATTAACATTTATGCTTATCATGAAAATTATTCTTTAAACCAATCTTGAAAATCAGGATTTACACCAAACTGTCGCATAGCAAGTGTAAATGCATTATATGTATGATTTATCTTTAGGTTTGAAGCTGTTAAATGTTTATATACCACGAACAACCCGTTGCTTGCTTATGTTATATAACTATAATAAATTCAATTGTTGCTGGCGAACAATGGTATACTCAAATCGACCAAATGTTTTAATTTATGATATTAGTTGAGCTTCATTTCAACAATTTATTTTGGACTTTCATAGAGATCAATAAAATTGTGATGCTGTTATCAACCGACCAACTACACTGAGAAAAATAAGTAATAACGGCCACTACAAGGAGTACGAACAATTAGTAGACTGTAATGTATCACAGCCAAACTAGGACTGAGTGCAATTATTTTAATTAATTAAATTAATCTGGTTGATAAATTTAATAAAATTAAATTAATTTTATGTATTTCATTTTATTTAATTCAATTTCTCTAAACTGCGTATTGCTGCTTCATCAATACTTTGTTATTGCTCTCACAGCTATATTATTTTGCTGTGACAACCGTACAATATCACCGACCACCTCAATGTAGCTACGACAGCAATATATATGGTTTCATGTGAGCCAAACCTTTCTCAGTCTACCTTTATATATAAGTTACAATATACGAGGGTAGTTCATTATTGAACCCCTTAAGACTTATGTCTTTAGAATAAAGTATAAAAACAATTTTTTTTGGGTAAATTTTTTTTTATTTTTCAATATAATCTCCTTGGAGCTCTATACACTTGGTCAATCGCTTTTTAAGTTTTTTTAATCCTTCAGAAAAGTGCGTTTTCGGAAGTTCCTCAAAATAAGCACTTACAGAGGCAATGACGTCTTCGTTGTCCGTAAATCTCTGTCCACCGAGCCATTTTTTCAAGTTTGGAAATAAGAAAAAGTCACTGGGGGCTAAATCTGGTGAATACGGTGGGTGTTCGACCAATTCGAATTTTAGTTCTTCAATTTTAGCCATTGAAACGAAGCATGTGTGAACTCGGGCGTTGTCGTGATGAAAGAGAATTTTTTTTCTCGCCAAATGTGGTCGTTTTTTTTTAATTTCTTCTTTCAGCTGCTCTAATAATGATGCATAATACTCACCAGTAATTGTTTTACCCTTTTCCAAGTAGTCAATAAGTATAATTCCACGTGCATCCCAAAAAACTGTAGCCATAACCTTACCAGCTGACTTTACGGTCTTTGCCTTCTTTGGAGCTGGTTCGCCTGTGGAAATCCACTGTTTGGATTGTTCCTTTGTCTCAGGAGTGTAGTGGTGTATCCATGTTTCATCCACAGTCACAAATCGACGAAAAAATTCCTCAGGATTCCGACTTATGCGCGCCAAAAGAGCCTCAGAGGCGACCACTCTATTGCGTTTATTCTCAGCTGAGAGCAAACGCGGCACCCATCTTTCCGATAGCTTTTTCATGCCTAATTTTTCATGTAGAATTGAAACAACTGCACCTATAGATATCCTAGAAGTCCACCCAATGTTCGACCGGGGCTCACACTCACCCGCGAGGATCACCCGTGGGTTAGCCGAGGCTCACCCGATATTAAACTGAGGCTCGACCGAGGTATTAACCGAAGTAATAACGTGGTAATAGCCGCGTTCCTTACAGCGGTAATAGCCGAGGTTCTTACCGCGATAATAGTCGCGTTTCTTACCGCGATAATAGCCGAGGTTATTACCGGGGTAATGGTCGAGGTTATCACCAGGGTAATAGCCGAGGTTATTACCGCGGTAATAGCTGCGTTTCTTACCTCGGTAATAGCCGAAGTTATTACCAGGGTAATAGCCGAAGTTATTACCAGGGTAATAGCCGAAGTTATTACCGGGGTAATAGCCGAGGTTCGAGTCGAGGTGAGAGCATAGGCACGAGCCGAGGTGAGAGCCGAGGTGAGAGCCTAGGTACGAGCCGAGGTTATATAAATTAACCTCGGCTAACTTCAAGAGAAAAATAGAGGCGTTGGAACGACGGAACGCCGGACCGCGGAACAGCAGCTTCAATGACGTTATTCGCCAACAGATGGCGCCAGTACCTTTAAGTCGCCACAAAATGGAAAGTAGCTCCGTCGGCGCGTTTAGAGCTTCGCTTCGAGCGCACATTTTGTGCAGTGTTATTATTTGATAATTAAATGTTACAAAACTAGTAAATTGTCTAGACTTAAGAATTGGTATACAAGCCCTGAGAGTGTATTGAATAGAATATTTCAATAGTGGTGCATTACTTAGACTTAAAACTTCCTATATGTATCAGAGTATATAGTATCATGCCTGCATGGTTTCTTGATAAAAAATGCTGGGATGTATACGATTCTATATACCTCGTTTTTCGAGGTTCAGTAATATATCCCAGCTGATTTATAAATTTATAGATGAAAATAGATTATATATTAAATATTAATGTAAAAATTAGAAAAATTATTTTAAAAAATTCGTACATTTTTAAAAACATTTAGTATAATAACGAACTTTCTTCGTAAACAGTTTCAGCTTGTATCTATTAATTTTTAGACGAAAAGCTATGTGTCTTCGAATATATATTATACATTCGTATAAAAATAACAAAAATTATATAGAAAAAATCCGTACAAATTTAAAAACATTTAGTATAAGAACGAACTTTTTTTGTAAACAGTCCTGTGGGACGTGTATATTATTATATACAAGCTCAACATGACTGTATACGAAAAAAGTTTGTTGTTATATTGTTTTAAAATTGTACGGATATTTTTTTAATATATTTTATTATTTTTATACGAATTTATAATATATATTCGAAGACACATAGCTTTTCGACTATAAATTGATAAAAAAAAGCTGGGATATATTACTGAACCTCGAAAAACGATGTATACAAATCGAATACATCCCAGCATTTTTTATCAAATTATAGTCGAAAAGATATGTGTCTTTGAAAATATATTATTTATTAAATATTAGTGTAGAAATAACAGAAATTAGTTAGAAAAAATCCGTACAATTTTAAAAACATTTAGTATAACAACGAACTTTTTTCGTAAACGGTCCTGTTGAGCTTGTATATAATATACATGCTCCACAGGACTGTTTACGAAAAAAGTCCCAGCTTTTATTAACCATTTTATGGACGAAAAGCTATGTATCTTAGATTATGTATTATATATTCTTAAAAAATAACAAAAATTATTTAGAAAAAAATTCGTTATTTTTAAAAACTTTTAGTATAACAACGAACTTTTTTTGTAAACAGTCCTGTGGGGCGTATATATTATTATATACAAGCTCCGCAGAACTGTTTACGAAAAAAGTTCGTTGTTACATTAAATATTTTAAAATTGTACGGATATTTTATTAATATATTTTGTTATTTTTATACGAATTTATAATATATATTCGAAGACACATAGCTTTTCGACTATAAATTGATAAAAAAAGCTGGGATATATTACTGAACTTCGAAAAACAAGGTATATAGAATCGAATACATCCCAGTGAGGATATATATAATAAGTTTTAAGTCTAAACAATGCACCACTATTGAAATATTCTATCATTAAGATTATAAGTTTGAAAGTTAAATATTACAATACTGGTGCATCATCTAGACATGACAATTGATACACAAGCCCTCACAGTGTACTGCATCATACCTTTGTAGTTTTTTGACTCTTCAGGGAGCAGAAGACGAACTATGCTCTTAAAATGTGATTTTAACGCAAGTCCTTCGGAGCAAAGTATACCTTCTTCTTTCAGAAAAGTCAAGAAATCTTCAGGCATGATGCTACTCGTATATACTCTAAGGATATATATAGGAAGATTTAAGTTTAAGCAATGCACCACTATTAAAATATTCTATGCAATACACTCTCAGGGCTTGTATACCAATTCTTAAGGGGTTATATCCTCCACATTTTTTGTTTTTTTCCATTTTTTTTTATTGGCTTAAATCTTGCCAAAACAATCCTAGAATCAAAATCTACAACGCCCAGTACCGATTTAAACTCAACATTTTTTTAAATCGCTTTTTTCCAAACAGCTTTGATGCTCCAAAATCACAATTTTTGCTTATTTTAGCGATACTCGCTTTTTTGAATTTCGCGGCTTTGGAAATTAGTAGAAGTTACCTACGATCGATATCGTGTTTTAAATTTGAATTATAGAGGTCGCTACATGACATTACGACGGTTGCAGCGTCTTTACAGCACGTGTTTACTCACACTTGCCCTGTGTTTAGTCGATCAGCCGTTCTCGCTGTTTAAGTTGTTATTTTGAGTTTTGCTTTACCTTTTAACTGTGAATTATATTACAAGTACTTAATTATGAGTGAAAAGGTGTACAGATGTACAAAACGGAGTAAAATTAGTAATCGACGCCCGCCTAACCGCCATTCGTTCGAAGGCGATTCGGAGCACGTTAGTACCTCGGCTAAGAAATTGAAAACTACTGATTTAGACCGTGACCGCGATGTTGATAATAATTTCGGCTACTGTTTCATAAATTTTTTCGTTGTATTTACTGCTCTTTCTGAATTAGTAGTATGCAAAAAATGTAATGGTGACGTGCGGTTTTTAGAGTCGAACAAGCGTGGACTAGGCTTCAAAATTATTGTGTCTTGTTCGAACTGTGGTGATGCTGATATTAACAGGTGTCCTGTAATAAATGGTCGTGCTTATGAGATCAACTGCCGTATTATTTTAGCTATGTGCATCATAGGCATAGGCATCAACGGTATAAAAAAGTTCTGCTCTATGATGGATCTTGCAAAGCCTGTTTTTCAAACAGCTTACAGTAAGATCATATCTAATATCGCCACTGCTACTTCATCTGTTCGAATTATATCTATGAAAAAATCAGCGATTAAAGAAAAAGAAATTTCTATCGAACGAGGTGAAAAAGAAGGTCTCACGGTGTCAGGCGATGGATCTTGGCGAAAGAGAGGGTTTACGTCTTTGTTCGGATTGGTGACTTTGATTGGTTGGTACACTGGCAAGGTGTTGGATGTGTGTGTAAAATCTAAGTACTGTAAAGTGTGTGAATATTGGCAAAAAAAAGAAGGTACTGCTGAATACGAAGAGGTATACGCTTCACACAAACAGAACTGTGATGCCAACCATGAAGGTAGTGCCGGGAAAATGGAGATCGCAGCAGTTATAGAAATGTTCAAACGCTCAGAAAAACTTCATAATATCAAATATTTGAAATATATCGGCGACGGCGATTCAAAAACATATAAAGGTATAGTCGACTCAAAACCTTATAAAGATATCATCGTCGAAAAAAAAGAGTGTGTCGGACACGTTCAGAAGCGCATGGGAACGCGTCTGCGCAATTTGAAAAAAACAACGAAAGGTCTTGGCGGCCGAGGAAAGTTGACCGGAAAGTTAATTGATGAACTTTCTATTTATTACGGACTTGCTATTAGGAGAAACTACGATTCAGTCGAAAAAATGCGGAATGAAATTTGGGCAATGTTACTTCATAAATGTCGACGAATACACAGCCCGAGAAGTGTCCCGTCGGAGTAGACTCTTGGTGTTCTTGGCAGCGCAGTACAGCGCTTGGTACACTTGCAACGTACGAGCACAAGAGTCCAATGCATGAGGATGTTTTTAACGCAATAAAACCCATTTATAATGAACTCAGCTCCGACAACCTTTTGTCACGCTGCTTGCCTGCGTATACTCAGAACAATAACGAGTCGTTTAATGCTGTAGTGTGGTCAATTGCTCCAAAGACGGTGTCAAGCGGTAAGACTATAGTTGACATTGCGACTGACGTAGCCGTTATTATCTTCAATGACGGCTTCTCGGGTCTGTTTGCCGTTTACGATGCTTTTGAGTTGACTGTTGGACCAAACATGTACGAGTTTTGCGTGGAAACGGACGCCAATCGCGAGAAAGAGGCCAGGCGCAGCATTACATCAGGCAAAAAAAAAGAAGAAGAGTAAATGAAGGCCCTTGAAGGACAATTATATGGTGCAGCATTAGCAGACTGAAGGTAAAAAAATTATTATGGACTATATTTTTGCGATTCTTAAGATTTATAGCATTTTGAAACTTCAAACACATTTTTCTCGAAACCATGTTTTCAAAATCGGCAAGCAGTAGAACTTAAAAAGTTTACATCCGATTGACTTAAAATTTTAACAGTAGCTTTATTGTTTGATTATCTAGTGAAGTACGCACAATTTTAGCGATTAATTAACAAGTGGAAAAAAATTCTAAAAATATAATCGTGTGTACTTCACTAGCAAAACTCATGTAGATAATAGAAAAATATTTTTTTTTTGTTATAGGTGGAGTTGGACGAGACTTGTACTGCTCGCCGCGGAAGACTTTTTTGAAAAAGCGGTTCACGGTAATCACTGCACAGTCGCCATTTTGTAAAAAAAATATCAATAAAAATTTTTTTTCTCATCTTCAAGAGTTGCTTAATCCAATGTTATATTCTTTGTATACCTTTAATCTCAAATGTCCTTTAAAAAAAATAATTAACAAAGCCTTGTTTTTTAGAGCATAAAGGGGATATAACCCCTTAAGTCTAGACAATTCACTAGTCTTGTAACATTTAATTATCAAATAATAACACTGCACAAAATGTGCGCTCGAAGCGAAGCTCTAAACGCGCCGACGGAGCTACTCTCCATTTTAAAGGTACTGGCGCCATCTGTTGGCGAATAACGTCATTGAAGCTGCTGTTCCGCGGTCCGGCGTTAGGCCGTTCCAACGCCTCTATTTTTCTCTTGAAGTTAGCCGAGGTTAATTTATATAACCTCGGCTCGTACCTAGGCTCTCACCTCGGCTCTCACCTCGGCTCGTGCCTATGCTCTCACCTCGACTCGAACCTCGGTTATTACCCCGATAATAACTTCGGCTATTACCGAGGTAAGAAACGCAGCTATTACCGAGGTAATAACCTCGGCTATTACCCTGGTAATAACCTCGACCATTACCCCGGTAATAACCTCGGCTATTATCGCGGTAAGAAACGCGACTATTATCGCGGTAAGAACCACGGCTATTGCCGCTGTAAGAAACGCGGCTATTACCGCGTTATTACCTCGGTTAATACCTCGGTCGAGCCTCAGTTTAATATCGGGTGAGCCTCGGCTAACCCACGGGTGATCCTCACGGGTGAGCGTGAGCCTTGGTCGAACATCGGGTGGGTTTCTAACTTTAATCTCAGGCGATCCATTCGTTAATGGGTTATAGCCTCGATCGACCCTTGAGTTAATATTTTAATCATCCTTTCAGTATTTTGTATTTTTTTTAACATTACTGGACTACGCATGGTAATTACGTCACTGTGAATGCACTTTATGGGGTTTTTAAAAAAAACATTGTATATATACGTTTATAAATATACTGCCAGTATCATATCTGTGTTAATAACAATATATACAAAATAATTTTAAACTCGTCGTAGCGAGTTGCAATAAGCATAATTTGAATACCTTGTGCTGGATGGTGTATAAGTGGCGTTAAGTTGTTATATACCGTTCATCAGTGTATTCTCTTGTACTATATTTGTGTAAAAAACTTATTTAAAATAAAAGTAGCTGGCCGGTGACTGCGGTATATAAATAACTAATAAGTGCGGTCCTCATACACTAACGGTTACCTATTAGGCTACCCTCGTGCTCGAGGTACACCCGCATTTTACCTCGCGCGCAAGCGTTTCGCCTCGACCATGAGCGTCTGCTTCGGGCGCGACAATTCCGCTCGAGTGCGAGCGATCCGCCCAAATGCGAGGGTTGCGCTCGAGCGCGGGGTATACGCTCGAGCGCGGGGTATACTCTCGAGCGCGAGCTAGACGCTTGAGCGCAAGCTAGACGCTTGAGCGCAAGCTATACGCTCGATATCGAGCGCGAGTACGAGCTCAGGCGCAACCCGAGTTTGGGCGCGTCCTGAGCTTGGGTGCGAACGCGAGCACATCTCAAGCTCGGGTGCGAATGCGGGCACACCTGAAGCTTGGGCACATCCCAAGCTCGGACGCAAGCGGAGACGCATCCCGAGCTGGGGCGCAAATGCGAGCACATCCCAAGCTCGAGTTCGAGCGCGGGCACATCTCAAGCTGGGTCCCGAGCATGTGTGCACCTGAAGCCCGGGCCCGAGCTTCCCTCAAACGCGAGGTGGAGTCCGAGCACGAGCGGTGCGCCCCGCGCATGAGAGGGAGGGAGGAGGCCGAGCACTCACTACGTACTGCCTCGCGTTAGAGAAGGGGCCTGAGCGCTCCTCAAACGTGAGGTGGAGTTCCATCACGTGTTATGTGCCCCATGGATGTGAGGGATGGGAAGAAGGTCGAGAGTTCATGCGTACTGCCTCGCGTTCAAGAAGGGGCTCGAGAGCGGTCTGCTTTACACGCGCGCGGTTCGCTTCGGTCACCGGGCGGACGATGGTGCTCAAGCAAACTCGCATCTATCGAGGCAGCGCCCACACGCGCGTCTCACGCCTCGTGCTTTCGCGGTAGCCCCCGCGCTGACGGGGTTACACAAAAGCACGCGGGTCGTGCTCGAGCATAGGTTTGGCAGAGGCGAGGTTACTCGCGTCCCTGCGGTACCCTCGTGTTCAAGGGTATGCTGGAGCGACCATCCAAGTTGGTCGAAAATACGAGGCTGTCTATGCGATCACCAGGGAAATTTTAGCAAGCACCCCCGCCCAGGGGTATCGCGAGTGTACCCTGGTAGTCGACCCCCGTGCGACAGCTTTGCCACAGGAGCACGTGTATTCCGGAATTTTTTCTCGTTTCCGCGGGTAGGCATACGCGCGTGCGGATGTTCCTGTATCAGGGCTAGCGCACGCGGATGCTTTCTCGGACACGTGAAAATTTCCCGGAATACGAGTGCTCCTCTGGCGCACGGGGCCAATTTCCAGGGTTCACTCGAGTTACTCGTACGTTGGGATACATGCGAGAATTTCACTCGGGCACTCGCTACTGTGAATGCACTGTTATTTTTTTTGGTAAATAAGAAAATTAAAACCTATAATCTTAAAAAACCCATGCCCCAGGGAAATTTTTGAATTACAACAAATGCTTAAATAAAACATGCATACGAAATCTTCACCCTAAAATATACCGTAAAACCAGCTAGCGTAAGGAAATCAATTTTTAATTTATAACAAAACTTTCAACAATAAAATCATAAATGTATGCCTCAGTTTTAAATTAAAAATGTTTTTGGTAATAAAAAAATATTTTGGAACAAAACGCTATATTTTGTGCTGTCGCCCCCCTCCCCTCCCCCTCTCCCTACTTTATATTTTTTTTTCGTGACTTTTTCATTTCCGGAATTAAATTTTGGTTTTTCGGTAACTTGAAAATTCATGTTTTACAAACTTTTAAGACATGTAACCAGACCCTGGAACGCATATTAAATCTGATAAAATATTATTATGAAGATATACAAAAATTTCGCCTTGTCCAGTCAACAAAGAGCTGAAATCGACTCTGCGGTTAGAGTGTCTGTATTCTTGATATATGTAACCTTCGACCCTCACAAATCTCTGTGTAAAATTGTAGGGTCAATTGTCGATGTGGTTAGCGAGAAAACAGTTAAACAATATTTTTCGCTTATTAGCCAACACAAGTCTGGTCCGCGCATTGTACGATAAGCAAGAGGGGCATACGCCGCGCACGAGCAAGCAGCAGCGCTATAGTTCGTACTTTGAGCTCGCTTACGTTTCCAAACAAATTATAGCGTCACCGCGCTGCGCATCCCTCTTCCTTACCTAATACAATGCGCAGACAAAGCTTGTACAGGGATTCCGCATTAGGAGTTTCGTGCGAGCGGTTGTGTCTCTCTTCGCTCTTCCTTTCATCTTATCTCTCGTTCTGCCTTTTCCGCGTGGACGAGAATCCAAACGCGGAATCCGCGAGTTTTGTATATTTTCATTATTTGGCAATTTCGTTTTCGATTTTTAAACAAATTTAATGTCATATTTTCTATAACTGTGATTCTTCTTGGTGGTGATTTGGTGCAATTTAGGTTCTAATGAAGAATTTTCTCTCTTTCATTGAAATTCGCATACAGTCTTATGAATTTTATCAAAAAAAAATTTAGGATGTGATATATAGTATTATATTTTAACTATTTGCTAATTGTGGTTGTGGAATCTTTATTTAATATAAGTGCAGTGTGGACAGTTTTGAGAAAATTTATTGGAGCTAAATTTAATTTTCGATTCTACTATCTATCAATTACGTATTATCATATATTCTTATACGTTGTTATTCTGAGAAGAATTTAACGAATTCTATTTACCTACTTGTTATGTTTTGGATTTGACTTTGTATCTTCGATACAATAACATTGACTTATTTTATTTTGATCACGTACACTCCGGCAAATTAAAATTATCTTACATTGCTGTTCCTTAGTTATTGTTTTCAATAGTGACCTGATACATTATTTTCTTTCTAATGTCGTACATTTATCCGATGACTATTTCTATATCGTACATTTCTAGTTCATCTTAATTATTTCAAATATACTCATTATTTTCTTTAAATCAATATAGTATCATATCATAGTTGCGAAGTTCATATGAACAAGGTTTGATCAGTACCATTGTTCTATATGTTACTTCACGTCTTGATAAAATGTTTTACAAATTTTTATAAATTCCTAAATTTTCTATATTGTTTTATTTTATAACACTTTTTCGGTTAGATTACTCAATATTAAATCTCTCAAATCTATAGATTAATACTGAAATTAACACTCAATGTAAGGTGAAGGCTGCGTCTACATAAGGGCCCGTTTATATTGAGTTCCGAGTTACAACTAAGTTTCCACTCGATTTTATATATCTTTAATTTTTAGTAGAAAAACATATTAGATCTTGTTATAATGTTCATTATTTAAGATCGTTTTTTCATTAATTAAATATAATTAAATATATTTTTCTACAGTAAAAGTTTAGTCAAGTTGCAACTAGTTACAACTCTTCGACCCCACTATATAAACAGGCTCTAAGACGCGGAGTCGGTTGCGCGTGCGGACGCGCACTCACGGCCTTTGCTCATGGAAACAACCATGGTGTTTTGGGTGATATCAACATTGTTTACGTTGGAATTAACTGTTAAAATGTAACGCCAATAATGTAACTTATGTTTTTATAATCAGATTATCTTCTAAATGCAGCAAAGGTACAGAAAAAATTACTTACAGAAGTATAGTAATCCTCAGGTTTATAAAACATTGTTCTTTTGTATTATTGTCATACGAATCAATGAATCTCAAAATTTCATTGCAAATAATTACCCAATAAGGCCCTTTTTCATGCTTGCAAAGTGAATGGAAAGTCGGGCATTCCGAGCGTCTTTGCCTGAGCAGGAGATAATGTTCATTCCCTTCCGCTATGTCGGGTATTGAGGTAATATTGATTACGTCCCGCTTCTGAAATTCTTAGTGGCTGAATTGTAATGCCCATTTCCCCATTCCCTTTACATGCATGAAAAAGGCCCTATTTATACACTTATTAAAATAAATACGATTGTGTAACACGGGAGGAAAGGGATTTTCAAACTCAGATGAATTTGAGCACTCGTGTTCGTCTCGGGCGCCTGCAACTGTCACTTGTGTTCAATCACCACCTCGCTCAGAAAAAGCCAATTTTCCCTCCTAGATGCACAATGTACTATTTTACAGCCCCTTTCCTTTCACTAAAACCAAATTATTGAGCCCTGGAACATTAATTTTTTATACACAGTAATCTTTATCCACATCGGTCCATACACACATACATATACACACACACAAGCACACCCACACGCACACATGTACATACATACACACACATGCACGCGTACACACGCTCATGCACACGCACACGCGGACGCACGCCAGGACGCACGCACGCACGCACGCCCGCACGCACGCACATACATCCATACAAACATTCATACAGATTTTTTCTAAAACTAGTGTATTTTGACTCCTAATGTCTCAAAACATGTTTCTAACAGGTTTTTAGCAAACTTTTTTTTTGTACTATCAAAAAGCTTTCTCTATGAAGAAGCAATTTATTATTAACTTTAAGAAATTTAATTGTGAAATCAGTCTTATATATGTTTTTCAGGGAAAAGCTAAATTGGATGTAAGACTTACCCCTCCTTTGTCAAATGCCCCATGTTTTTGCAGAAAATCTTGAACTTCTTCAATAGTTTTAATAAAAGCAACGTAGTTTATAGTGTAATTGTCTTTAGCAAATTTCTTTATCAGCAAATGCATTTCTTCTGGTGCTAATGTAATATCTAAAAAATGTAACACTCTAGCAAAATGGGCAAACGTTACTTCTCCGTAATTTTTTGATATCTATAAAAGAGATAGTTAAATAATTAAATGACCTCGTTTTGGAAAATAAAATATTTATACCAGTTCGTAATCTTGAAAATATGGTTCTAAAACGTGTTTACGCCAATTAATAAGGGTTGCTATTTTACTGAGAATCATTTCTAATCTTCTTTGTTCCGATAGGCTGAGACAATTTGTTTGTAAAGCGTCTTCCCATTCTTTTCCGTTGGTCCAAGGACGACTTTTCTCAAAGTATGGATCTTGAAAGAATACTTTCTGATATAATTTGTGCAAATAGATAAAAGATAAGTTTTGAGAAAAATGAAATTGATAACAAATTAATTACAAAAATATAGTTTGTAAGAGGGGGACACAATGACTAGCTAGAATAGAATAACTGAAGCAATTAAAATATTAAGAATTAATAACTATAATATACAAATATAGGACAGAGTCGTACATAATCATTAAGCTTTCAGTATGAACATTTTACAGTTAGACTACCTTCGTCTAGTGACAAAACCTCACCAAGAGAAATTGGTGTATATTGTAGTTTTATTAAAAATAATCTTCAGTCGGTCTTTTAAAATTTACAGCTGCCAATTTTATCTCGCAAATAACTTTGAAGAAAATGCTAATAATTAAAAAGAATAAATGTATATATATATATATATATATATATATATATATATATATATATATATATATATATATATAGATATATATATATATATATATGAATGAATGAGTGAGGGAAGGCCGGGTAGATAAATAAAGACACAATTTTTCGCGGGAAAATAAGACAACTTGCCTCGGCGTAAAAACTCCCACGAGGCAGAGAGAAAAGCCGGGGCAAGCGAATAATTTATTTTATAAAGAGGAAATTATATATAACAAAAAGCGAATCTAAGATAGGAACAAAACAGAAGGGAGAGAGAAGGTGACAAACGCAATTATCCTATCGCTGTGAGGTACCTTTAACGCGCGCAAGAGAGCTCTCTTACCTTAAACACAAGACGGGAGAAAAGTGGACAGCGCGACGTAATGTCCTGGCTGCACGTGGTTGGGATGCACCTTCTTGGTCGCACGGCGCCTGGACGTCTCGAGGGAACCGTACCTGGACCACGGGCAGACCCTTTGGCCCTGCCGCGTAGGTGATCGCCGTGTGGAAGTCGGCACGTCGAGGGAGCTGGCACGTGGCCGGACCTTCCCAATCGTCCTTCACACCGAACACACACACACGCGATTCGCTTTACGCACACACACACCCGACGCAGACAATTAACGAAGGGAGAAGTCGACCGTCCTGATAAGGACGTACGTGCTGAGCTTCTCGTACAATATATTAAAATATCCAATATCGGGTTTGATGCGCTGCCTTGAATCACGCCAGAAAAAGTCGACCGGTCTCTGCGGGAGAGAAAACGGAACTGCCCCACACGTGCATAAGGCGCGCGAGAACCTCCGCTCTCGCGGCGCTCGCATCCGCTTGGCCGATAAGCGGCAGTGCGCGCAACTAAACGGCCGATTGTAATACGCGGCGATCGGCGAGCTACGGCGCGCAATTCAAATCCCCCCCAAAGGCCTAAATAACCCGAACATTCCGCCCGCCTTCGTCCGACGGACGAACGAGAACCTTGGAGAAAGGAGAAAACCGGCTCACTTATCCTTAGTATCCAACACTAAAGGGAAAAGACGAGCAATGTGTCGTCGAAGGGAAGAAGAGGCAGTCTTGGTGGTAACTACTCACACCAGACCATCCGGGCCAGGGTGCACCTCAGTGACCCTGCCCAATGGCCATTTTGATGGAGGCTACCGATCATCCTTCACCAATACGAGCTGACTTACCGCGAAGTTCTCGCAAGGGTCCCTCCACTTTTCCCGCTCTTACACGTGAAGCAGATACCCCGCTGACCAGCGCTTCCAAAAGTTGTTACGGATACGCTGGAGTAGCTGGAACCGGTTTAGCCGATTTTCTGGCAACTCGGGCAGGTCAGCGTCCGAAAGCAAAACCGAAGCTCCTTCGTTAAGGAAATGCGAGGGAGTAAGCGCCCGCAAGTCGTTGAGGTCAGAACTTGAGGCCCCTAACGGACGAGAGTTAAGGCAGGCCTCGATTTCTACGAGGACTGTGGATAACTCCTCGAAAGTGAGGGTGTGCTCACCGACAACTCTTCTCAAGTGGTGCTTCACGGACTTGACCCCTGCTTCCCATAAACCACCGTAATGCGGCGCACTGGGAGGAATGAACGTCCAATCAGTTCCATCGTTCGCAAGAAGAGAGGCAACCTTCTTGTAAAACTCGGAGGCACGATCGAACATACCCTGGAGTTCCTTATCCGCTCCCTGGAAGTTTGTGGCGTTGTCGCTGTAGAGGTTACGGCAAATGCCTCGTCTCCCTACGAAACGACGATACGCACAGATGAACGACGCTGAAGTTAAATCGCTAACGAGCTCTAGATGAATAGCTCGAGTAGCGAAGCAGACGAACAAAGCGATATATCCCTTATAAGACCGATTCCCTCGACCCTTTGCCATACGAACTTAGAACGGGCCCGCGTAATCGAGTCCTGACGTAGAGAAAGCTCTACCCGTTGTCACTCGATCAGCGGGGAGCTCACCCATAAGTTGTTGGGTTGAGTGAGGCTTAGCACGTTGACAAGGCATGCATGCGCGAATTGTTGATTTAACTAGTCGATTCCTCCCTAGGATCCACACCTGAGGCATTAAAATGCTCGATGTTAAAGTGGGACCACCGTGAAGACACTGATGATGAGCGTGCCGCACGAACAACAGACTAAGGACCGAGTGCTGCGGCAAAATCGGGGGATGCTTCTGGTCAAAGGAGAGATTAGAGTGAGCCAATCGACCTCCCACACGCAGGAGTCTATCCACCTTGCTCACGAAAGGGTTTAAGCTGCTGAGCCGGTTGCCCTTCGGCAATCTCTTCCCCGATGACAGCAGCCTAATCTCTACTGCAAAGACTCCTGCTTGAGCTAAACGAATAACCGTTACTCGAGCTTCAGATAGCTCAGAAGTGGTCAAGAATTGCGGCGAATCGCCTTCCGTCAACCTTCTCTTGGTCCGCAAACGGACAAGAGGACGTCTGCAGAGGGCTACGAAGCGAACAAGTGTTGTCAAGGAGGAAAACCGAGCCAATATCTCGGCTTCTTCAAAACGTGGACGAGCGTGATGAGCTCTGATCGGGTCAGCCGGCCGAGGCCACTCTGCCGGAGGCATGGATAGCCACGCCGGACCCTGCCACCAGAGAGCGCTATCAGCCAACTCTCCCGGATGAACCCCTTGCGTCGCCAAGTCCGCCGGATTCTCCTTCGTCGGAACGTGATCCCACGTGGCCGACGGTAACGTAGTTTGTATCAAGGATACTCGATTGGCTACAAAGGTCTTCCAATAGCACGGGTGCTTACGAAGCCACATAAGCACGATCTGACTATCAGACCAGGTAAAAATTGGATGACCTCGTAGAAAATCCAAACTAGTCACATGCAGGATGAGTTTTGCGAGAAAAGCAGCGCCACACAACTCCAAATTGGGAAGGCTCACCGTTGTCACGGGAGCTACATTGGATTTTGCCGACAATAACGACACTCGGCAATTTCCATTACCCTCATCAATTCGCAGATATACCACTGCGGCATAAGCTCGAGAGGAAGCATCGGCAAATCCATGTATCTGATAAGTACGAGGGTAGTTCAATAAGTCTTTAGAATAAAGTATAAAAACAATTTTTTTTGGGTAAATTTTTTTTTATTTTTCAACATAATCTCCTTGGAGCTCTATACACTTGGTCAATCGCTTTTTAAGTTTTTTTAATCCTTCAGAAAAGTGCGTTTTCGGGAGTTCCTCAAAATAAGCACTTACAGAGGCAATGACGTCTTCGTTGTCCGTAAATCTCTGTCCACCGAGCCATTTTTTCAAGTTTGGAAATAAGAAAAAGTCACTGGGGGCTAAATCTGGTGAATACGGTGGGTGTTCGACCAATTCGAATTTTAGTTCTTCAATTTTAGCCATTGAAACGAAGCATGTGTGAACTCGGGCGTTGTCGTGATGAAAGAGAATTTTTTTTCTCGCCAAATGTGGTCGTTTTTTTTTAATTTCTTCTTTCAGCTGCTCTAATAATGATGCATAATACTCACCAGTAATTGTTTTACCCTTTTCCAAGTAGTCAATAAGTATAATTCCACGTGCATCCCAAAAAACTGTAGCCATAACCTTACCAGCTGACTTTACGGTCTTTGCCTTCTTTGGAGCTGGTTCGCCTGTAGAAATCCACTGTTTGGATTGTTCCTTTGTCTCAGGAGTGTAGTGGTGTATCCATGTTTCATCCACAGTCACAAATCGACGAAAAAATTCCTCAGGATTCCGACTTATGCGCGCCAAAAGAGCCTCAGAGGCGACCACTCTATTGCGTTTATTCTCAGCTGAGAGCAAACGCGGCACCCATCTTGCCGATAGCTTTTTCATGCCTAATTTTTCATGTAGAATTGAAACAACTGCACCTATAGATATCCTTGTGGCCTCAGCTAACTCACGCACTTTTAATCTTCTATCCTTCAACACCATAAGGTGGATTTTATTGATGATTTCGGGAGTAGCTGCTTCTACGGGCCTTCCTGAACGTGGTTCGTCACTTATTGATGTACGACCACGCTTAAATTCATTTACCCAGTTATAAACCGTTGCTAAGGCAGGGGCAGATGTACCATGAACTGAGTCCAATTCATTTTTTATCTCATATGGAGTTAAACCCTTTAAATGAAAATGTTTAATTACCGCTCTGAACTCGTTTTTTTCCATTTTTCTTAACAAGCAATTTTTTTTTTCAATTGGTTATAAAAACACGTAAACTCAGAAGATGTGGACTGTGACTGCACCATATATCTAGTCGGGAGTGGTGCTGACTGAAAACAGATGATTTGGAGCGATTCGCGCGCCATCTGTTGGTCATTCTAAAGACTTATTGAACTACCCTCGTACAAGCAGCTGTATCCCCTAGCCAACGTTCGATGGACAGAGAAGGCAATGCAGATAAACTCTTGCAATAATCATACCAGCGCTCACGGATCTCAGCTGGCAGTGATGAGTCCCATTCGCACTTCAAGATCCACATATCTTGCATCAAGATCTTGGCCGTGACCGAGACTGGGGCAATCCAACCTAACGGATCGAATAAATGCGCAATATTAGAGAGGACGGATCTTTTCGTTTGAGCAGCAGCCAAATTCTCAACGCTAGACGCATTGAACCGAAACGCATCTTGCGATGGGACCCACTGTACCCCTAGAGCCTTAACTGACTCATCTTCATCGATCTGCTTCTCAGTGATCTGCCGTACCGAGTCTGGCAGCAATTCCGGATGATTTGCAGCCCACTTGTCCAACTCGATCCCAGCAGAAGCTAAGAGCTCGGTAAGCTCGACCCTCTTCCGAATTGCAGTTGACAAATCATGCGCTCCTGCAAATGTGTCATCGACATACGTTTCTGACTGAAGACAACGAGCCCCGAGCGGGAACCGATTTCCTTCATCCTCAACTAACTGCGAGAGAGTGCGAATTGCTAAATAAGGAGCACAAGCCGTCCCATAAGTGACCGTAGTCAGGCGAAAATCAACTGGTTCAGATACAGCATCGGGCGCCCAGACGATCCTCTGGTAGTCCTGATCTTCCGGCCTCACCCGAATCTGTCGAAACATCATAACTATATCAGCAGTGAAAGCGATTCGATACCTACGCCAGTTTAACAGAATCAAGGAGAGATCACTCTGCAACGGAGCCCCTGTGAACAAAGAAGCATTCAACGAATGTCCGTCTCGCGTACGACGAGAGGCGTCGAACACAACCCGTAGCTTCCACTTTGATGCGTCCTCCTGCACCACTGCATGATGAGGCAAATACCAAGCATCAGACCGATGGACCTCCGACGAAGGAACCCGCGACATGTGACCTAACCTCTCATAAGTTTCCATGAATTCAACGTACGCTTGGGTAAGCTTCGGATCACGAGAAAGCCGACGATGCAGATGAGAAAGCGATCCCAGTGCGATGCGATGAGTCTCCGCAGCGACGGAAGAGGGATCTGGCTTCAAAGGGAGCTTCACCTCATACCGACTCATAAATCGCACCTTGCATCCTCTGGCTTCAACCTGTCATTAGGCGCTGAAACTTCCTCAAGTACCCAAAATCGCTGCAACACCTGATCTAAATCATCCCTGCAGTGGAGCGCCTGAACTGGGGAGTCAATCGCAGAACCATCCGCCCGTCGTGATCCTTCTGTATCCACCGGTCCGGAGACAATCCAACCGAGGACTGTGTTCTGAGCAACAAGCCGCGAAGTCGTGGATTTTTTCACCCCAGATAGAAGCAACTGACCGTAGATATCTCCGCCTAGAATAAGATCGATCTTCTTCGGGACTGCAAACTCAGGATCAGCTAAAACCATACCCGGAATTTTCTCCCGAGCTAAAGCCTCGCTAAGTTCGTGGGAAGGAAGACGCGAAGTGAGTTTAGGAAGAACTAATACTTCTGCTTCGACCTAAAATCCTGCATCAACCGCCGACCGAAGAGTGATCTGAGTGATCGAACGAGCAATACCGGCAGCGCATGCCCCAAGACCTGACAGTGGCACGTTTGTACGTCGCTTAGGCAGTCCAAGTAACTGCACAATGGATTCAGATATAAATGAAGCTTCCGAGCCTTGATCTAAAAGCGCCCACACACGCGTGCCCTTGCCCTTTGGACCTACTACCAACACTCGAGTTGTGGCAAGGAGAGTCTTCCTCGTTGACATCGGAGATCTAGACGCATGCATACTCACCACCGCTGATTTGATACCTGGAGTCCAGTGGCTGCCCTTGGATGCTGACGCAGAACCTTGCGAGTTTCCTGCCTCCTGGAAATGAATAAGAGTGTGATGTTTGCCCTGACATGTAGAACAACGACCTGAAGAAGAACAAGAGTTCGCTCGGTGCCGACCCAGACAGTTAAAGCAGAGCTGCAGGCGCCTAACTTCCTCTCGACGCTCCTGGACAGATTTCTCCTTGAACCGATTGCATCTCATGAGAGCATGCAGGCCAGTACAGAGTGGGCAATTCATGGAACCTGGTTTCGCAGTACGAGAAGAGCTCACATGAAAAATCTTGCGAGGATGAACCGACTTAAGAGGAGGAGCCTACCTTTTTTCCCCACGTCGCTCAGAACTAATCATGCCAAGAGTCTGAATTCTCCTCTTGAGAAATTCGACCAAATCGTCGAACGTAGCAGAAGGGTACGAAGAACTAGTATTATCCTGGCCAGTACCTGCTTCAATGAGTAGCCGATCCATAGTACTAAGCTCTGACTCCCACAGCTTGCGCGACTCTGGATCTAAACGTTCAGATAAACTGCACACGAGCCAAACATCCCAACTATCTACGGGCACTTTCATATTCTTCAAGGCGCGAACGATACGCTGAGCCTCATCCGAAAAGGAACGCAATTCCTCAGCTGACTCCTTCTTAAGATGAGGAAGTTCGTTGAAAGCAGACAAATGCTTGTTTATGATGAGCCTCGGGTTATGGTAATGAGCCTTCAGCGCCTTCCATGTGCTAGCATAGTTAGCGCTGGTGGTCCTCACGTGTTTAATTAAATCGGAAACCCGAGGCAAATCATGCACAAGCGTCGTGAATAAATCACAAAAGCTCTCCCAATCCTCGTATTTTCCTGAAAAAGTAGGAAGAGGGATTCTAGGGAGCTTCGCGACTCGAGAATCAAACCCAGACACCATAGAGTTGAGAGGTCCGTCTGAAATTGTAGACTCATCCGCGACCTCGAACTTCGACTGCAACGTTAAGACCTCGTCAAGAGCACTCTCATACGCTGCCTGCAGCTTGCCAAATCCATCCTCGGTGACGTACTGATCCGTTTCCGCATCCTCCCTTACGGTAATCTCAGAATGAGTCTTACGAGCTTCAACCCAAATCTCCTTCAAAGCGTCGATGCGCGCCTGAATTATTTTCTTATTGAGCGAAGCATGCGGCTTATCGAGTAAGCGTTTGTGCAGACCCTGGATCTCTACCTGACGTGAGTCCTGTAGAGCCACCAGTTTTCTCAATGCTATAGGAGCCATGATAAACTAGCCTTAGAACAAGAAACGCGCCCAAGAAAATCACTAAACTACGTACTTAGTGTAGCAAGAAAAAGTAAACTTAAACATAGAATAACGCAAGCGGCTTAACCTATATTACAACGCGCGCACCTATACAAATAGCCAAACGGGAGAATTACACGGCGAGAACGCGCTATACACGACTCGATGCCGCGAATCACCGTCCACGCTTCGAGGCCGCCGAGCGAAGTCGGCCCGCTAAGCCGGCAAGGCGCGCCCGATGACACGAGCAGCCCGCGAGAACGACCGAACGGTGCCGGCAGCAGACCGCCTGCGTATCGCCAGCCACACCGCGAGACCGCCGCGCGTAACCGACGCGTCGAGCCGGGCAAGCGCGCTCGCTAACAAGAGCCGATTCCGAGAGCGGCCGAACAGCGCCGACAACAGCCCGCCTAAGTATCGCCAGCAACACCGCGAGCGCGCGCGTGGAGGTTACGCGTCAAGCCGGGCAAGCGCGCTCGCTGACAAGAGCCGATTCTGATAGTGCTTTCATAGTAGTGAGTTCCCGAGGGAATTTTAAACTTTAATCTGCATGTCTTGAGTTACGCACGAATAAGTAAAAATTATGCAGATTGCACTTGAATCCTATGAGTATATGTTATATTTGAGTCTTGAGACACAGTTGAGAATGGCTAAATTTAATTCTCGAATGCAATAAAGACAGTGTGGTTGCCCTAATGCACAGATATGCTATTGGGATTCGATCTCGCTATTCAAGGATATGCCAAATACGTAATGAAACTTGCACGTATGCAAATAAATGCTATAGTATAATGTAGCCACACTTTTCGAAATGAGTGCCCATCTAAGTCCCCGTTCAAATACTTGCGTAAACTATAAGTGTTGACTACAGCGTCCTGAAATGCTGAATTATATCTAGCGATACCTTTGAACGTGCACGCACACTGAATGTGAGTGCAAGCATTTCAAGAATAGTATAGGACACTCGCAGAAGCCTCTTTGTTCTGCGCTATAATTAGAGAGGCTCCAGAAGCATCGGCTATGACTCCAAATTTTGACTCGGAGAGGGACCAAGTAATGTATTACTTGCAAGGATCCTCAAAGCAGGCCTCTTATAACACAAATTGCATCAAGTATCTTAAAGTTTTTGAATGTACGCGCAGTTCCGCTGCGTACGCATCGAAAACTATAATATACTTATTGGCACTTCTGTTGCGAAGATAGCCGTACGTTTAACACGCGCACGAAGAGAGACCGTGCGTATACCCGCGCGCAAGAGGAAATCCAAAAATCATATCGAGCGCCGACATTTGCGCTTCAGGTGAGCCGAAGCGCTGAGCGATACCTTGAGGCGCGACTGCGATTGGCTGAATTTCCGAGGAGAGAACAGCGTCGCCGCGAACGTTCTACGGCAACCTTCATGCTCGATAGCAGAACCGCGTCGCCGCGAGCGCTCTAGGCTACCTTCATGCTCGAGGGCAGGCTGGGGTCTACCTGTGGGTCTACCTTCATGCCCGAGGGTAGCTACAGTAACCTAACGTAACCTGCGGTAACCTGCGGTAGACTTCATGCACCTGGGCTTGCTTTCATGATCGATGGTACATCGGGTAAATCGATGGCTAACTTCATGCCTCAGACCTGTCGCCGATCACGAAGATAGCTCTTAGACGTGTAGCTGAGTTGCTTTTGTCACTTTTGAACTTGCACACTCACAGTTCTTTTTATTTAAAATATATTAAATATAGTAAATGAGTAGACAATAGTACATGCGTAGAAGTAGTACATGTTTTGATACTTTTTTTTCAAGAAGATATTTTTTTTTATATCACAGAGATCCAAAATGAGTGCAAAATTGAAACTATTATTGTTACTTAATGATACTATTTCTATGCAGCTAGTTGTAAATAATATAAGAGAGTTTCAAGCACATGAAATAAATAAAGGCAAACAGTGTTATGGCGAATACCATCATCTATTTCCAGTATTGAGAAGATATCCAGATAAATTGGAACAATATTTGAGGATGAATGTTGAAACTTTTAATTATTTATTATCCAAAACAGCAGCCAATCTAACCAAGAATTGGTGTAATCTTCACACACAGCCAATCCACCCGGAAGAAAGATTAGTTCTTACATTAAGGTAATTATTTAATAGAATTTAACAAAATATGCAGAAATATGCGACTTTGTTCATTAATTATGAAATGCCCTTATGTTACTTTTATTATTATTCCAATCATTCGCTTAATATTACCCTAACTTTTTGAAATTGGTCTGAAATAAAGAATTCTAGTAATGATAAATAATCACAATATTGTATTTCTAGGTTTCTTGCGACAGGAATGTCTTATAGTCAACTGTCATTTTCATTTAGGATGGGTATTTCTACTGTTTCTACAATAATTCAAGAAACTATGGATATAATATGGAACACTTTTCATCCTATACACATGGCAATACCAAATAAAGAAAAGTTTTTAAATATTTCTCAAGAATTTTTTGACAAATGGCAGTTTCCTCACTGCCTTGGTGCAATAGATGGACGTCATATTCGAATTAAGAAACCAGCCCATTCTGGATCTTTATATTATAATTATAAAAAATTCTTTTCAATTGTGCTGCAAGCTGTTGTCGATGCCAATTACAAATTTATTTTCATAGATGTAGGAGGATATGGCCACCAAAGTGATGCGGGTACTTTTAAAGCATCAAACTTTTATAAAGCCCTTGTTGAAAAGAAGTTAGATATTCCAGATGAAAATGAGCTCCCAAATTCGGAAATAATTTTACCTTATTTCTTTATTGCTGATGGAGCATATCCTTTAATGGAAACAGTAATGAAGCCTTACCCAGGAAAGAAATTACCAAGTGCTAAAATAAATTTCAATAAACGACTATCACGTGCAAGAGCTGTGGTTGAAAATGCTTTTGGACATTTGTGCCAAAAATGGCGTATCTTTTACACAACCATAGATAAATTTCCAGAATCAGTAGATTTAATAGTGAAGTGCACATGCATTTTGCACAACATTATTATTGATATGAAGCATGAAAACTTGACTCACAATAACTCAAATTTAAACTCTGCAGAGGATGCTTTTGTATCAATATTACCAGAGCAAAATAACTCTGTCATTGGTCTAGGTACAGAGGTACGCTTTGAACTGGAAAACTATTTTCAAGAAAATTCTATAACTGCTATTTCATGAGTAAATTGCTGATGTAAGTATTATAATATTCTTGATATTGTAACAATGGTTGTAAACATTAATAATTTACAATATTTTTCAGACATTTCATCGTTTCACTTATTATTTATGTTGTGATTGTAATTATGCACATATTTATTGGCACTCTTAAGTAGTTTCATTGGTTTTGGACCATTTAGAATATGTATTCTATAAGATGTTGTTTTTCATATAACCTGCAAAATTGATATCACATAAGTAATCTAAAATAAACAAAGTGTGAATAATTCACATATACAAAAATGTGAGACTAACCTTTCAGAGCTGTATGTATAATGTCCTTAGTAAAATGTGAAATAAAATGTCTTTCTATGTAAAATTTATTTTGGAAAAAGGTATTATTTACTCTTAACATGTACCTTATTTATGATAGTTATTCTGAAAATAAAAATAGATACATAGAAATTAAATCTTTTGAACACTCAGATTAGTAATTACACTTTCATACTTATTTTATTTATAGTATATTTCGACATGGGTGCGGACGGTGATTCTTTAGCTCATGTGACGTTTTTCGTATGAGCGAAGCGAGTGAGAAAAGTCACATGAGGTAAAAATCTTCTTACGAACCAGTTTCGAACCGTATTTTATACCACGGAAGCCGAATAATCATATTGAAGTTATGATTATGAAATAATAATAATATGATTATGAAATAATAATAATATGATTATGAAATAATAATAATATATTATTATTATTTATAATAATACACCGTATTCCGTACACTCTTTATAATGTCAAAACAAAACATTTATCAGCTGATAGAAGTAAGCTGCGAATTATCTGCGACGCCAGTAAAACCGACAATGTCCCATATGATAAAGTATATTTTATGCTATAAAAGTTGATATGAAACTTTCACGAATTTTTAAATCATAGTACAAATAAAATGATATTTTAAAGTTTATAACTTTTTTACTTTACTTTATTAATGCATAAATTTCATTTCAAAGTAGTAAATACCTTATAAATAAAGAATACATGATAAAAATAGTTTATTTTTATAATTTACAGGGAATATATCACCTTAAAGCAAACAAATATGAAACTACTTACTACAAATTAATAAATATTTTTAATAAATTTAATATATAACTATTAAGGGTTATTATAATTTTATCTATTTATCATGGCTGTTCCTTCAATTGAAAAATACACTGTTATATTTAGATATGAATGTAGATCATCCTGTCCAAGTAAAAATGATTTTATATATAATAATATAAATATATTTTATATATAATTATATATGGTTATATATAAAAGAATTTAGTTTCGGACATATATTCTTTAAAAATGTAATTGAGTTTCAAAATAAAATAATCTGTGAAATCATTTTTTCGTCATTAAAGAGGTGTTTGCTCTATAAAGTATATTTTTCCAGTCAGGATGATGTTTGAACACGAGTGACAGTAGAGGCCGTATGCGCCCAAGACAAACACGAGTGCTCAAATCATCATCCGAGTATGAAATAGTCCATTCGCCCCTTGTTGTTCATCATATTTTTTTAAAAAAGTGCATGAAGAAGACTATTTTGGACGCTTATAGTGTTTTTTGAGCGTCATAAATAAAGTGGACAGTAAATGGGCATTGTTCGCGCGCTAGCCGGTCAAAACGCAAGAATTTAAATTTGCTTCAAATTTGCTTAATATTGGGCCCGGTATACTACCGTCGTGCGAAAGTACATCTATAGGGCACTTAAATTAATAGCTCGGAACACGTGTGATGGGTGAAAGGATGCGGAGTCTTGGATGATAGTCTTGGATAGTACAAGGGTTTTTACACTATGATTTTATTATTAACATCACTCGGTAAAATGAGCGTTTATAGCTCTTAAAATAAACTATCTAATATTTACAGAATAACACGAAAATAATACATTTTAAGAATATAAAAATCATCTTTGGATTTTATAACAAATACTTAGAAATTATATGTGAAATATATATAATCGATCTCCAAAACATTTAAAGAAAATAAATATTCTTTTTTAATTTGATTACAAATACTTGGAAATCAAATATAATATATACTCAAACTTCGAAATAGTTAAAGAAAACGTAAGTATTCAATTGTACTAAAAATATAGTAAAACTACAACTTCAGTAAAATAAAGGTTAGTATATGACATTATCCATCGAACAATAAGTAACTAACTAATGTTATTCATTATGAAACAAAATAAAACTTATGATGATTCATTACCATTACTGGTTTGTACACTAGTCTCTTGTACGTCGATATCTTTCGAGTTTACAATTACTTCTGGACGTTCTTCATAATTTTGTTGCTCATCAGAATATAGACTTGTACGTATCGTGAGAGGTTCCCTGACTACGGTAGGCGAAATAGACACTTTCGGAAGCTCATTTAATGGCCGCTGTGATCTTGAAGGAGTTCTCACTGGTGACGATTGACTAGGTGATGGTCGATTTAAATGATTTTCCAGAGCAAATGCATGCTGTGCTCTTGAAGAATAAGTTCTCTGCGGTGGCGATTGTATGGCTAAGGATTGACTCCTGCGATTTTCCAGAGAAATTTCATGCTGTGATTTTGAAGAATACGTTCTCAGTGGTGGCTCTTATCTGGCTAAGGATGGACTCCTGTAATTTTCTAGAGAAAATTCATACTGTGATCTTGAAGAAGCTCTCAATAATGGCGATTGACTGGATAAGAGTCGATTCGAATGATTTTCCGGAGGTAATGCATTGTGATGCTGATGCTGATGTTCGTACTTTGACCGCGGATGTCTCAGTGTTGATGATTGATCGGATATGGATTGAGTCGGATAAGTTTCATAACGCACTGCTGTACTGTGATGTTCGATACGTTGATTCTTCTGTGGGAAGCTCTGAGTATCATGAACATATCCTCTATTGCCATATCCGCTAAACATCGGTTGCATCACATTCTTCTCTGGCAGAATTGATCCTACATTTACAGTAACGAGAAACACGTAAATAAATAAATAATAATAGCAATTTCAAAGTTAATATTAATGCGACTAAATCTTAGCACACAATTTAGATACATATTTAAATGCAGCAATTACCTATATATTGATGTTCTGTACATCCTTCGTTATACGCAGCTTGTTCCCAAGTGCTTGGCTGGTATTTTTTTTCTTGCTTTATAGGTTTGGGCACAAAATTACTCTTCTTGCATTCGACAATTATGCAGTCTGAAAATTTGCATTGATTAATAATTAATTAATTTAGGATTAATGTAATTAATAATTCATTAATTAGATTTTATAAATAATTCATTTTTAAAACCACAATAATCTTATCAGTTTTAGTGTTTTTTAAAAGGCAATAAATTAAACTAATCAGATATCGTTTAACGTGGCTTTTCTTCTTTATATAACTTTTTCAGAAAGAATAGAATTTTGTGTTTCATAAAAAATTATATCTTACCATCATCGTTTTCATATACTTTTCTATTCCTCTTCCTCTCTCTTGTACCTGACGATTCACATGCAGATATTAATGGACTCGTTTGCCAGTTTTCATCAGGATACGCATAACTATGAACGATTCTGTTGATATCATTTCTAAATCGTAATTTCTGTGATGGATCAATTTTTTCCACATGTACCATTAGTGTTTTAAAGAACCACATGTCATCTTCAGTGCTTGTTTGATTAGATTTTTTTTCTTTTTGTGGTAAATTATCCGAATTTAAAACCTTTTCAACGAGTGCATATCGCTTTTGTTCCATATCAAGAAGCATGTCTGCTGTAATCTTATTTCTTCTACTTACTAATCCTTCTACGGCCATTGACTTCATATCGATGATATTCTCAAAATCAAACGTATCAGTTACTTCTGCTCCCTTCAAGTTCTCATAATTGTTCTCTGAGTAAAGAGAGTCTGATATATTACCAGTTGATTTTCTTCGATTTACATAGTCTAATAAAAATTGCATAGACTTATAATATGGCCATGTCGACTCATAGGAATCTTCTAATCCGTCACCTGATTTGCTAAGGTGCGCTAAGTCTACTTCACTCTTGAATTTCTTGAGCAAAGACTGCCATTTATTTTTCAGACTATTTTCTACAATCATAAATTAATATATCAATTACAATATTAAAAATGATTATACGTGTATTTTAGAACAGAATTTTGATATGAATAGTGAAAAATGATAGATTAAAATATTTTATTTGAATAAGTCTAGATGTAAGCCAATACAAACCGTATTATTCTCAAGAAAAAAAAACATATATGGATAAGCGCGGAAGAAATGAACATTTTAAACTTCCTGATTAAAACTATTTAACATTTACAAGAAACACAAGAGTACCGGCACACAATACATAAAATATATAACGTTATTATTATATTGTCTAAACTGAAAGTAACCTTGAATGAAAACCCGGGACATGACACTGCGTGGTACAGTCAGTTCAATGAATAAGGTGTATAGGTATATAATAATAATTTATATTTTGCAGGCTTAGTATAGTCAGATAGTTGTAGTTATATATTAAAAGTAACGTTTGCGTGAAAAGGAATATAATAATGAAAAGCAATAGAGTACTGTCGCCATATTTTAATAGAAATGCAATTTGACTGTGTAAAAGTGTGATATGTTTTTTCCCTTGGAGGTCAACAACAAAACGAGTGTCCCTAACCTATATATTATAGTATAATAAAATCCTTACTTGTAACTTTTAGATTAGTTGAAATTATGTCCCACTCCTTCCCTCGTTTGTAAGAGTTTTTATATTGAAGGTAGCTTTTTTTCCAGAGTATTTCACGGCCCTGTACCTCTGCAATGAGTGACTCTTCTATTGACGTCTCAGCCAACACTTTTTGAAATACAAGAAAAACACTACTAATCGGCGACAGGTCTGAGGCGTGAAGTTAGCCATCGATTTACCCGATGTACCATCGATCATGAAAGCAAGCCCAGGTGCATGAAGTCTACCGCAGGTTACCGCAGGTTACGTTAGGTTACTGTAGCTACCCTCGGGCATGAAGGTAGACCCACAGGTAGACCCCAGCCTGCCCTCGAGCATGAAGGTAGCCTAGAGCGCTCGCGGCGACGCGGTTCTGCTATCGAGCATGAAGGTTGCCGTAGAACGTTCGCGGCGACGCTGTTCTCTCCTCGGAAATTCAGCCAATAGCAGTCGCGCCTCAAGGTATCGCTCAGCGCTTCGGCTCACCTGAAGCGCAAATGTCGGCGCTCGATATGATTTTTGGATTTCCTCTTGCGCGCGGGTATACGCACGGTCTCTCTTCGTGCGCGTGTTAAACGTACGGCTATCTTCGCAACAGAAGTGCCAATAAGTATATTATAGTTTTCGATGCGTACGCAGCGGAACTGCGCGTACATTCAAAAACTTTAAGATACTTGATGCAATTTGTGTTATAAGAGGCCTGCTTTGAGGATCCTTGCAAGTAATACATTACTTGGTCCCTCTCCGAGTCAAAATTTGGAGTCATAGCCGATGCTTCTGGAGCCTCTCTAATTATAGCGCAGAACAAAGAGGCTTCTGCGAGTGTCCTATACTATTCTTGTAATGCTTGCACTCACATTCAGTGTGCGTGCACGTTCAAAGGTATCGCTAGATATAATTCAGCATTTCAGGACGCTGTAGTCAACACTTATAGTTTACGCAAGTATTTGAACGGGGACTTAGATGGGCACTCATTTCGAAAAGTGTGGCTACATTATACTATAGCATTTATTTGCATACGTGCAAGTTTCATTACGTATTTGGCATATCCTTGAATAGCGAGATCGAATCCCAATAGCATATCTGTGCATTAGGGCAACCACACTGTCTTTATTGCATTCGAGAATTAAATTTAGCCATTCTCAACTGTGTCTCAAGACTCAAATATAACATATACTCATAGGATTCAAGTGCAATCTGCATAATTTTTACTTATTCGTGCGTAACTCAAGACATGCAGATTAAAGTTTAAAATTCCCTCGGGAACTCACTACTATGAAAGCACTATGAGAGCGGCCGAACAGCGCCGACAACAGCCCGCCTAAGTATCGCCAGCAACACCGCGAGTGCGCGCGTGGAGGCGACGCGTCAAGCCGAGCAAGCGCGCCAGACACCACTAATAGTGCTTTCATAGTAGCGAGTTCCCGAGGGAATTTTAAACTTTAATCTGCATGTCTTGAGTTACGCACGAATAAGTAAAAATTATGCAGTTTGCACTTGAATCCTATGAGTATATGTTATATTTGAGTCTTGAGACACAGTTGAGAATGGCTAAATTTAATTCTCGAATGCAATAAAGACAGTGTGGTTGCCCTAATGCACAGAAATGCTATTGGGATTCGATCTCGCTATTCGAGGATATGCCAGATACGTAATGAAACTTGCACGTATGCAAATAAATGCTATAGTATAATGTAGCCACACTTTTCGAAATGAGTGCCCATCTAAGTCCCCGTTCAAATACTTGCGTAAACTATAAGTGTTGACTACAGCGTCCTGAAATGCTGAATTATATCTAGCGATACCTTTGAACGTGCACGCACACTGAATGTGAGTGCAAGCATTACAAGAATAGTATAGGACACTCGCAGAAGCCTCTTTGTTCTGCGCTATAATTAGAGAGGCTCCAGAAGCATCGGCTATGACTCCAAATTTTGACTCGGAGAGGGACCAAGTAATGTATTACTTGCAAGGATCCTCAAAGCAGGCCTCTTATAACACAAGTTGCATCAAGTATCTTAAAGTTTTTGAATGTACGCGCAGTTCCGCTGCGTACGCATCGAAAACTATAATATACTTATTGGCACTTCTGTTGCGAAGATAGCCGTACGTTTAACACGCGCACGAAGAGAGACCGTGCGTATACCCGCGCGCAAGAGGAAATCCAAAAATCATATCGAGCGCCGACATTTGCGCTTCAGGTGAGCCGAAGCGCTGAGCGACACCTTGAGGCGATTGACTGAATTTCCGAGGAGAGAACAGCGTCGCCGCGAACGTTCTACGGCTACCTTCATGCTCGATAGCAGAACCGCGTCGCCGCGAGCGCTCTAGGCTACCTTCATGCTCGAGGGCAGGCTGGGGTCTACCTGTGGGTCTACCTTCATGCCCGAGGGTAGCTACAGTAACCTGACGTAACCTGCGGTAACCTGCGGTAGACTTCATGCACCTGGGCTTGCTTTCATGATCGATGGTACATCGGGTAAATCGATGGCTAACTTCATGCCTCAGACCTGTCGCCGATCACGAAGATAGCTCTTAGACGTGTAGCTGAGTTGCTTTTGTCACTTTTGAACTTGCACACTCACAGTTCTTTTTATTTAAAGTATATTAAATATAGTAAATGAGTAGACAATAGTACATGCGTAGAAGTAGTACATGTTTTGATACTTTTTTTTCGAGAAGATATTTTTTTTTATATCACAGAGATCCAAAATGAGTGCAAGATTGAAACTATTATGGTTACTTAATGATACTATTTCTATGCAGCTAGTTGTAAATAATATAAGAGACTTCCAAGCACATGAAATAAATAAAGGCAGACAGTGTTATGGCGAATACCATCATCTATTTCCAGTATTGAGAAGATATCCAGATAAATTTGAACAATATTTGAGGATGAATGTTGAAACTTTTAATTATTTATTATCTAAAATAGCAGCCAATCTAACCAAGAATTGGTGTAATCTTCACACACAGCCAATCCACCCGGAAGAACGATTAGTTCTTACATTAAGGTAATTATTTAATAGAATTTAACAAAATATGCAGAAATATGCGACTTTGTTCATTAATTATGAAATGCCCTTATGTTACTTTTATTATTATTCCAATCATTCGCTTAATATTACCCTAACGAAACTGGTTCGTAAGAAGATTTTTACCTCATGTGACTTTTCTCACTCGCTTCGCTCATACGAAAAACGTCACATGAGCTAAAGAATCACCGTCCGCACCCATGTCGAAATATACTATAAATAAGATAAGTATGAAAGTGTAATTACTAATCTGAGTGTTCAAAAGATTTAATTTCTATGTATCTATTTTTATTTTCAGAATAACTATCATAAATAAGGTACATGTTAAGAGTAAATAATACCTTTTTCCAAAATAAATTTTACATAGAAAGACATTTTTTCGAACCGTATTTTATACCACGGAAGCCGAATAATCATATTGAAGTTATGATTATGAAATAATAATAATATATTATTATTATTTATAATAATACACCGTATTCCGTACACTCTTTATAATGTCAAAACAAAACATTTATCAGCTGATAGAAGTAAGCTGCGAATTATCAATAATAGTTTCAATCTTGCACTCATTTTGGATCTCTGTGATATAAAAAAAAATATCTTCTTGAAAAAAAAGTATCAAAACATGTACTACTTCTACGCATGTACTATTGTCTACTCATTTACTATATTTAATATACTTTAAATAAAAAGAACTGTGAGTGTGCAAGTTCAAAAGTGACAAAAGCAACTCAGCTACACGTCTAAGAGCTATCTTCGTGATCGGCGACAGGTCTGAGGCATGAAGTTAGCCATCGATTTACCCGATGTACCATCGATCATGAAAGCAAGCCCAGGTGCATGAAGTCTACCGCAGGTTACCGCAGGTTACGTCAGGTTACTGTAGCTACCCTCGGGCATGAAGGTAGACCCACAGGTAGACCCCAGCCTGCCCTCGAGCATGAAGGTAGCCTAGAGCGCTCGCGGCGACGCGGTTCTGCTATCGAGCATGAAGGTTGCCGTAGAACGTTCGCGGCGACGCTGTTCTCTCCTCGGAAATTCAGCCAATAGCAGTCGCGCCTCAAGGTATCGCTCAGCGCTTCGGCTCACCTGAAGCGCAAATGTCGGCGCTCGATATGATTTTTGGATTTCCTCTTGCGCGCGGGTATACGCACGGTCTCTCTTCGTGCGCGTGTTAAACGTACGGCTATCTTCGCAACAGAAGTGCCAATAAGTATATTATAGTTTTCGATGCGTACGCAGCGGAACTGCGCGTACATTCAAAAACTTTAAGATACTTGATGCAACTTGTGTTATAAGAGGCCTGCTTTGAGGATCCTTGCAAGTAATACATTACTTGGTCCCTCTCCGAGTCAAAATTTGGAGTCATAGCCGATGCTTCTGGAGCCTCTCTAATTATAGCGCAGAACAAAGAGGCTTCTGCGAGTGTCCTATACTATTCTTGTAATGCTTGCACTCACATTCAGTGTGCGTGCACGTTCAAAGGTATCGCTAGATATAATTCAGCATTTCAGGACGCTGTAGTCAACACTTATAGTTTACGCAAGTATTTGAACGGGGACTTAGATGGGCACTCATTTCGAAAAGTGTGGCTACATTATACTATAGCATTTATTTGCATACGTGCAAGTTTCATTACGTATTTGGCATATCCTCGAATAGCGAGATCGAATCCCAATAGCATATCTGTGCATTAGGGCAACCACACTGTCTTTATTGCATTCGAGAATTAAATTTAGCCATTCTCAACTGTGTCTCAAGACTCAAATATAACATATACTCATAGGATTCAAGTGCAATCTGCATAATTTTTACTTATTCGTGCGTAACTCAAGACATGCAGATTAAAGTTTAAAATTCCCTCGGGAACTCGCTACTATGAAAGCACTATAACCGATTCCGAGAACGGCCGAACAGCGTCGACAGAAGCCCGCCTGAGTATCGCCAGCCACACCGCGAGCGCGCGTGTGGAGGCGACGCGTCAAGCCGAGCAAGCGCGCTAGACGCTACGAGCCGATTCCGAGAAGGGCCGAACGGGCCCGATAATGGCTCGCCTGAGTATCGCCAGCCACACCGCGAGCGTGCGCGTGGAGGCGACGCGTCAAGCCGAGTAAGCGCGCTAGACGCCACGAGCCGATTCCGAGAAGGGCCGAACGGCGCCGATAACAGCTCGCACGCTAAGAACGCTTAATATGATACGCTTTTCGGATATCATTCATCTAGCCAACCAACCTATCACTCATTCCTCACCCGGGGCACCATGAAGAAAATGCTAATAATTAAAAAGAATAAATGTATATATATATATATATATATATATGAATGAATGAGTGAGGGAAGGCCGGGTAGATAAATAAAGACACAATTTTTCGCGGGAAAATAAGACAACTTGCCTCGGCGTAAAAACTCCCACGAGGCAGAGAGAAAAGCCGGGGCAAGCGAATAATTTATTTTATAAAGAGGAAATTATACATAACAAAAAGCGATTCTAAGATAGGAACAAAACAGAAGGGAGAGAGAAGGTGACAAACGCAATTATCCTATCGCTGTGAGGTACCTTTAACGCGCGCAAGAGAGCTCTCTTACCTTAAACACAAGACGGGAGAAAAGTGGACAGCGCGACGTAATGTCCTGGCTGCACGTGGTTGGGATGCACCTTCTTGGTCGCACGGCGCCTCGACGTCTCGAGGGAACCGTACCTGGACCACGAGCAGACCCTTTGGCCCTGCCGCGTAGGTGATCGCCGTGTGGAAATCGGCACGTCGAGGGAGCTCGCACGTGGCCGGACCTTCCCAATCGTCCTTCACACCGAACACACACACACGCGACTCACTTTACGCACACACACACCCGACGCAGACAATTAACGAAGGGAGAAGTCGACCGTCCTGATAAGGACGTACGTGCCGAGCTTCTCGTACAATATATTAAAATATCCAATATCGGGTTTGATGCGCTGCCTTGAATCACGCCAGAAAAAGTCGACCGGTCTCTGCGAGAGAGAAAACGGAACTGCCCCACACGTGCATAAGGCGCGCAACTACACGGCCGATTGTAATACGCGGCGATCGGTGAGCTACGGCGCGCAATTCAAATCCCCCCCAAAGGCCTAAATAACCCGAACAAACTTATTATAGCCAATTTTCATAAAGTCAAAAGTTATTTTCGGAAGCTTAAAATCGTCACTTTTGTATTATAATAGATAAATAATTTTTTAACACACCCAGCCATAAAGTACGTACTTTATCCCCGCCGAGTCGGGAATAAAGCGCTACATTAAATCCCTACCCCCACTCTAGTCCCCGCCGCTACGCACATGTGCTCTCGCCTTCGGCTCGGGCTCAAACAGCGCGTGGCGCGGTGGGGACTAGAGTGAGGTTAGGGAGTTAATATGTAGCACTATTTTCCCTTTTCGGCGGTGAACGAGTACGAACTTTTTGGTAGATATGTTAAAAAATTGTATATTGCACGCGTGAATAAAGTGAGCCAGCGATTTCCAGCGTGTATGACGCCCTCGCTCCGTTCGGGCGCCGAACCACACGCAGGCATTTACTGGCTCACTTTATTCCCTAGGTGCATAATATACTATTGCCGATTAAATTTGAACTTCACCTGAAAGAGCCATTCAATAAATCTCATTTTCGGAAAACAATGTTCATGGTTCTAATCAAAAACCGTAGTTACTAGGTGTATCCACGGACAAAATGGGGTGAAGCTCTAGCTTCAGCATATATATATATATATATATATATATATATATATATATATATATATATATATATATATATATATTCTGTTGAATAATAGTACCTTAAGTTGTAAAGAGTACATTAACGTGTGTGTGTATGTGCATCCACACATATGCGTCTGTGTGCGTGTATGTAGCTGCATTTGCACACGTGTATATGTGCGGGAGCATGCTTGAGTGTGTATGTATCTATGTATGTGTTGCGCGGGTGCGTAGGTACGTGCGTATAAGTGGATGTATACCTGTATTTGCGCATGCGTGCATGTGTGCGTTAGTCCACAATCCACATGAATGTGCGCTGATGACGTTGCTGTATCCCTTACCAAAACGACACTCAATATTTGAGCGTTTACACTCAAAATAAACACTCAACATAACACTCAAAGTAACACATAACTTGGCGGTGATTTCGGTTGCTATTTAGCACTCAAGTTGAGTATAAGACTCAAGTTCAGCGTTACTTTTATCTTGAGAGTTAACTCTGAACTTGAGTGTTCTGTCAACTTGAAATACTCAAAAATATAACACCTAACTACAGACACTCAACAATAGTCTGGATTCATAACCTCAGCTTGAGAGTGGACTGTCATTCTGAGTATTTACTCTCAATTTGAGTGTTTACCTTTTAATTGAGATTTCATTTGAATTTTACTCTCAAGTTGAGAGTAAACTCCCAAGTGCAAAAAGCCACCAGCAACATTTTAATTATCAGGAAGCACATAATAAATTAGGTCAATGCTTTATATATGGTTTTAAGATCGCTGATTTCAAATATTGGATTAGATTTGCAAAATTAATTTATTTAAACAATTTATATAAACAATTATTTAAACAAATTATTACAAAGTTTTATTATTTCCAAATACTGACTTCAGAATGATGTTCTATGGTATAAATAAATAATAAATTAATAAATAAATAATAAATTAATAAAAAAATAATAAATTAATAAATAAAAACAAATTAATAAATAAATATATATATATTTATTTATTTATTAATTTGTTTTTATTTATTCATTTATTATTTATTTATACCATAGAACATCATTCTTAAGTCAGTTTTTGAAAATAATAAAACTTTGTAATAATGTGTTTAAATATTTGTTTAAATAAATTGTTTAAATAAATTAATTTTGCAAATCTAATCCAATATATGAATATATAATTTATTTAAGGGAATTGAATATACTGACCCGATTTCTACCTTACCGGAAATTCACTTTTATCATTTTATTTCATAATAAATTATTTTTTCAGAAAGAAGCGCTATTTTATGACCTTCGAATCTACATAAGGAATTTTAAATTAAATTTTTAAAATATTTCACTATTAACGGTAGAAGTATTATTGGATGAAATATACAATTATAATTGTATCTACAAACCCTACTTTAAGAGAAGGTAAAAAGCCAGTTTTTAAAACTGTTTTTTGAATTTGTCTAATAACAGAATGGTATACCAATTCAACTAGATAATTTTTAAATAAAAACGAAGAGCATACAAAGTCGTTTTATTTCAGAAATCAATTTTTTACAGGAATCTGTATTATCGACTTCTGTATTTTAAACAAATATTCGAGATTAAACAAACTTTCTTGAAAAAGTGGCTGATTATGCCTTCCGATTTAATGGATTCTGTTATTATTTGCAACCAGAAAACAGTTTTGAATATTTTCCGTGGTAAGCAATGCGTATGGGATCCTTTTACACCTTCACAAATTTAATAGTTCAGTTTAATGATATTTATTTAATATAATACAAAAAATGTTATTAAAACTGTGGGTTTACTAAAAGAAAATTATTACTGAAATTTATTTTATAAATGGTAAGAACATTTTGAATTTGTCGAGTCTGACTTAAAAACATTTATTGTAAATTGTAAATATATTTTTATTACAAGCCCTCTTACCTTATCATTAAATTAATTAAAAAATACAAGAAATATATTATTGGAAAGTAAGTCAAAATGTTTATAAGAAATATATTAATATTTATTTAAAATATATATAGTCAATTTAAATTAATTACAAAACTGTTCTTAACACTTACACGCACACAGTAATATTAAATTAAAGTTAAAGTCTTTGGTTGCGAACTTTGTCTTTTTTACGGCACGTTTGCCCTTTGTTAATGAATTTAACTAACGGCACAAATGCCCCGACGCACTCGTTAATTCAAACGCTCTCTTTTCAGCACGACTGCCCTTTGTGATCTCTCGAACGGTTCCCCTTTTTTTCGCGCGATCCCGCACGCTCTCGCTTCGCGTTGCCAATCTAACTCTGAATATTACTCACATTCATACTTACAAACGAACACACTTTTCATACGAACACGCTTTATTTTAGAATGAAATACAATATGAATATATAGTATAAAATATGAATCTAACATTTTTTATTTTTGTAACTAAATTTTTGTATATCTTCATAATAATATTATTCAGATTTAATATGCGTTCCAGGGTCTGGTTACATGTCTTAAGAGTTTGTAAAACATGAATTTTCAAGTTACCGAAAAACCAAAATTTAATTCCGGAAATGAAAAAGTCACAAAGAAAAAATATAAAGTATGGAGAGGGGGAGGGGGGGGGGGGCGACAGCACAAAATATAGCGTTTTGTTCCAAAATATTTTTTTATTACCAAAAATATTTTTAATTTAAAACTGAGGCATACATTTATGGTTTTATTGTTGAAAGTTTTGTTATAAATTAAAAATTGATTTCCTTACGGTAGCTGGTTTCACGGTATATTTTAGGGTGCAGATTTCGTATGCATGATTTATTTAAGCATTTGTTGTAATTCAAAAATTTCCCTGGGGCATGGGTTTTTTAAGATTATAGGTTTTAATTTTCTTATTTACCAAAACAAATAACAGTGCATTCACAGTAGCGAGTGCCCGAGTGAAATTCTCGCATGTATCCCAACGAGTAACTCGAGTGAACCCTGGAAATTGGCCCCGTGCGCCAGAGGAGCACTCGTATTCCGGGAAATTTTCACGTGTCCGAGAAAGCATCCGCGTGCGCTAGCCCTGATACAGGAACATCCACACGCACGTATGCCTACCCGCGGAAACGAGAAAAAATTCCGGAATACACGTGCGCCTGTGGCAAAGTTGTCGCACGGGGATCAACTACCAGGGTACACTCGCGATACCTCTGGGCGGGGGTGCTTGCTAAAATTTCCCTGGCAATCGCATAGATATCCTCGTATTTTCGACCAACTCGGAAGATCGCTCCAGCACACCCTTGAACACGAGGGTACCGCAGGGACGCGAGTGACCTCGCCTCTGCCAAACCTATGCCCGAGCACGACCCGCGTGCTTTTGTGTAACCTTTCCAGCGCGGGGGCTACCGCGAGGGCACGAGGCGGGAGACGCGCGTGTGGGCGCAGCCTTGATAGATGCGAGTTTGATTGAGCACCATCGTCCGCCCGGTGACCGAAGCGAACCGCGCGCGTGTAAAGCAGACCGCTCTCGAGCCCCTTCTCGAACGCGAGGCAGTACGCATGAACACTCGGCCTTCTTCCCACCCCTCTCATCCGCGGGGCACATAACTCGTGCTGGAACTCCAACTCGCGCTTGAGGGGCGCTCGGGCCCCTTCTCTAACGCGAGACATTACGCAGTGAGCGCTCGGCCTCCCCCCTCCCTCACGCACGCGGGGCGCAACCGTCGTGCTCGGACTCCACCTTGCGTTTAAGGGAAGCTCGGGCCCGGGCTTCAGGTGTGCCTGCACTCGCATCCGAGATTGGGATGTGCTCGCGTTCGCACCCGAACTCAAGTCGCGCCCAAACTCGGGGTGCGCCGGAGCTCGAGGTGCGCTCGTATTCGCGCCCGAGCTTGGGATGCGCTCGCGCTCGAGCTCGAGCTCGGGTTGCGCTGGCGCTCGAGTTCGAGCTTGGGTTGCGCTCGCGCTCGAGCTCGGGTTGCGCTGACGCTCAAGCTTGGGTTGCGCTCGCGCTCGAGCTCGGGTTGCGCTCGCGCTGCGCCGGAGCTGGAGGAGTTCCCGCCTCGAGCCTGAGCTATATCGCTCGCGCTCAAGGGGAATGCTTGCGCTCGAGCGCAAACCTCGCACTTAGGCGGATCGCTCGCACTCGAGCGGAATCCTCGCGCCCGAGGCAGACGCTCGTGGTCAAGGTGAAACGCTTGCGCGCGAGGTAAAATGCTGGTGTACCTCGAGCGCGAGGGTAGCCTAATAGGTAACCGTTAGTGTATGAGGACCGCACTTATTAGTTATTTATATATCGCAATCAGCGGCCAGCTACTTTTATTTTAAATAAGTTTTTTACACAAGTATAGTACAAGAGAATACACTGATGAACGGTATATAATAACCTAACGCCACTTATACGCCATCCAGCACAAGGTATTCGAATTATGCTGATTGCAACTCGCTACGACGAGTTAAAAATTATTTTGTATATATTGTTATTAACACAGATATGATGCTGGCAGTATATTTATAAACGTATATATACAATGTTTTTTTAAATAATCCCATACCAACTTAAGTTCACATTTCTCGGGAGAAGTGTCTTGAAAATTGAAAAGTATTTCTTATGTGACAATTACTATGATTAGAATAATATTTGACACTTTATTTGACAGATATAATTTTGCTGAGATGTTTTGATCTGGTATATCAGTGGAAGCAATAAAACGTTAATATCTCGAAAAGGCAGAGATATTTACTTATAAAATATTTTTAGTTATACCTATAACAGAGAGAAATAATTAGTAACCATTACTAGACTGTCTAGTAAATCATTACTATACTATGAAATTTACGACTGAATACTAGACTTCTTGTTTTGAGGGCCAATTGTATCTTATTTTGGTTGTATGAGACTTAGTACTAGGCATGCTTGTAATGTTTACTACCTTGCTAAGGAATAGATACTATATTGTAACTTATATATAAAGGTACACTGAGAAAGGATTGGGTTCACATAAAACCATACATATTGCTGTCGTAGCTACATTACAGTGGTCGGTGATATTCTACGATTGTCATAGCAAAATAATATAGCTGTGAGAGCAATAACAAAGTATTTTTGAAGCAGCAATACGCAGTTTAGAGAAATTGAATTAAATAAAATGAAATAAATAAAATTAATTTAATTTTATTAAATTAATCAACCAGATTAATTTAATTAATTAAAATAATTGCACTCAGTCCTAGTTTGGCTGTGATACATTACAGTCTACTAATTGTTCGTACTCCTTGTAGTGGCCGTTATTACTTATTGTTCTCAGTGTAGTTGGTCGGTTGATAACAGCATCACAATTTTATTGATCTCTATGAAAGTCCAAAATAAATTGTTGAAATGAAGCTCAGCTAATATCATAAATTAAAACATTTGGTCGATTTGAGTATACCATTGTTCGCCAGCAACAATTGAATTTATTATAGTTATTTAACATAAGCAATCAACGGATTGTTCGTGGTATATAAACATTTAACAGCTTCAAACCTAAAGATAAATCATACATATAATGCATTTACACTTGCTATGCGACAGTTTTGTGTCAATCCTGATTTTCAAGATTAGTTTAAAGAATAATTTCCATGATAAATGTTAATTTTGTTATTTAACAATTATAGACTTGAAAGACATCAATATTGTTTTCCAAGTTTTATAATAATCAGCAGACTGCGGTTTAGATGTCGAACTAGTCTTAGTCTTATAATGTAATGAGGGTGAGGTTAGAATAGCTTTAATAACATTTTATGAAACTTGACGAATACTTACGTTGTAAGCATACACGGAGAGAAGTTTTCTGGTAGAAGGAACGTGCCGCGCAGCGGCTGAAAAGAGCTTGACGCTCATCACCGCGTGGCGGCGTGCCGTACGAGAATTAGGCAGTGATCGTCGCTGGTAAAGACAATGACGCCAGGGCAGGACATTTCTCGGTGGCTGTCACGGTGTTTTGGTGAAGGCGATCATTTGTTTTTCTCTCGCCCGTCGGCACGCGCGCAACGCACGACCCTCACCGCATTGTGCACATAATACGTATAAGCGGGGCATGTGGCCCACAAAATTCTTGAGTAATAAGATATGGAGCTCATGCCGCTTTAAAAATGTATGTGGCCCTTATCCTACAAAGTCCTTAACACTTACTTTAATTTTTATAAACTTTATTTTAAAAAGAATAAAATATATTTAGATCCATTAAAAGATGCCTTCTATCTTTCTTCTATTTTTAAACTAAGTAATATCGAAGCTTCATTTCAATGGCTATGAATTAATATAACTCTTTTTTGTACATTTAACTTTTACAATTAAATATCATGCAGCTCTAAATGTATATATATATATATATATATATATATATATATATATATATATATATATATATATATATATATATATATATATATATATATATATATATATATATATATATATATATATATATATATATATATATATATATAATTCAGTTCTATCATCATTAATCGTCATTAATAAAGTATCATATGGCTATGTATAACGCTCAGAACCATAACAGAATAAGTCCATTTTCGAAACTTAGTAAACGTCCATAAAAATGTTGAAATTGTGAATCACGCCAATAATTACCTGATTTGAACTTTGCAATTCATAAAAGATAAAATTCATCAGATTTCACTTTTTTAAGTCAATAATATTGAAATGATTGTCACATATAAATATGTATATAAATGTATATAAACAAAAATGTTTTCTGCATTTATTATTTGGGACAAGTAAAAAATAAGAACATGATCTTCTTTCTTTCGATCTATTTATTTTTAAACTAATTTGATGAATTCTATCGCTATTTTCAGAAACTATCGATATTATAAAACAAAATATAATTTTTTTCAGTAACTTCTATTGAAAATGTATGTAACTGTCTTTAATAATATAATATACATATTTTGATAATATAAACTCTAAGTAATTATATTATCAAAATTTTTATTATGTCAGACAGGTTGTACTTAAAGTGGATCTATACTTATTTTTATTTAAATAAAAAAAATGTTATCACACTTCTTCAAGCTCAACATTTGTAAGAACATTATGGGGCCTGTTAAATTAAAGAAATTTCATAATCAACAAACCATTCAATGAAAATAAGTAACTTTGCATCTGTAGGCGTACCAATGTAGAACTGAATATTTAAATGTGTTGTTCCCGAAATTTATTAATAACTTCAAAACGTTTCTCGCACATTTAGCGTCGGTGGATCTAGCTGTAAGTATTTGCAAGTTAGTCTTATTTTTCAAGAAGTGCGTACATACACATTTTTGCCGATAAAATATGTAATTTTAGAAATAAACTCTTCAAGGTATGCTTACAACGTAAGTATTCGACAAGTTTCATAAAATGTTATTAAAGCTATTCTAACCTCACCCTCATTACATTATAAGACAAATATTGCTTCCACTGATATACCAGATCAAAACATCTCAGCAAAATTATATTTGTCAAATAAAGTATCAAATATTATTCTAATCATAGTAATTGTCACATGAGAAATACTTTTTAATTTTCGAGACACTTCTCCCGAGAAATGTGGACTTAAGTTGGTATGGGATTATTTAAAAAAACATTGTATATATACGTTTATAAATATACTGCCAGCATCATATCTGTGTTAATAACAATATATACAAAATAATTTTTAACTCGTCGTAGCGAGTTGCAATAAGAATAATTCGAATACCTTGTGCTGGATGGCGTACAAGTGGCATTAGGTTATTATATACCGTTCATCAGTGTATTCTCTTGTACTTTATTTGTGTAAAAAACTTATTTAAAATAAAAGTAGCCGACCGCTGATTGCAATATACAAATAACTAATAAGTGCGGTCCTCGTACACTACCGGTTACCTATTAGGCTACCCTCGCGCTCGAGGTACACCCGAATTTTATCTTGCGCGCAAGCGTTTCACCTCGACCACGAGCGTTTGCCTCGGGCGCGAGGATTCCGCTCGAGTGCGAGCGATCTGCCCAAGTGCGAGGTTTGCGCTCGAGCTCGAGCGATCCGCTCGAGTGCGGGGTATACGCTCGAGCGCGGGGTATACGCTTGAGCGCGAGCTAGACGCTCGAGCGCAAGCATTCCCCTCGAGAGCGAGCGATGAAGCTGAGGCTCGAAGCGGGCACGCCTCCAGCTCCGGAGCAGCGCGAGCGCAAGACGAGCTCGAGCGCGAGAGCAACCCAAGCTCGAGCGTCAGCGCAACCCGAGCTCGAGCTCGCGCGCGAGCGCAAACCAAGCTCGAGCTCGCGCGCGAGCGCAACCCAAGCTCGAGATCGAGCGCCAGCGCAACCCGAGCTCGAGCTCGAGCGCGAGCGCATCCCAAGCTCGGGCGTGAATACGAGCGCACCTCGAGCTCCGACGCACCCCGAGTTTGGGCGCGTCCTGAGCTCGGGTGCGAACGCAAGCACATTCCAATCTCGGGTGCGAGTGCAGGCACACCTGAAGCTTGGGCGCATCCCAAGTTCGGACGCAAGCGGAGGCGCATCCCGAGCTCAGGAACGAGCGTGAGCGTACCCCGACCTGGGCGCATCCCAAGCTCGTCGTGAGCGCGGACGCATCCCGAGCTGGGGCGCGAATGCGAGCACATCTCAAGCACGAGTTTGAGCGCTGGCACATCTCAAACTGGGTCCCGAGCATGTGCGCACCTGAAGCCAGGGCCCGAGCTCCCCTTAAACGCGAGGTGCGGTCCGAGCACGAGCGTTGCGCCCCGCGTACGAGAGGGAGGGTGAGGCCGAGCGCTCACTGCGTAATGCCTTTCGTTAGAGAAGGGGCCCGAGCGCCCCTCAATCGCGAGGTGGTGTTGCAGCACGAGTTATGTGCCCCTCGGATGTGAGGGGTGGAAAGAAGGCCGAGCGTTCATGCGTACTACCTCGCGTTCGAGAAGGTGCTCGAGAGCGGTCTGCTTTACACGCGCGCGGTTCGCTTCGGTCACCGGGCGGACGATGGTGCTCAATCAAACTCGCATCTATCGAGGCTGCGAGGGGTTACACAAAAGCACGCGGGTCGTGCTCGGGCATAGGTTTGGCAGAGGCGAGGTCACTCGCGTCCCTGCGGTACCCTCGTGTTCAAGGGTGTGCTGGAGCGACCTTCCGAGTTGGTCGAAAATACGAGGATGTCTATGCGATTGCCAGGAAAATTTTAGCAAGCACCCCCTCCCAGGGGTATCGCGAGTGTATGCTGGTAGTCGACCCCCGTGCGACAGCTTTGCCACAGGAGCACGTGTTTTCCGGAATTTTTTCTCGTTTCCGCGGGTAGACATACGCGCGTGTGGATGTTCCGGTATCAGGGCTAGCGCACGCGGATGCCTTCTCGGACGCGAGAAAATTTCCCGGAATACGAATGCTCCTCTGGCAAGGCTGGCGCACGGGGCCAATTTCCACGGTTCACTCGCGTTACTCGTACGTTGGGATACATGCGAGAATTTCACTCGGGCACTCGCTACTGTGAATGGACTGTAAGGCGCAAATTAAATCTTAAAGGTCTCGATTACTCGAACTGTTTCTTTGAAATAAGGTGTAGGATAATCAACATTTTTTGTAAAATATAATCCTGAACAGTATTTAATAATTTAATTAGGGTGATTATCTCATTTAGGCATTTCACAATTTTTTGAATTATAAAAATCAAAGTGTTGATGTCAATGTTTACTTGCCACGTTTCTTTGGATCCATTTTTTAATGAGTCGATCTGAGACCTCCAGAAAATAATTATTGTGCATATGACGCAGATATGAAAAATATTTTAAAATATTAATCTTAAGATTGAAATAACAACCTTAATAATACATGATAATACCATTTTATGCATAAAAATGGTATTAATCGTTTAATATTTAGCCTTATAAACTTAACGAAACTTGTGATTATATGTAAGAATGAATTATTGGCTTTGCAAGGTTCTTGAAATTTTTGTTTTTTTAATGAAACGTTAAATTATCAAAAAACCCGATTTTTTGGCCGGAATGCTTCTTTACAATTTTATTAAACTACTAAATGCACGTATAATTTATGCCATAACTTTTTTAGTGTTTCAAATATTGATTTGCAAATACGGCAGATGCTAGCCTTTACTTACCACAACATATATTATGCATGCATTAACTAGCGCCACACGCGGCCTTCGGTCGCATGTGACTTGCCTGCTCCGGAGCTTCAGAGTGAGCGCTTCGCTCGCTCTTAAGCTCCTCCGCGCCTTGCATCGCTTCGCAATGCAAGGCATGCAAAACGCTTCGCGGTTTGCATTAGAGGCACAGCCGTACTCAGCTCGCGCTTTGCCCTCGCTTGCCTTACCGGTGCTCGCGCTGTGCGTTTGCTTGATTGTATAATATAGTAAAAAACTACATTTTTCAATGTCAAAAATCATTTTTGGACTATTAACTTGATTTAAAAGCATTTTCGCGTCTTGGTGTCAAGAAAAAAAGTTGTATTTTTCAAAGATCTACAACTTTTCCATTTAACTTTTTCATGTAAAATGCATAGCTGTAAAGTTATATGGTAAAAAGCTGTTTTTTCGATGTTAAAATTCGTTTTTGGCCTGTTAACTCGAATTAAAGGTATTTTCATAAATAGATGTCAATAGCAAAAAGTTGTATTTTTCAAAGGTCTACAACTTTTTTATTTAACTTTTTTTCGTAGAATGCTTAGTTTTCAAGTTATAGCCCAGAAACCGTTTTTAGCGATTTTTTATAGTCGCCGCATTCAGCGTATAGTTGCAGGATCAATCTCAAAATAGGACCATCAAGTTGTTACTCTTAGGAGACTTCCCAAAAAAAATTGAGCCTGATTCGCTAAGATTTCGCGGAGATAATCGTGTAACATGATTTTTTAAAAACAAAAACACGTAAAAATAATAAAAAGGTGCTCGCAATTTAAAAACTCCGTACAGGATCGGGATAAAAAAATAAAATTTCATATTGTGCTGGAGGAGATCTCTCCTAAAATTTCATCCCGATTGGTCAAAATTGCGTGAGATATCCTATCGCACACATTTTTCGCTAACGAAAATATAAGGCACTTCCGTGTCGCGGTCGTGCCTAAAAACTGTGCCACTTATAAAAATCAAATGGTGAATGCTTGAATTACTGTTCCTAGTTTTTTATATCTTTCCATCTTTTTTATAGTCTTTCGATTCTTTTTTCAGTTTACACCTTTTCATTACACAAAAACTAACATTTCTAGGGGTGTAAAAGTAATGTGTAGTAATGTGTAGTGTAATTCACCAGCTGTAATATTTTTTGCGTAACTGGTTTAAAAAACGACATCTTTTGGTGGCATACCTGTGTTTTAGAAAAATGTCTTGCAAAATTGCGTAATCAATAGATGTAAATTACAAAATATATTTGAAAAACACTAAATTTGTATTTTAATTTGTTGAGACGAAAAATAAAATTTTTAATCGAAACTTTGACAGAAAATAGCATTTATTTACCCAAAAATAATGTGCATACATAAAAAAGTGTGTCACCTATAAATAATAACCTAAAACTCATATTTTGTACGGCACATACTTGCGTTATACGTAAAAGCCCGTTTATAGTGAGCAAATAGTTTGATTAAAGCTTTACTAGGGATAATAGATTAATTTATATTTTATAAAAAAAACGCTCTTACTTTAAATAATTTATTTATTTCTCAATAACAAATTCTTTTATCAGAAAGTACATGTCTGAAAAAGCCTCCCAAAAAAATTTAGCCCTTGACTGGTACCTTTAAAAAATTCTACAAGGGTCTCATTTTGACCATTTTGAACCTGTCTCGAATGATTTTCTTGGTATCTATTCTCGCAAATTAAAGATACTCAACCCATTACAATACATACCATGCAACTTCGGTATTAATACCTGATTCTTGTGCGTATACGCTCAATGATCAAAGGTCATCTTTTAACCATGCCGTATAAACCCTCGATTATTATAGTATTAACACCCAATCCTTGACAGTACATACTCAACCGATGATGTAAACTCTCAAAATTTGAGAGTCTTTTTCGTAAGGGATATGTGTGTATGTGCCTGTTTGCGTGTGTGAGTACGTTTTTACGTATAGTATGTGCAGATATTGCATATGTGAATGAATGTGTATATTTGAGTATATATTCGTGTGCGTCTGTATATATGTGCATCCAAGTTTAAGAGTGAGTGGGTACCGCACGTTAGCTGGTGAGTGCATGTTTATGTGTATGTTCGTGTATGTGCGGATCACGAAAACTCTTCAAGAGAAGCATGTTATGGGCTGCAAGTTTGCAGTCATGTGAGACATTGCTCAACTTAGAACTGATTAGATTTTGGAGCTGATTGGATAATAAAAAGTACATTTAAAAAAAATACTAACGTATAATAGATTTCGAAAATCGAACAAAAATTTTTTTTTATACGTTAAATATGTTGAATATATATATATATATATATATATGTTTTCATAAAGTACACGTTATTTCGACTTTCTTTAGCAATTATTTTAAATTGTTTTTAAAATAAAAAATTTGTAAGATTCTGCGTGAGAAAAAATCAGGTTATATATACACATCAAAATATGCTGATTGTCGGGGAATCGAGTCACAAGTAAGATTAAAAATAGAAGTTTTTAAAGGGTTTTTTTAACGCGGCCATTCGCGCACTGCCGTTTCGCGCATAAAAGCCTTATGATTTCTTGATATTTTTTCGAATACTACTCTTAAAGACAAAAAAATGACGCCCCGGAGAGTATGATAAACCTTAAATTAGAGTATCCAGAATTATTTCAAAATAGACTTTAAAATAGAAAAAAAAGCGGCAAAAATAGATTATAGAGTAGGAAAAAAATATGTTGGCTTTTCTAAATGCTTTGAGCAGATGTTCTCAAGTATATACTATACCTAGAAACTCGCAGAATCGTTTATGTATCAATTCTATTTTATTTGAGTCATCAAAATCGAAATAAACGTCTAAAATTAAAAAATCGTTTCTAATTTGAAGTAAATTGGCTTGAGCGACCTCTTAATCGTAATCTCAAGCGGAATTCAAAAAGGATTTTCGTTTTATTGTAATTTTGAAGCTTTTTAAAGGGTTACACGCACGGAAATAAAAAATTGTGAATTTTTGGGACACCCTAATATGCATTCATATAATAATGCTTGTCCAGCAGAAGCCTGGGTTTAAGGTTTACAGTTTCTAATTGTATTATTTGGACATCTATTCTTAATAAGAAATAGTTCTTCTAGGAGTATTGAGTTTATTTAAAAGGACTGTAATTTGTGTTGCTGGGTTTCAAATCTAACGTTGTTGATTATATTGTTTGAAAGTATAGCGTTAATTTAAAATTGCTGTTCCTTAAATAGCTTGGTTTGAAGTATGCGGATTATATTTGTTATATTTACGCATTTATTGCTAATGACAAATGGCTGTTCCTGAGTTATTTAAGTTTAAGATTTATGATTTTATTGTTAACAATTAAGTAGTTAATTTAGAAATAAAATATTTTATGAATAATGTTTTGTGTTTACAGGTGTTGAATTCAACCCCATTATAATTTGCAGATATTGAATGATCAGTACCTATAACACCTATTTCGGCGCCCTTAAACCAGTGACACATATTATAAATGGGTTAGAAAACGTTTTATTTTGAACAAACTATTGTTGATAAAATATAGATGTAACACATGCTACAAAACGGTTATTATTTAAACATAAACATAGGGTAGAGGCACTAGTAGTCGGCCACCCCCTAGTAGTCGGCCACTTTGGCTATTTTCTTTTAAAAAAGAAACCCGTACACAAAATATCGCTAAATTAATAATTATTTAATGATCTATGCCATTTAAACATTTAATTCTGACGTTAACACAGTTTAAGAACCATTAAATAATAATTTTTTTCGATATATCTTTGTCGATATGTGCTTATAGGTGGCCGACTACTAGAATTTTTGATCAAGCGGACGAGTACTAGATTCCGGTGGTCGACTACTAGCGCTTTCATCATATTTTATTAAAAAACATATTATAATAATCCTGTAAATATTTTAAGCAAGAATAAACATTTTATCAAAAACTAAAATACATTTAAAGTATAGTAGAACCGGTAATTTATAAACAAAGATGTTTCTAAATTTTTTGCAATAGCTTGAATACAAGTTTTTCCGTAGGTAGCCGACTACTAGTGCCTCTACCCTATATATAAATATATATAAATTTTATACTTAATTAGAAATTTTGTAACTTTAAACTCTGTTGAAATTTTTTTTTGTAGATACTAGGAATCCACTATGGTGCTATATACGATTAGTTAGATTTATCAAAGTTCACACGAGGTTCAAGCATTCTAAGAAAAGATAAGGAGTTGTAAAACTGATATCCACAAAAACTAGACGATTATCTGACACGTTATAGGAGAAGGCAAGGCAACGTGGGCATCAAATCTTTCAACGAACTAGATTCTAGGCGTTATAGCTTACAGTTTTTGTTATTGAATATTACAAATTGAAACTTGCATCATTGCAATCTGCAATAATCTGCATTTATGTAGTGGGTCGCTATGGGCACTTGCTCGATATTTATGGTTCTTAATCAAGTGAATATCATTTCTTTATATTAAATCTTAATTTATCCCTCCTTATTTAGTGACCAAAATGCGAATTGGGACATGATAACGTATTGTATTGAAATAACAGACATTTTTTCGAGAAAAATATGATTTGTCACTTGTTTATGAGTAACAAAAAAATCGCAAAGTGAGACTGCACATTATTTATGAAATATTACAAAATTAATTCTTTTTAAAGATTGAATTTTTAAAGAATTCTGTAAGGCATTCTAAAAAAATTATAAAAGAATGAAAAATGCATATCGAATGTCATATCATAAAGAATATAATGTATTATACTACATACAGAGTTGGTAAAGAATTCGTTTCAATTTAGGAATGAGTTTAAATAAATTTCATAAAAGCTTTATTAACTAATTATTATTTATTCACGTATTAATTACGTTCAAGAATACGTAAGATTTTTCTTATAATATCTAAAACAATTCACGAATACCTATGCTTACAAGAATTTATAAAAAATGTATACAAAGCTCTTAAATTATTTACATTAAGAGTTCTAAAAGAGTTCATGTAGACTTAGTAAATCATTTATTAATTTTTACACTTTTTGTGTACAGGTGCTATATACTGGGCCCGCTGACTGTCTTTATGGTAAAAATTATCCTGATTCACGGTTGTAATTGAAAGCATCGATTCTAAAACGTCCTTAGCGCTCGGCTCGGGTTGCCGCTATATACAAATTGACGTCATGGTGACCAATTTTTAAATTTGCGGAAATGAATTTTTAAAAATAGCATCGTATAGAGGATAAAAAATGGCAACATTTTATATATATACTTTGTTTGTACAATGTTTAGTATTTGAAAAAAGAAAAATAAAAACGGCAAAATTTTAAATCTTATTTGCACAACGTTTTTTAAACTTAACTCGTTGCAGCTCCGACAAATATGAACGGATCTTGCTCATTTTTTGAATAATCTCGTAAAATAGTCTAGCGCTGCTGATGAACTCATAGATAGTTAAATATTAAATATTTTTCTTTCAACAATTTAATTGCAAACCAGTGAGTTACCTTTTATATGGTTAAGTATATTCAACGAGAAAAAGTATCGTGGGAAGTTTAAGACTCAGTGAACTTTTAACGAGACATTTGTTTGTTAACATTTGAAGAAGTTTCTCAGAAAATTACAGATCAATTGGATGAAAAGTGGCAAAGATAGAGCGATTTTGCCAAACTTGCACGCTCCGCGCGAACATTAGCGGGTCTGCGCGATACATGACGCTCGCAGCGTATGTCAGTCATATAATGCCGTTTACTTGAAGATTTGCTGTCCTTTTTTTTAAAAAATACATACTTAATCAAATCATACTATTTAATACTGTCGATTTATAGTGTAGAAGTTAAGAAAAATAAGTATCTGATGAAACAATAAGAAATTAAATAAACAAAGCAAAGACAAAATCAAACGGCAGTTAATCATAAAGTTGTTGAATTTTTAAATCTTTGTACGAAAGTTTTAGAAATTATTGTTAAATTCTAAATGTTATATACACTAGATAATAAATGGTTATAATAAAGCGTTCACATTAAATTCACACACATTAAAAAGAATATTGCAGCGTAAATGAATTGAATAGTAAATTACAATCTTTAAAAATATAAATTTCTGGGAAACATATAAATTTCACAGATTTTTAACATTGTTCAGTAAATTAGAAACTTCAAATAACTAATACTTATATTTATTTATATTTCTACATTAAGATTTATTTACAATTTAGTCGTAATACATACAACGCGTTTCAAAAACATATTACTTTTTTTTTCCTTTTATTGTTTTTGTTTTCTTTTCTTTTTTATTAATTTTTAATTCTAATTTTTGCTTTTGTTCGTCGCTTAATTTTCTTCTTTTTGTTGAGACAACTTCCGTTTTTCGAACTTTTTGTTACCATGTTCTTCTTTCACATTCTTTGTTTTACTGACAACAGTTTTTATAGAAGTTGTTTTTAAAAATTTTTCACCAAAATGTTGCCCATTAGTAGTACAAAATTGCAATAAATGTTTAAAATCCTTTTCTTTTTCTTCCGTTATTCCTACCTTTTTAGCTAATGATACTTTCGACAAATCTACTTCACTGCTGTTTCTTAGTTTAATTGTAATTGGATTGCCATCATAATCGTAATACAAATCAATTTGTCCGTTAGGAAAATATACAATTCTAACAACTTTGCTTATTTTAATTACATTTTTCTGCAAGTCTTCGTCTTTCGCAAACAGTTTTTCATAATCTTTTACTTCGCACTGTGAAATAGCAACCATTTCGAATGGAGGATTTCTAGAATTTTTTATTAGTTGCACATAATCATTTTCTGTTTCAATTCTTTCTTGCTTTTTTTTCTTACTACCATACAAACCGAAATTTCGGTCACACTGGCAGTAGGAATGCCCTCTAACAGGAAATAAATGTTGGATTTCTAATTGCAATTTGTAAGATAAAAATGAAAAGAATTTCAAATTAATGTAATTTCGATTTTGACCTCCTGCAGCATCAGAAAATAAAAATATTTTATCGAAGACGTTTAGTTGTAGTTCTTTCCTTTTCGCATACTCAACCATATTACATACGCTGTTGACGCCCTTTTTTAAAATCCCTTCAAGGAAATGGAACATGTAACTTCGATCACTATCGAAAATGTGTACATTAAACAAATACATCCAAACTAAACGACGAAAAAATTGAGAATTAACTGGTAGTTTTGGCAATGGCAAGTTTTGACCAAAGTCAAATTCACATTTTAGTACATTTACAGTGGACAACATTGAATTTTTTAAGTTTTTATACTTTTCAACTTGCACGATATGTTCAAAATACTCATTTTCTCGTCTTTTGTTAGTTTCATAAGTAAAACAAAGATCACATACATCAGTACGTGGCAGACCAATAGAGAAATTCACAAAATGATTCAAATAATTAAAATATGTTGTTTTATCAATAGGAATAGCTTCACTCCCTGTTACAGCTGCATAAAAATCCAAAAAGGAAAAATAAAGTGAATGTAATGTTAACGATGTATCAAGAAAATAGTAAAGCTTTGAGCTTTCTCTAGTATAATGTGACTCAGAATGCGGAAGGCTTTTACAATGTTCCAGAATTAAAGTTTTGACATCTTCAGTTAGCTTTACCTTGTGATTATCTTGTTTTCCTCTATTATCAGACATAGTTTTGCCACTTACTATTTTTTCTTGAACCGTTTTTATTCTTCGTTCTCCAATTTGGAAAATACTGCAAACAAACTTTCTACAAATATCGATACTAGTGCTTTTGTAGTAATAATGAAATTGCCACTATAAACGTTTTAATTCTTGTGTCGATTCTTTTCTTACAATCATATTTTCTAATATTGTATTCTGTACTTGAAAATCTCCACTGCGCCAAAATTTATGAAACATACTTTTTTGCCATTCATGATCTACTTTTAAAAAACACTTTTTAGGACAACAATTTTTGATTTCTGTGAACGTCTTTTCAAGCACTTTCTTTCCACTAACTGATTCATATTCTAATCCCTATATAAAAGACGTTTGGAAATCATCATTTTATATATACGTATTAATGAAAACATTTATTTTACAAAATTGATTACAGCTTCATTTTAAATGATTTGAAAATAGTGCATTTTGACACGGGTGTGGAAGTTGATTAACGCATGGGATGAATAAGTAATTAAAATAATTAACCTCAAATTGTTTATTTACATAATATTTCACAACAGTATAAAAATTTAGAGAGTTCTTCGTTTTAATTAATTTCGAGTTTTATATACATGTCATTCAATCATATTTGCAACAGAAATTCGTTTTTATAACACGTCTTACGATATTTTACTTACCTTATTTTTACAACTTTTATTAATAGTTTTTTTCCGTGCATGCTCATTTCTAATTCTTTTACGTCCTATATTGATCGACATTATGCTTATAATTTATTTAGCAAGTAAAACGTTTTTTAAAAAGATTAAAGAAATTAACAAATTTGTGAATAAATGCAGCTTGTAAACGAACAAGAAAATCAGTGTGATTTCAATGTGAAACGAGTTCGACTTTGTTTTGTTTATTTCAGGATAACTTTTATCATGTTTCTTAAATTATTTCTTATTCTATGACTGACATACACTGAGCGTCATGTATCGCGCAGACCCGCTAATGTTCGCGCGCATCGTGCAAGTTTGGCAAAATCGCTCTATCTTTGCCACTTTTCATCCAATTCATCTGAAATTTTATGAGAAACTTCTTCAAATGTTAACAAACAAATGTCTCGTTGAAAGTTAGTTGAGTCTTAAACTTCCCTCGATACTTTTTTTCGTTGAACATACTTAACCATATAAAAGGTAGCTCACTGGTTTGCAATTAAATTGTTGAATGAAAAATATTTAATATTTAACTATCTATGAGTTTATTAGCAGCGCTAGACTGTTTTACGAGTCTATGCAAAAAATAAGCAAGATCCGTTCATATTTGTCGGAGCTGCAGCGAGCTAAGTTTAAAAATCGTGGTGCAAATAAGATTTAAAATTTTGCCGTTTTTATTTTTTTTTTCAAATACTATACATTGTACAAACAAAGTATATATATAAAAAGTTGCCATTTTTGATCCTCGGCACGATACTATTTTTTAAAATTCATTTCCGTAAAATTGCAAATTTTGGTCACCATGACGTCAATTTTGATATAACGGCAGCCGGGCCGAGCGCTAAGGACGTTTTAGAATCGATGCCTTCAATTATTCAGTTATACATAATAAAGTTATGTTGAGCAACGTTATTTTTATCTTATTATAAATATACTATTTAAGAACAAATTATAATAGTTTTTATTTATTCTTACTGTTCTCGTGAATAATGGCGCAAAACTGGGTATAAAAAATTCGTCCATCTTGAGTGCGAAAATAGTCAGCAAGTTCACAAACTTCTTGGTTTGAAAGCCCAATCAGTTTACCCAAATGTCCAGATAAAACATTGATAAAATCTAATTCTGAAATTATTTTAATATTTTTATTATATATAATTAAGAAGATTAATTATTATTATTAAATATAAATATACATGATAGTTTATTTAATATAAGTTATAGTAAAATATTTGAGGCATTCAAAAGTTAAGAGATACCTACAAGAGCATTCGAAACAAACGTGTTTATGATTTGAAGAACATTATACATTACCCCAAACGGCACACATAATCTGAATGAATTTTAAAAAGGTTCACAATCATCTTTTAAATGTATTCTATTACCAAACTTGGGTAATAATGAGTCATACATAATTATATATTATTATATTATATAACTGTATATCTAATTATACATAATTATATACAGCAGCGGATCCAGAAGTGGCTAATAGAGGGGGGGGGGGGGGGGGTCGATGACACTGAGGGTGCCCAAATTAGTAAAAAAAAAGGTCCATAACAATTTCACATTTCATACGTGCCACTTAAACGATTACATTTTTAAAAATAACAATTACATAGCATAGCGTATGACAATATAATCAAATTTTTAAATTAATGCCTTTATATGCCATTTCCCCTTATAATATTAATCATGTATGTTTACAGTCGGTCTTCACAAACCTATCTACATTGGAATCTAAATCTAACTTTATTTCGTAATGAATACGAAATTCGAAATGAATACGATAGTGCGAGACTAATAAGTCTATTTATCCTCAAATCTTATACTAAAAAATAAAAACAGGCCAGGAAAAACCATTACAAAGCTTAACAGATGAGGAAATGGTTTTCAAATTATTGAATCAGTTGAAAATCCCTGAATTGCAAGCAAGGTGTTTCATAACTGAAAATATTAATATCTATTTTATTTTAATAAAAAGCCTTTTAAATATATCATATTTATCATTTATAGAAACACGAAAAAAAATGTTTATTGAGTCTACCAAACGTTGGTCTGTACAACGAAAAATTTTGGTACGTGAAGTGGATCTAGGAGAAGCGTATAGGGGGGCGAGCGATACTATTGAGGGTATCTGAATTAGTAAAAAAGGTAATTTTCCATTAACTTCTCAAGAACATTTAACAGCACTTTATAAGTATGTTTATCAAAAGTTTTTATTTACTAAGATTATCAGCACATAGCAGCATAAATAAATAATCATATTGTACATTGTGATAAAAAGCAAAGACTTATGCTACGTATCATCAACTAAATAATTAAATTTTTTTCAAATAACATTGTAATAACATGCAAAGGATATAGTTTCTAATTAATTAATTAATTAATTCATACTCAAACTTATTTATACTAAAAAATAAAAACAAGCGAGGGAATACTATTATAAAGCTTATCAAGTAAGGAAATATTTTTCAAATTATTCAATCAATTGAAAAATGCAAATAAAAGCTTTTCTTGAATCTACCAAACGTTGGTTTGGATAACGAACAATTTCGGTACCTGAACAAATAAATAATGATATTTAGTAAATCCAACAAAAGTTGTTTTTCCTTAAATGTATGGAAAAAGTTATGCATAACTTTCATAAATTGCTATAAAACTGTAAGAAGATCGGTAATTCTATGTATAAACATAAGTTTAGTCTAATTAATAGTTTTATAAGTATGTTTATATAAATTTTAATTTCAAAGTGCACCAGAGAGTTGAACAAATATTTATAGATGAATATTAATGTACACAAATTATTACAATAGTTAAATAAACGAAATAAATTTGAAAAATTTGAAATTTGCTAAAAATTTTCTAAGTTGGGCTTAGGGTTCATGGGTTACATTTTATTTATTTATTTAATTCTAAATTGCTTATCTTGGGTTAATTGGGTTTTGAGGTTTATGCGTTTATTGATTAAATAATGATTTTCGACTTATAGGATTATGTTTTTACAGTTTATGTGTTCAGGGTCAATTGGTTATTGGTTTAGGGTTTAAGTTAAGGATTCATGGGTTAACATAAAAAATTTTGTTGGGGGGGGGGGGGGGCGTTCGCCCCCATCGTTCCCCCCCCTGGATCCGCCGCTGATTATATAAAATCATGTATAGTCATATATAATCGTATATAATTTCGTATAACTTTTGTCTCTATATAATTGCGATTAAAAATGTATGATCATGTATGATCATATATATATATATATATATATATATATAACCAGATGGAGTCATTAATGATTGTATACGATCGTACAAAAAACGTTTTTAAACCGTTTTAATTTTTACCATTCAATAGAACTTGGAGAGTTTTTCAAACGTTTTAAAAACAGTTTTAGAACGTCTTATGTAGAACAAATCTCCGAACATTGAGACGTTTTACCAATGTTTTTCAGACGTATTTATAACTTTTCGTTTCAACGTTTGAAGGTTTGAATTCTAACGTTTTAAAAACGTTATGTGGTATCAGGGCTTTTAAAATTACACTCGTACCCCTCGGATTCTAAGTGCATCATTTACATACATTTGAAACATAGGTATATACGCTGCAAATCTTTAAAATCGGTATTCTTTGAAGACATACATTTTGATAAAATATTTGAACCTATCGTTGTAAAGGCACACTCTAATTGAGGAGTGAGCGAACAAAACCAGATGATTTCATTTTTTTGAATGAGGGCTATTCGGTCCTTAGGTTGCGCTAGTGTGACATGTGGGTCAAAAGATTGTGAGAATATCTATATATGTTAGTAGGATGCGCGCATATATATAGGGGAAGGTGGGGCACGATGGGTTTGGCGGGTGGATTGGGCATTTAAATGTTCACTAAATAAATGAATATTCTAACATGATAGTATTTTTTATATGTTGTAAATAGCTTTTACTTTTTCCCTCTGCAAATCCTAAATGAAAAAAATTAATACAAATCGTATGAGAATTATTAGAAATTGAGGACTTCAAAACGTTGTTTTTTCCATAATTCTAATCTATTTCTCAAGAACAAATAAATCATATGAGCTTCGAAAGGGAATTACTTTTACAGTTTAAATCGTAAATTTTTAATAGTATTTTTGATTGATGATCTCCGATGCTTAGGAAAAAAGTAATATTACATATAAAAATACTCTAAAATGGGGCACGACTGGCACCACTAGCGGGGCACGATTGGCATACGTGAGTCGTCAATTTATTTCCGCCGAGTTTAACAGCTGATTTTCTTAACCTTATTTTTGCGCCCTTAACATTTCGGAGTCGGAGTCTTAGATGTTGGTGAAAGAGTCAGTGTTAATGAAATGGTCTGGTTTTTAGTTTTGATCCTCAATCCTATAAAATGCAAATTTAATAGTAACGTCCAATATTTTTTTTAAATAAATTTTTCATTAATTCACCGTGCCAATCGTGCCCCACCTCCATGCCAATCGTGCCCCACGGGTGGGGAAAATGGGCAGTTTTAGCGGTATTGTACTTTGCATTATAAAAAACAATGCAATATATATTTTATAATAAAAAATAATGTATCTAAATCTTGAGATATTCTACTTTAAGAAGCACTTTTAATAATTTGTATTGGTACAAAATAGAAAGTACAGGATTCTTTTGAAATTAGGGTGCCCCTACTGCCCCACCTTCCCCTATTATGGTGCATCGAATATTTAAATTGCCGCAGAAAAAAGTTTAATAACCTAAGAAAGTTAGTTTTTGTCATAAAAGGTTTATACCCTGGTAGAAAATTAATCTAGAACTATGTAGATCTATCTAGTTTGCCAAGGAAATAATCGAGGGCCTCGATAAAACTAGATAATTTTCTACCAGGGTAGGTTCAAGGAGAACGCGTAAGATTAAAATCATTCTATCTGTATTGAGTCATCATTATGCTAATTTAGCGTATCTGAAAAATACTGAAAAAATAGGTCGTTTTAATTATGCGTGTAGTCAAGAGCTGTTTTATATGAGTGCTTGTATTCTCTTTTTCAAACAGACATCTTCCACAAAGCTAAAGAGTGCCCATAAGAACCATAGTAAAGTTTAAAATCTAAAGAAATATAGAAATTGAGAGGACGCACCAAATAACAGTATAACTCAAGTTATACTTTTTTAAATACTATCCCGTGAACTAGAAAGGTTCAATGCCATTATTTGTTAAAAATTGTTTACTATCATATCCTCGCTTAGTACGAATATTAGCACAATGCAAAAGAGGCCTACCTATTTTAATTTGGTATTTCTAGAGCACAAGAGTAAAATAAATTCATCCAGGTCCTGATATACTTAAGGTATCATACGGATAGGACCTCAAGTTCATGTGGGCTTAGATAAATTTATATTATTCAGGGGCATTAGAAATGAAAATTTAAAATATGCCTTTTTGAATTGTGCTAGTTTTTGTAGGAAGCGACGATGTATAGCCAATGTATGATGTGCATTGGATCTTGCTAATTCACAGGATAGTATTTAATCAGAAAAGTATTACTCGAGTTATACCGTTATTTGGCGCGTCCCCTCAAATTTTATATTTCTTTAGAATTATAGCTTCACTACGGTATCTTTGGGCAATCTTTAGCTTTGTTAAAGATGTCTGTTTGAAAAAGACAACACAATTCCTCATATATAACAGCACTTGACTACACGCATAATAAAACAGACCTATTTTTTCAGTATTTTTCAGATACGCTAAATTAGCATAATAATGGTTCAATACAGACAGACAAATTTTAATCTTACGCGCCCTCCTCGAACGTACGAACTTTTTAGGACAAAAACTAACTAGTTTAATAGTATAAAAAAGTTAGTTTTTGTCCTAAAAAGTTCGTACGTTCAAGGAGGGCGCGTAAGATTAAAATTTGTCTCTCTGTATTGAACCATCATTATGCTAATTTAGCTTATCTCAATAAATATATATATATATATATATATATATATATATATATATATACGGAGCAAATTAAGTAAAACTGTAATCTGTCTCTATTAGTTCAAACGAAATAACGTAAGTAATGGCTGAATTTTAAGCAAAGCAACAAAAAATTTCACTATAAATGTTCACAACTAATCTTCAATTATCCTTTTCAGAAGATCTATTTCATATTGATATCTAAAAGTAACTACGACAATTATAAACAAAACTGGATACGCATTTTTTACAGATATAAATAGTGTTATACATTATTAAAAAATCCGTATTGTTCTTATTTTTTTATTAATATTCAAATCTATTGAATTCTATGAAACACCATTATATCTTACGAAACGATAAAAAATTAAAGCCAAACTACATTATAATTTTATAATTCGCAAAATGATAATTTTCCTCGGTTTTTTATTACATTATAAGTTGCAAACATAGTTATTTGCAGAGAATCCTTTTGTAACACATTTATTTTAATAAATCATAGTTTACAATATGTAACTAATTTTTTTTCAGAATTTTTAACAATGTAAGTATTTGAGGATTAATTTGCAGTAATTGAAATTAAATTTTAAAATGATATTGAGAGTTTATATTTGCATATTTGACATGGTCGCCGAGGGGGCAACTTCTCTATAAGATTTACACGGGACAAATTTTTAGTAATTGAAATAAAAGTTTAATATGTAACAAAAAAACTTGATGCTACCATCTGTTATACTGTACCTTCATATAGTATATACAACGACGTTAGTAGGATTTTTTATCACGTATAAGATTTGCAAATCAATTTATAAATATGATCTCCATGTAAATCTTATGAGAAACTGCCCCCTCGGTGGCCATGTTTTTCGCTGTTCTTTTATGAGGGAACAGCAGCGCCCCTCTAAGCGGGGTGGAATTAAGTTTTCTTTGCCAATAGGTATTTATAATTACTAATCATTTTCTAGAGTATTAATAAAAAAAATATAAAAAAAATATTGTTTAATTTTTCATTTTAATTATTTTTTATTTACAATAAACATAATAACTGAAAACTTTAGTAATATACTAATATTTAGTGACTTTTTTGTACCAGGGATTAAGTGATTCTGTTGGGTATCAAGAATAACGAAGCAATCCCAAAGGTTGACATGAATTCGATTTACTGCTGCTCGAATTTTATTACAGCTTCGCCAAATATTATGCATCCTTAATTCCTAAAAAATAAATCAAATTTTATAATTAAATGTACCGATTGTAGTAAGTTAAAACTCAAGGTTATGTAATCATAAATCATAAATCATAAATATAAACTTTGTAAGTGTGTACTTTCGAAAATATCGTACCTTATTATTGCCAAACATGTTTCTAAATATTTTTCGTTATTTCAACGTTGTATTTTTATAAATGATAATACAGAATAATTATTACTATAATTTTTATATTTTATATTATATTAATGATTGTATTACGAATAAATTTAACCTAAATCTAGAATTAGCAAAACAAGTGACGTACTTCATAGTTTTTTTCTTTAAATTCTATCTATCTCAGATCTTGATATGCATCTGTCTTTGTCTCGCCTACAATAAAACGCACGAGTGCGACGAAGATAGGTACATCTTAAGTTCTGAGGCGCGAATATAAATTCGGACCTAAATAATACTAATTGATAAAATAATTAGTTGTATTTCAATTTTTAAAATGATTTTGTATACGTTTGTGTTAGATACATATGGAAATCTGTGAAAATACATTAACACAAGGGATGTGAGGGGGTCTAAAATTGGTAAAAACAGCGTTACATATAATAATGTGTGAATGAATTGAGGCCCCTTTATCAAAGTATTTCTTATTTTGATAATGATTTAAAGAAAATTGTACTACAGTGATATAAGAGAAAACACAATTAGAATAGAAATAAAATGTATAGATTGAATTTGTCAACGGACAGCTTAAAAAATTATTAAAATTCTGCAGATATGCTGTCAGTCTTATCATTACAAAAATTCTAAAATACCTTATGATTATTTAGAGAATAATATTGTAGGTTAAAAGAATAACGACGTAAGTCTACTTTTTATGTTTAAAAAATTGATAAATAGTAAATATGGTGACTTATTTTCTACACTTCCCTTATTGTTTACATTTCGAGCTGAAAAAATACTATGTAAAGGTACCAATAAATCGCTCATAACTCAATTTTCATAATAGGTAAATACATAATGGCAATACACAGAATTATTGTTAACAAGACGAAGAACAGAAATGACACTGTATTGTTGTCGAGAAAAAAACCACAAATATAGAGTCAAACCGCAATTAATTCAGCAGGAAAGGTATCGTTTCGATCTTCTCCAGGAAGATCTCTTCTCTTCTTTTCTATTATATACCTAGTAAGCTCGGAATACTGAATATTTTATGTGCATATTTGAAAAAGTTGCATGGGTATTGGGTATAACAGTTCAACCATGTTAACGCTTCAAATTGTCTCATTCCACAACCTGTGCTACAAATACCTACATAATATTTATTTCTTTTTTGTATGTAATTATATAAATATATATATACATGGAGCATTTTAACATTTTTAGCAATGTTAGTAATACGTTATGGAATCTTCATAAAATATTACCTAAAATTAAGCACAGTATATTATTTCAGATAATGACAGGGTTGTAATTATTTTAAACTGCCTAGTGATAATAATTCACCGAATCGTATATACCATTCAATCCAACTTCATAGTCGATACTTGGGCTTAAGTATAGTATATATAGATATAAAAATTATATATAGATATATTTGACCAATGCTAAATTGTGCACAATAATCACGTGTACAATTCTTATGTGTAAGAAACGCACTATGCCGTATTTTCATGTTACTTTATTTAAAAATGTATTTACTGAATTTGAGAGATTATGTTTTTCTATTTAAATTAATGATATTAATTAATAAGATAACTGCCAGTATTTATTAATTCTGTATTGGTCCGTGTCAATGAGGTAAAAGATTTTTTACAGTAGGTAGCTGAAAGTAAAATAGTTTACATAAATAAGCCGTTGTGCGAGTACACGAGACATTGACCCGACGCGCTACCTTCTAAAAAAAGGAGAATGTAGAGATACCTCCAAAGAGAGCAATGGCAAGGTCAGAAAGCCTGCGGCAAGCTCACGATCGCGAAAATAAAGAGGCAAATAGGAGGAACGCCCAAAAGAGACGGCATCGTTCTTGAAGGAGAGCGCGGTGCGTGGTTGAGTACAATCGCCGCCATAGAGCATAGACACGAGGCCGCGTGAGTCTTACAAGCCGCACAGTTGTTAGGATTCATAAGAGAGAGAGAGAGAGAGAGAGAGAGAGAGAGAGAGAGAGAGAGAGAGAGAGAGAGAGAGAGAGAGAGAGAGAGAGAGAGAGAGAGAGAGAGAGAGAGAGAGAGAGAGAGAGAGAGAGAGAGAGAGAGAGAGAGAGAGAGAGAGAGAGAGAGAGAGAGAGAGAGAGAGAGAGAGAGAGAGAGAGAGAGAGAGGAAGAGAGCAGGACGGGAAACGCGCGGGACGACGCTCTGCACACGCGGCCGCACTTTATTGATTTCCGGTGCGTGTGCGCGCCGCGCTCTGACGCACACACGGAAATTCTCCACGTTAGAGCGCGACGCGGCCACGCGGGCCCTGCCATTGGCTGGCTCGAATCAACGTCGGCCGAGGCGATCGCAGCGCCGCGGATGCGCGCAGAAACCAGCGAACGTCACGGAAAAGCCGGGAAAAACGGATGTGCCTCGCGTATTACCAATTGGACATTTGGAATTGCGGCGTAGTGGCCCGCCATTGATTTCAATGCCGATTTTCTCTTTTATTGGACGCGAAAGTTTTCGGGGCTGCCGTTCCAACCTGAATTCGAACATTTCGAGTTCCGGACACGCCGGTACCGCGGACATCGACGCGCGGAGCCGCATCGATTTACCGCTCGTGTCTTCACTGCTGTAGCATCGATGACGGAGGCCCCGGGATGATGATTTTTTTTTACTTTTTATTTTACACTGACAAAAACAAAAGGGTGCAAAGCAATTTTGGGTGAATTTTTATGTTTAAATATATTTTATCAATACAATAAGGAGAAAGATTTTGCCCAATTTTCTCCAACTGTCGAAATAAAGAACGTTATTTATATTAAGCAATAAATATTCATAATAAGCTTTTACGCTCCATAAACAAACAACATTCCTTAATTTAGATGAAATTTATTTATGTTCTTAAATAATTAATCAAGTTCATGTGAAAGTAGCGTCATTGCAATGTATCTACATAAATATTATATATTATAGATTTACTTGTTAAAGGAAAAATCAGTAGGCATAATCCATTGTTTATAAGCAAAGACAGTATACCTAGACGTGGCGATTATATAAATCCAAATATAGATACAAGCTTGAATTAGGAATTTTGTATTAGCAGAAAGCTGCAGATAAAAACATAAAAATTTGGATTCTGAATTAAATAAGATAAAAATTGTATTGGAATAGTATAGGAGAAGATATATTTGTTGGATTGTAGGTCTCGCGAATATAATTATCTAAGGCATGACGCATGTGCCGAATCCACGCGGCTAGATATTATCGAGCGCGGGTCGGTGTGGGTCGGTGTGTAGGGGTCATAAATCGAGACAGCGGCATAAATCGAGAGAGACGCGGACATTTTGAATCCAGCGGAGGCGGAAGCGTCGGGGTCCGAGTGGGGCACCGCTCTGGATCGATCCGCTCCTGGCTCCTGGCCTCCGCGCAGCCGATTGGCCGAGCGAGGGGGGGGCCGAGAGGTCGGCACGATGCCGCGATTACCCGTCGTGCCTCGCGCGCGCTGCGCGTCCTCCCCCCACCCCTCCGACTGCTGCGCGCTCCCTACGCCCTGTGCGTCACTCGGCCTGCCTCGACGCTACTCCCCGAGCCAGCGACTCAGCCTTCTCCATTCGGCAGCCGAGCAGTTCGGACGCGCGTCGACTCAGCTCACCTCTGCACACCGCACCCGAGAAGAGAGAGAAAGAGAAGCCCGCTCTTTTTCGCCGTTCATCGATCGACCTCGACGTTGCACTCGCACTCGCACTCGCAGTTTCGTTTTACTCCTCGAAGTAGACGTAGACACGCAGCCGCAACCATGACCGAACAGGAGAACAAGGACTTTAGCGAGGACGTCGCCGAGCAGAACTTTGAGCAGAACGGAGAGGCGGAGAACGGCGGCGGTGGCGACGCTACGGAGAACGGCCAGGAATCCCAAGAAGACAGGTAAAATCTTAGATCCGATTATACTTCAAGCGAAAAACCCGCCCGCGCGCGCTCTCGAACTTCGAGAGGCAATTTTACAAAGACGACCCCCCTTTTATTTCACGCTACTTGCTTGTTTTCTTTCCTTTCCCTTTCCCTTTCCCTTTCTCCTTCTTTCCGGATCGGTCCTTATTTTTCTGCTCTCGAAGACGCGTCTTCGTGGGAAAAGGAGCCAGCGCGCGCGTATCGAGGCAGCCAAAAGAAGCGCGCAGTCATGATGGACGCGCTCGCTAAAATGGCTGCTCCGTCGACATTTTTCCTTTGCCGCAATCCGATGGCATCGCGCGCCCACTCTATTCTCTGGAAATTTCGCGCTACTCCTCGCGATCGGCGAGCCCTGCGCGATTCGTTGCATTTTGTCGTTTCTGATTTTTTTGGGAAAAGAAGAAAAATGTTGCCCGGCGCATCGCTTTTTTGTTTCTTTTTCCGTCTATGTCTACACCAGTGGACGCGCTCATGTCGAGGCGTATAGAGAGGAGAGGTTGCTGTGTGTGTATGTATGTATACATACATACACACACACACACACATGCATGCAGATGTCTAGCGTAATGAGATTGTGATCGCACGTTCGTGGGCGTCGTCGTCGTCGCGGATAATAAATGTGCAGAGAAAATGGCGCACGCGCTCGATTCCTTTTGGCTTGGTCACGCACTCGTGCGGAAACTCCTCGCGGCTGGCTCTTCTCTCACGACGCCGCGGCCGTTCAATGGCGTCGTTTGTGCGCCGCCGCCACCGACGCCTCGACGCCGCCCCGCACTTGGCGTTCGACATTTTTTGTCCCCCCTGCATCTCTCTTCACCCTTGATCAATGGCGCGCGCATCCGGTACAAGCGCCTCGCCGACTCGGAATGGAAATTCATTTTTTCTGGAGCGTAGCGGATTATCGCTTTTTATCTCTCTTAGGTATACACTGGGCAATTTTTATGACACTCTCGAGTAGAGTTTGCCGTTCGTACAACCGTTAGTCGTTCCACTTTCATGATAAATTGGTCGTTTCCTTGTAAAAGCCGAATCGAAATTGTCCCCGTATCAAATCCAATTTTCTTATGCGAATTAACACTGTCCTTGTCTAATCACGCTTTTTTCATTTTCATAGCTTATTTATTATTTACTTGAAGAAATATGAAATATATCATTAGACAAGGATACCAGGTTAGCATCAAGACTAAATCAGGTACTTTCTGTTTAAAAATGAATTTTCATTCCGGCAAATATTTCCAAGGTTTTACTGATTATTAATATTTATATTACTACTATTATTATTACTATTATTATTATTATTATTATTATTAATATTATCATGATTGTTGTAATAATTATAAATACTGGTTCTTTCGATTATTGAGAATTTTTGAATATTTTAAAAGTTCAATTTCCGAGGCTGTAAAACAATTTTGAATATTTAAAGTTTTACTAAAGTTAACGGTAAGTTTAAAATAACAATTGGATACTTCAACTATTTGTTTAAGATGAAAAATTTATTAACGTTTCAACAGTAAGTTTGCAATTTGTACTTTATAGTATATTAAGCTGTTAATTTTCATGTTTTTTGAACTTTCGTTTATACTATTTCATACAATGTAGTTTATTTGAAAATTTTTTTTAGATTTGTAAGCTTCAATTTAATAATTAAGGAAGTAAGGTGTTCTAAGGGATTTCAATTGTTGAGTATACACATACATACATTACACATACACAAACATTATTGTCTAGCTTTGCAGATAATAATAAAATTTGAAATTTTTGTGCAAGAATGTTTGTTGCAACGACGTGAGTTTGTTATTTTGTTCGGCGAATATTATTTCATGCATCTGGCTTAAGTAATAACTCGTAAATAAAGATTCATAACTACTAATAAATAAAACTGTAATAAGTCAAATAATCTATTTATTACTTACTAAATTGTCCGATTTAATTACTGAACTTAGTTGTACAGATCTTTGTCATTGTTTATTTATAGGATTTAAGTATTCAGGCTCGAAATATTGTATATTTTAATAAAAATTTAATGTAAAGTAGTACCGTTCAAGTATGAAATATCTTCGTATTTTGGAGCATTTTTGCAGCTGTATGTTACTTCGAGAATCGAGATCGAGATACTGAGAAATACTTCTTGCCTCTTGGACTACTTGTGATCAACGTTCGCTTCTCCCACAACAATTCTTCAATACTTCAAATCTCCGTAACGTCAGATCTTCAATTTTATTCACCGCGTAGCTTTGCAAAAATTCAAATGCATAATAAAGTAAATCGTTACATTAAATGAAGAATAATACAATTAATTGAGGTCAATTTTATATACAAGAGTTTATAATTATGTTGTCCGAGTCTGATTAAAGTTTTATAAACACATACAATGAACTTGTTGTTCAAAGTAAAAGTTAAGTTTGTATAATAGCTATATCATATTGGAGATTAATTGTTAATTAAGTTTAATATTACAGTTTGAAAAGTCGACATTTTTCAGAAATATCCAAGAGGTTGAACAAATTTGATAATTTTTTATCAAAATACCAAATAATTTAAAACATGGTATCGGAAAGTGCTGATGTAATGTTTAGACCATCAAATTACTCTTAAAATACATATGTTACTGTTCAAAACGTTCAGTAGCATGTTAGAATTTATTAAGAACTATGTTCTTAAAATTAGCAATTTTTCAAACGTTATATTTTGTTTGAAAACTAACAAAACAAAACATGAATGTAAAATTCGCAACATGTTGAAACAAAAACAACTTTTAGTATTTGTAAAACTATCCTTTAAAAGAAAAACCTACAATTTTTCATCTTCCAGTAATTGCAGTAATTGTGACAGTTATAATGGTTTTTTGTTATTTACTACAAAACATGCAAAAAAGAGGAATATTTTTTATGCTGCATTTAGTTATATTATAATACTCTTTACAAATTGTAAAAAAACAGAAATGTATATAAAAATGATTTATTCATGATTTAATACGCGTTTCAAAGTGTTTATACAGACATTTAAAAAAAATGTTTAAAGTGATAGTGTCATTTCAAAATTTGTGTGCTCCAAAGGTTTTCGACGCATTCGAAATTGATCGTGGATGTATTTTGTACTCTCAAATATATTATAAAGTTTCCTTAAGTACAAAAGTGCTTGTAGAGTATATCTGGATTTTTTAAGCCATTTATAATAATCTTTGTAATTGTAAAGCATCGTAAGCGTTTTAAATCTTTTAAAGAATATAAATGTTTCAGGCGTATTTATAGATTTACAAACATGTTCAGAGAATCCAAAAATGCATTTCGAGTTTCGAGTTTTTTAAACGCCTCAATAAAAGTGCCATTTGCATCGTGAGCCGGAGCACAGTCTCATTGTTAGCAAAACTAAACTGAGGTATCAAAGTAAACGTCTAAAATTCCTGTCTAAAGAATCATCAAATGATAATGGTATAGGAGCTTGGAACGCCACTAACCCAATTTGTGTGGCTTGGTCTGCAGGTGGCAAGCCAGCGTGTGAGCAAATGGACCTGTGTGATGAAAATGGTGCTCGCCGATGGCTGCTTTCGCGGCTTCAACACCTGAGAGCTACAACAAAACGCAGATGACAACTCTCGGAAGCACTTGCCTCCACGGTATTTATCAGCAGCGGAGTTCAGACCTCAAATTCTTTGATTAAAAAAAATACCAAGTGAATTCCAAACGAATATTTGATACACGCGTATATTTGAAACTTCGTTTTACCAAGAAATTCAAATGTTTTAACGTAAGACGTAAGGGAGAAAAGTCGTGAAGAACTTTTGCGTAGTAAAGAGTATACAAGTGATTGGATCAATTTAGAAGACAAAAGACTATTGCAGCAATTGAGGTTGAAACACAACACTACGATTTCAAACGAAATGCATTTTTTCAAGCACTAGAAATAGTTTTTAATACAAATAAAAACTTGCGATTCGAATGGTTTCTTGTAAAATCCGTAATTTTAATTTTTTCTTGTAATGTTATGTAACTTTTGTGATTTTGATGTAACTGTAATTATTTCTTAAAACTTCTAATTTTTACAGTATCTTGTGGCTTTCGTTATTGTAATTATTTGCCATTTGATGTATCTGTGGTAATGTCATAATTGATAAAATCAATTAATCCTATTGAAGCAGTATGCTGAATGATCACAAAATTAAATTTTTTCCGGAGTCAAATAAATAAAACTTAAATTTTTTTGACAGGGTTTTTTTTTAGATTCTTCCTTGCATTCCAGGAGTCCAAGTTAAAGCTTAATAAATTAAAATTTGTAATAATAGCTTTAGCTTCGTAAGATTTTTTTATTTTTAATTGGACGAACACCTGTTGGATTCATTCAATATAAATCAAAGACAAAAAATCTGTGGTTTTCGTCAAAATACAATAATCAAAATTACCTTTCCAGATCCGCTAAGGGCAACCAGGATTCGCTGAATGATAGGTACTTCCTTCCATTCTTTCTTGGCTTTCCTTCATGAAATTTAGTTTTAAAGTAATATTTAAGCGTTGAAAAAGAAACTTCTCTTTAATCCAGCAGATTTGAAACTTCGTTTAGCTGACATCGATAACCTGATAATTGTACAAATTTTAATTTTCATGTAATTGAATAAAACTAATATTGCATTGTTATTAATGAATAAATGCGAAACTTTGAGTTTTATTTTCAAAATAAATATTGCCTATTACAATAAATTTAAATTACTAATTCACAGCTCTTTCAGTGATCTTTTCTATTAAATATTTAAATGTCAAATAAAATATTTAAGAAACCAGGATAAAAGTAGCAGTCTAATGGGCAATTAAATCATGCAATTTAAATTTTATGGAAAACCTTAAAAATATTCTTCCTACAATGATTCTAATACAAATTTTTTTTCTGTTTTGCAACGTGTAGAAAGCTGTTCGTTGGTGGACTTAGCTGGGAAACAACAGACAGTGAGTATTTTTTCTTTAAATATATAAACTTCAAATTTAATGTTTGCTACATATTGCTTCTTCAAAGTTCAAATAAACAGAAAGTAGGTAAATTTATTTAGATGTTTGAATTTATATAAGCAATGATGCGTTTTATCTTAGGACACCTTCAGACAACAGAATGACACTGTTGTATGAGATGATTAAAAGATTCTGAGCTTATTTTAATATAAAAATAATAATTTTAAAATATTTTATATATCCAGTTTCAATTTGAAAAGATAAATTTTTAATGTTAAAGATTTAGCATATCTTTATTGTTCGTATAAAAACAAATTTTAAACATAACATTAAATTTGTTTCAGAGGAACTAAGGGATCACTTTAGTACATTCGGTGACATTGAGAGCATCAATGTCAAAACGGACCCAACCACTGGCCGTTCAAGAGGATTTGCTTTCATTGTTTTTGCCAAAGCAGAATCTTTAGATAAGGTGAATATTAAAATAAAAATAAAATTCTGAAATTTTCGTTTTATTTTTTTTTATTAGTATGATGATATTTTCAAAGTCAGTTCTGCTACTGAATGCAAATGAAGAAAATTCTTTCCTGAGTTACTTTATGAATAAAATAAAATTAGTTTGATTCCTGTTTTAAGTTAAACTAAATAAAAATCTTTTTATGTTCAGGCTATGTCACATGGAGATCACATCATTAATAACAAGAAAGTTGATCCTAAGAAGGCGAAGGCACGTCATGGCAAAATCTTTGTTGGAGGCCTTTCAACGGAACTTTCCGATGATGACATCAAGACCTTCTTCTCTCAGTTTGGAACGGTATGCATATGTTAATAAAATTATTTATATTCATCCGGACTCGAATCAGTCGTATCAAGAATACAATTTCTTATGTATTTATAACAATATTGTAAATTTACAGATTGTTGATGTTGAAATGCCATTCGACAAGACGAAGAACCAGAGAAAAGGATTCTGCTTTATCACTTTTGAATCTGAACAAGTTGCTAATGAGCTGCTGAAGACGTCTAAGCAGACGATCAATGGCAAAGAGGTTAGCTAATTTACAATTGTAAAAGATGTACAGTAAATAATGATTTATGACATTATTAATGTTCGAATTATTGAATTCAGGTCGAAGTGAAGAAAGCTACCCCCAGGCCAGAAATGGGAGGTATGCGCGGTATTGGTAGAGGAGGACGTGGTGCCCGCGGCGGACGAGGCCGTGGCTTCGGAGGTCAAGGTGGATGGGGCCAGGGAGGTTATGGAGGCGGTTACGGCCAGGGTGGCTACGGTGGTGGCTACGGCGCTGGCTATGATGGTTATGGAGGAAACTATGACTACTACGGCGGTGGATACGGTGGCTATGGCGGTTATGACTACACTGGATACGGTAATTTCATTTAATTTTTCTTGTCTAGCTATTTCATTTTCTGCATATAATGTTTTCTATTATTCATTTCATATCATATATCATTTAACAGGAGTTCATTAGTCTCCCATCCTCATGTATTCGAAATTTTTTTAAATACCTCTACCTCATTAACTTGTTCTCTTCCAAATTCAACATTTCATTTTTCTCTTACTCTTATTAATGTGGGCCTATTTTTCGCGTTTTTATTCCTCCTATGCGCTTTACTATTTTAAAATTACGGATTTTTAAAAAAAGACTATTATTGATGATAAAACAGTTACGAATGTCCGTTGTTTGTGTATAACATTAATTCTTTACTACATCCGTAATTTTTCCAATGTCTTTATAAAATAAGATTGAATAATATTTGCATTATCAAGATGTATTATTATTAATTAATATAAAAAGATTAGCATTATTTAGGATGAAAGTGTGCGATCATGTGCGCGAAGAGGCGTCAGGAACAGTCAATTCCTTAATAATTTTACTATTAAAAATATTTGATTAAGCGAATGTAACAAAAAAAACCATAACAAATTAAATTGAAGACTTACGGAATTGTCTTTTGTTTTTGCACCGTGTGTTCCATGAAAATGCAGACGGCTATGGCTATGGCGGTGGTAGTTACGATGGTGGCTACAGTGGTGGGCGCGGTGGTGCACGCGGCAAAGGTACGCATTAGCGTTCCTTTTGTTGACTTCCACTTTTTATTGCAACAACCACATCTTCCATTTCTTTGTCTTCCATAGTTTTTTCCGTATTACTGCTCCATTACTTTTTTTTATACATTTCAATAATGTGAAAGACAATTTAATTAGTATTATAAAAAAAAGATGAAAATGTTTGTGACACTTACCACCTACCATTTTCTTACCCCTCGCGCACATGGCTCGACTCCGACTCACCGGATCAGTCATACTTACTGTTTTTACATTCTCTTCCACTAGAAAATATTGTAATTTTGTATACACTACTAACTGAACACGCAAATTCAGGTGACATTCACTTCATAAATATTTGACATTATGACGCATCCCATTATGAAAATTCAATTTGTTTTAAATTATTTTCAATTCAAAACTGAAGATTATGTATATCACATTTTTAATAATTTGATGCGTCATAAAGCAAAAAAAAAGATGAAACGTCTTCATATAAAAGAAAAATCTGTTTGCGATGCATGTTATGTTTACCATTTCCTGCCTTTCCCAGCTTTATCAAATAATTAATCATCTACTATATAGTGTTTATACAAACGAAAATAAAAATAATGAAAAATTCTATGGACAAGAAACAAGCAAGAGTATGCAGAGCATTGTTAAAATTGTAAGTTCATGCAAGATTTGGAGATTCACTTTAAATGGTAAATTATTTCATTGGCAATAAAGGGATAAAAGGAGAGAGAAATTTTGCCTAAATTACTATTAAACTAAAATTCTTCCTTGAAACAAAATAGTAAAAGAAAAAAAAGAGCAAACAATCTGCAGCTCTACTACCTTAGCCTGTAGCCTCTCGATAGAATTTTTGTATCTCTTATTCCTAAAAAAAGTTTCTTTAATTTCTTAATTATCTAAGACATGACTTAGTTAATTAGTGCGTAAATGTTCTAAGTACTAAATGCGTTGAATGTAACATTTACATTAATTTTAATTTTCTTATCATTTGATTAATTAACAATTGATCAAGTGATTGTTTTAGCTAGTAAACTAGTGTATTGGCTTTTTAGTGAAGTAGAAAGTTGATGTTTCTAATAAAGTCGTAGTAGAATCTAGTCTAAAACAATTCGACTGGTTGTGTTCCAGGAGGCTCAGGCTTTGGCGGAAAGCAGAGAGGTGGCGGCCGCCAAAACCAGAGGCACCAGCCTTATTAAAGCCACAAATTTTCTTTCGACCGCGATGCCACTTGCATCGTAACTATTGGTGAGTTTCTCTCTTTTTTCTGACCTTTGGTTTATTTACTCAATTATTTATTTACTTATTTTATTTTAATACGTGTTGTTGTTGAAATTATACTTCTCCTATTTTGTTTGAATTTATTTTTTTTCATTATTTTTTATTTTCATAATATACACTGGTCTAAAATTATTAATTAGTACATTTTTTATTTCTTAATTAATTTTTTATTATTGGATTAATTTTTATAAAAATAATATATTATTATTATTATTGATTTCAGGTCACCCATCCTATAACAATCGTAACTCGTCAAATCATCATTCCATAACAAAGCCTCGTCATTTTCAACAAGACTCCCAAGCGCAACCGCGTAGGCAGTACCAATCATCGAATAAAGTTAATCATCGTGCATCATAGCCGTCGAATCATCATCATTCAGAAGCATTTTGACAAGAAAAATCCAAGCTTTGCCAAAAAGCAGCAATAGCTCGCTTTGTCGCCTCGTTAGAGGTTAATCGAGCACTACTTGTATAGACTTAAGAGTGACGCAAAATCAATTTCGTCTACTTTTTTGCCTATAATAACTGTATTCTGTCTTCGATTTATACACACCTAAAACTTGTGACACCAGCCTTTAAACTGAAAAATGTTATATGTACATCGTAAGTTGAAATGCGGTAGTTGCAAAAACATGTATATTGTCAAATAATTTTTCAATAATAATTTAATTTCAGTATTTTTATGTTTTTGAATGAAACTCACAAAATGTAGCTTAATCAATTTTTCGTTCCACCGCGATTACATTGTTGTAATCAAAAATACAAATTGGGGGGATACACAGTTGTAGATACATTATACAAAACTTTTATTTCTATGGCGACAGAAGCGAGTTTTGTACAAAAAAACTCATCAAGTCATCAGTCTTAGAAAAGATTAGTAGCATGTAGTTAATCGGGGTAATCGTGAAGAGTAAAAGCTTGTATTACATCGTTTAACATGTGTAAGTTTATTTTAATTTGTTTGTAACTTAGTTTGAAAGAAGTGAGCGACAGAACTAATTGTAGAGAATTAAGCAGGCAATGTACTTTTTACACGATGAAGAATGAAATGAATCAGAAAAACTGTGAGTTCAAAAAACAATTTAAGGTTCGAAAAGAAATTAATTTCGAAATTGATAGAGGTTGTACATCAGTTTTTCTGTTTGAATGAAATAAAAAGCGGTGGAAAAGAGCGAAAAAGAAATGTCGTAAAAAGATGATTGCTTCCTTTATTATTATTGGTAAGAACTAGATCTAAATAAATTCATTTTGTGTACATAAAAATTAAAATCATATTTATTTTTGTTTCATACCACCTCAAATTTATGATTATATATTTAAATCGCAGTATAGTAGTTTTAAACATATTTTGCAATTTTCAATGTTTTTTTTTATAATGCACTCGAGTCTTTTATATCTATCATGAATGAGTAAATTTTTAATAAAGTAACGAATATAAAATTTTATGAATTATAAACAGTTGAATAACTTAAGATTTCTATAGCACTTTACTGAAATATTTTAATGTGAAAAATGTGCTTTTTTTATGAGGCTTTGGGAATGTTTTCTAGTACCCAAAAATGAATGCCAGTTAATACCTGTAGTTTGTTCCAAGGGTCCTTGTTCTCGATATACGAGTTATTTTTCTTCAAATATGCGTTATTTTAATGAGAAATTGTATCTACTTCATATCATTACTATAAGGTAAAGTACCCAGTACTTGGACAAAATGAAAATTGGGACCAGTAGTTGGACAGTGACAAAAGTTATAATTACTGGTGAAAGATGATAAAAACATGTACTCATTGGCATTTATTGACATAGTTCTTAATATTAAATATATAATTAAATAACTATTATGTCAGTTTACTTCTTAAATTTGTGATAAATACAGATATAACATTTTGAGGTTAGGTCGAGAATTGTGATATGCCGAATGTATTGTCCAAGTTTACCTCCACTTCTTTATTCTAAACCCAGTAGTTAGACACATTTAATTCATACGTCCAACTACTGGGTCCTAACTATGTCCAAGTACTGGGACCAGCTTGACATATGATGTCCAACTACTGCGGCATTTAGTTGAATTTTTAAACTTACTTATTTAGTATTAAAAAGTATGTAAACGTATTTTTTCTTGTACTCATTACAGCAGAACATGCCGAATTAACGATTAGATTAAAGATATTAGAAATATTTTGATTTTGGGCTCTACAAACACTGATTTTGTATTTTTGTCTCAAAAAGTGTCCAAGTATTGGGTACTTTACCTTATACGTGTTGATGCTGGAAAATTTGTTCGAATTTATTTCATATAAAAATATCAATCTGATCCGAAGTGACTGAAAATTCATGAATACTCGAGGAAACTTATAATCTTTTATAAATTCGTTGATATTTCATGAATTTTCAGTTAACATTATCAATTGTTACTAACTTTCGACTGGATTCATATTTGTGTACGTAACAAAGCATAAAGCTCTTTTCGTCTACTTTTATTTATTTTTTTGAACATTTTCTCCAGCATCAAAACTTGCATAGTAGTAATATGAAGTAGAGGTACCATTTTTCATTGGAACAAACTAAGGCTGCAGGGCTTCATTCTTGGGTACTACAAAGCCCCTCCGAAAGTCTCATCGAAAATTGCTTCCCATAGGTGAGGCACTCCTTGTAAGTACATAAAATAAAAAAAAACAGTTATTAAAACTCATAAATGCATATTTCTCTGCTATAAATATCATAAAAATGATAATTTTTGTAAAATATGCATGAGCTATATATGTCGTGTAGCACCAGCTTCCTAAAATTATCCAAGGAACAGTGACCTAAATTAAAATCAGATGAAGAATAAAAAATTGCCGTGCGTTTAGAGTATAACAATCTAGTGTTTTTATTACCTATGTAACAAATTTTTCATATTATATATTCTCATATTAAAATATTTCAATAAAGCGCTAAAAAATAGTTCTAATGAAAGATCATTTAGTGTGCTATATATTATGCAGAAGTTACCTTAAATAGTTTTGTCTATTAAAGACTATGGGAAATTACAATTACAAGCTTATATTGTGTTATCTTTACTTAGTGTTGATTATTGTCGATTATTATAATCGTTGAGAATGACATTAAAATTATTAAAAAGAAAAAAGTATTTTTTAAATACTTTTTTCTTGAATAAGAAAAGTAATACCGAAGGTAAATATCATCGCAGGAATCGAAAAGTTGTCCAGTCCAGGTGAGTATTGCTAGAGCTGAAAATGGCCGAGTAATCCCAAGCTCTAACTACTGGAGCCGCCGGCTGGTGGCCGGTGGGTGGCTGCAATGAAAAACCTAGAAAGAAAAAAAAACTCCAAAATGTAAATCTGCAGCATTTCCAATGCAGCGACGATGGCGACACAGTCGGCTCGCTCGTCGGCGCAAGGGCCGGCTCAGGGCTCGCTGGTACGACAGTCTTCACCTCGCGAGTCGCGGTCGACTTCGTCATCCGTCTCTCTCTCTCTCTGTCTCGCGGGCGCACGCCTTACTTCGCAAGCTCTCTCTCTCTCTCTCTCTCTCTCTCTCTCTCTCTCTCGCGCTGTCGAAAAAAGCAGCAGCAGCCGAAGTCTGAAAAAGCCGCGAGAGCTTCTCGGAGCAACAATACGCTTGCATATCTAGGATAGCTATATAGAAAAGGCGTCGCGTACTCGTGTCGTGCAGCGTGCTGTCCGCGTGCAGCAGGTAGAGCATAGGGTACCGCGCCGTTGCTGCCGCCGCCGCCGCCAACGAGCTCGAGGGGAATCGCTAGAAAGACGGAGAGGGGAACAACACAGCTTACACGCACGCGCACACACAGACACACACGCGCGTACCGCGACAGAGAGAGAGAGCGAGGCGAGGAGAGCATCGCGCGCGCACTTGGCCGACCCCCCCGTCCGGAGGACGAGCACCACGACGCGACTTCATCCAAGGTAAGTGCCGCCGACCACTCTCTTCGCTTCGAGCGTCCTCCTGGCCGTGCGCCTCGCCGCCCCGTGGCCCCGTGGCCCCGTGGCCCCGGGGAGTCTTGAGCGCGCGACGACGACGACGAGGACGACGAAGACGAATCCTCCTCGTCATCGCGCCATGCTTGCGCCCGCCGGCAGCTCTGAATCGCGCGCTCGCGCGCGCGTCATCCGAAGCCGCGGCAGCGCACGAGGAGGCGGCTCGAGAGAGCCACGAGGCCCCGAGGACGGCCTGCCCGGTGCCTCCTCTCGGGGCGTCTCGCGCTCTCCGTCTCTCTCGCTCTCGCTCTCGCTCTCGCTCTCGCTCTCGCTCTCGCTGTGCCTCGGGATGGCCGGTCGATCGCGCGTTGCGGTTTCTCGGGGGGGCTCGCTGGCGCTCGCGCGGACCATTAGCTAGACAATTTTCGGAGCCGCTCCGTTTCCGACCGGCAGCGAGGAGGCCCCTTGTTTCTTTCCTTTTATTTATACGCTCGATGCTCTCCTCTTGGTGGCCTGACCCGGTGCAGCTGCCGTGCACCTTCAAATCTGCCCTCAAGGACTTTTGGAGGGGCGCTTCGCGTCTTTCGCTGCCGCGGACCAGAGAACCTTTTACTTTTTTCGCTCTCTCGACTGCTTCTTTGGCTATTTTTTGCTTCTACTACGCCAATTGCGGGGATTGCGAAATGTCGGAACCAACGGAGCAGCCCGGCTTTTATACGCTCCTCGTGTCTAATACTAGTCTCGCTCTGCCAGGGCCCGATTCATCAAACTTCGCCTAACGTCATTCACACTTATTGCCGTTAATTTACCTCCTCTTTGACGATCATCCGCGATTTTAACTGCCTCAAATACCTACACATAACTACTTTTCCATCTGTTCTTGTCTACTCTATCGGGATGAAATCATATAACTAATACTTTGCTGCACTCTATTCTATCCACCGTTCAATTCAATCCATGCGATATCGCTTATCTTGACATTTCAGATAAGCCTTCTTTTACTTTTGCACTTTTCCTCTCAAGAGCTCATTCGTTTAATTCTATTATTCAAATTCAAGTCTTGGAAAATTTACTTCTTTTCGTTTTTCATTATTTAAATACATATTTGCTTCTATTGCAATTATTGTACCTCTATGTGTCCTGGTGTTGCTACTTTTACCATATTACTTCTTAAATACCAATAATCTTTCTTTTACAGACAACTGCCTTATTAAAATTAAGCGTCAACTTTGTGAATTAGAAGAAAACAATAATTTAAGATTTTAAGAAACTAAACAGCTAAAAAGTAGGTAGACAGGAAATGGTCATGGAGGCACCCCACTCACCACAATCTGTCGGTCGTGAGTTTGTCCGACAATACTACACCTTACTGAACAAGGCTCCGGCACATTTACACAGGTTTCTCTTCGTTATATTCTTCTTGTATCAATTTCATTATTGTATACTTATTTATAAAACATTACCTAATATTTTTTTCAGGTTCTATAATAACTTTTCCTCTTTCGTTCATGGAGGTTTGGAAACCAATCGAGAATCAAATTCAGCCATTGGTCAAAAACAAATCCATCAAAAAATTCAAGCTCTAAACTTCCAAGACTGTCACGCTAAGATCAATCAAGTAGATTCTCAATCTACGCTTGGCAATGGTGTTGTTATCCAGGTATATTACTTTAGATTCCTTATTTACATTATTCAAAACAAATAAATTAGTTATAATAACTTCAATTCATGTTTAAACTATAACATTTTCGATAGGTCTAGGATTCATGACTCCTGAAATGTCATGAATTTGCATGAGTATATTTTTTTTTCTTTTTATTTGTTTATTTATTTGTTACTCTAAAGTTTAACGTTTTTCTCCGAGTCTATTATAAAATTAGTATATTTATAATAATTATTGCTATGTATATCTATGATAAATATATTGATGTTTCCTGTGCGGAGATCAACTAATTGATTAAATATGATAAAATATTTCTTTCAGGTCTCAGGAGAGCTGTCCAATGCTGGTCATCCAATGCGTCGTTTCACACAGACTTTTGTGTTAGCAGCTCAAGCTCCAACAAAGTATTATGTGCACAACGACATTTTCCGTTACCAAGACTTTGATTATGCTGATGAAGAGGAAGAGGAGTCAGAAGGTGAAGGTAACAACGAAAATGTTGAAAGAGAGGGTGAAGTTGAAAATGTAAGACCAGAAGTAGAGAAGGATGATCAGACTCAACAGTTGGGCTCTAAAATTGCTAATGTTGAACAACATGGTCAGACCCAGCAACAACAACAGCCTCCCCTAATGACTCAACAGCAGCAGATTTATTATGCTATGCCTCCTCAGCAGCAGGTAACATTAATCCTTACACTTCTATTTTTTGCACTCAAGTATTTTACTTCAAAGTAGTATTTATAACTGATCAACAATTATCTTATTTAAACCAATTAGGTAAATAATAAGAACTATTCCCAAATTAAGTTGTTTGTGTATAAAACAGATTTTTTTTACATGACGCATGAAAAATCAACAGAAAAATTTTGCATTAAGTGTTTTCTTTTAAGGTATGATCTTATTCTTTCAACATAACTTTTCATTTGCAAATGAATTTTTCTTCAGTTTTACGACAATTTTTCGTCGTTTTAAATAAATTTGAATCCACTCTTTTTATACCAAAATTTGCACTTAAAATAATTATGAAAAAAAATGTATTTATTTTACTTATAAAACAACTGTCATCTAGTCAAACAACATACTGTTAAGCAGTCAAAACGGCGTATACGCGAGATCAATATGCAATATGAAACACACTTCCCAATAAATTACATGTGCTTACACAGAAAACATTCCAGTTATAAAAAAATATTATGATTATGTTTCAACAAAACAAAACAATGTGGGTTATTATTGTACTTTACTATTGTATAACGAAATTTACAGCTTCATCTTGGTAGATTGATTTGATTCTATACGCATTATTCATTCGATTCTCTTACGATTATTAGAAGTTGTTTTTTCTTTTATAAATTTGTTAATAATTTGTACTCAACTAATATTCAGAATTTGTTGTTATTTAAGATTCATCCTGTAATGCAACAAGTGACGATTAATGGATCTGTTCATGAAGATTCTTCAATAATATCTCAGCAGCCCCTACAACAACCACCACCACAGCAACAACAACCACAACAACAACAACAACAACAACCTCCTCTACAGCAACAACCACCACCACCACCACAACAACAACAACAACCACAACCACCACCACAACAACAACCACAACAACAACAACAACAACAACAACAATATATAGCTGAACCAACTACCCAAGAACAATTTCAGCCAGAAAGTGAACCAGATTCTGTTCCTCAACAACAGCAACAGCAGCAACAACAACAGCAGCAGCAGCAACAACAGCAACAGCAACAGCAGCAGCAACCAGTTAAAACAGAGTCTTATTCTACATCTGAAGAGACAATTGAACAACCAGAAGGAGAACAGAATTATACACCATCTGCTCCGGAAGCTGAAACTGAGCACCAAGTTTCATCTCAAAACACAAGTAGTAGTGGACTGAAGACATATGCAAACTTAGTAAAATCTTATCCAACTGTAGGAACTAGCAGTCCCCAGGTGCCTAAACCATCAATCTCGCCGGTAAATGTTCAATCGAAAAATATATAATATGTAAATAGTATGAAACAAGTTTAGATAGATAAATTTAAAATTATTTATTAGCCACCAATTCAAAATTTGCGTATTGATGATCGTGTACCAACGCACCAACCGACTACGGGAGCGCCACTTCCTAGCTCTGGTATTGTACCAATGAGTCAACATGTACATAGGATGGGTGGTGTTCAACAACAACAAACGCAACAACAGCAATATCAGCCAAGATTACCAAGAACCGGTGGTCCCATTCAAAGAGGTAAAATTTGTATAACCAGGTTGTCAATTACTTAGTAAATCAGTTTAATATCTTACTAATGGGTGCGCCTGGTGTAAAATGCTAAAAATTAAGAATTTTTCGGTAATTTAAAACAAATATATATAAATACGTCATTTTTTATACTTTTAGGTATTCTTACCTACGTTGGTGTTAGTAAATCATAGTTTCTACTTCATTTTCTCAAACACTAAATTAAAATATTAATAATTTTGCTTTTCATGTATACTCAGTAACGTATGATCAATTATTTAAGTGCTTTTTCAGCTTCGAAAGTAAAAAATTAGGTGGGCAGTCGAACAAAATAGACTTTAAGTCGTTACTACTACTAATGTACAATTCACGTTAAAGGGTTAAAGAAAGTAAAAAAAATGTGTTCTACAAGCAGCAATCGAAGTAATACGAGTGAATGTATATTGTTCTGTCATCAGAATAAAAAATTAGCAAAAATCCTAACCTTTTATGAACATAGTTTTCTGTCTATAAATCTTTAAAAATAAAAAATAAAAATTAAAATATTGTCAAAATGGTGTCTGTTTAAAAAAGAAATGCGATTTTGTACAAAACTTCGAGTTTTTTTAGCAATAAAAGTTGTTCAAATTGGTAATTTTCGTAATTCGTAATTTACAAGGTTCTTATAGAAGATGATGTAATTAAATATAAGTTCATTCAATTCTGACTAAATTAATCAAATAATTTATATTGAATCAAATAAATCTATCTTCCCCGGAAATTTCAAAAAAGCAATTTTGAAAAAAACACGTTCCTCGATTCCTGTTATGTTGCGCGTTCATACACCCGCCGTGCAAGAAATATGCTGTAAGGGCTTTCAAATTATTAATTTTTAAATATAGCTTTGCATGCAGATATACTCAATACATGGAATATCATTTCTTTATGCAAAAAAATATAACGTCGATCCCCACCCTCAATTAGGTGAAAAATTGACAAATTATACGATATTTTCTTTATATCTATGGCCCTTACGAAGAGTAGCACGTTTCAAATTCCCACAAAGATTAGCACTTTTCAGCACTTACCTACCACGAAGATTAACACTTTTCATAATTGTCCCACGAAGACTACTACTTTTCATAATTTTCCCTCGAAGATTTGCACTTTTCGTATAGAATACATAAATTAGAGTTGTACCGATAAATTTTCGGTGAGTCGGGTTGGTTCTTTTATCGTGTTCAGGTCGGATACTAGATTCTTTTGGTATTTGAAAAATTATCGGGTTACCCAAGAAAATCGGACTACCAGAATAAATAAAAGTAACCAGAGAGAGAGGCAGGTACAAGAAAATCGCGAAATGTGCTAGTATTCGTGGGGAATTTTCAAACGTGTTACTCTTCATAGTAAAAGCAAATGACGTGTTAGTCTTCGAAAGGACCATCGATATGAACTACTGGAAATTTACAAGAGTTCTAGTTATCGAAAGTTTCTTTATGACGTCACGATTCATGCGATTTCAAAAGAAGTATACTATAATTTATCAGAATATGATATAAAAAATCATGAAACAACCCAATTGTACATACAGTTGTGAATATTATTCAAAAATATATAATTGGGACTTAGCATGATATTCAAAAATGCATAAATCACTTAGTAAATGGTTCATTATTGACAGTAAAGTAGTTTTCAGAATTTTTCCAACTTGAATTTATTGAAAAAAATCATTTCTTATGTATGCGATTTTGAATTTCGTGCGATTTATTTCAAAACAATTTCTATTTGCCAGTCGATTTGTGACGCTACGATGGTATACTTTTGGAAATTTAGTACGGGAAAAAGATTAAATAATGTGGCAAATATTCCTTATAATTTTCGACCAGGAATTCCATGGTGATGTAAGATTTTGGGCCCTATATATTTTTAAGGCCCATTTAAGGATCAACTTTATCTTTTCAAATGAGAACATATCTTTTTTATTATATATTTTTATTATAAATTCCTCATCTCAAAACACATACGAATACATGTTTAGTTTATTGATTATTTATACTGATCATTACAATTTAACTTGATTAGTTTGGGCCCTATCAAAATTAGGTTTTTCTCTATCAGAAATTAGGCAGTGCATTTAAATAAACTAAATACGTGTTCTTATGTATTTTGAGATGAGAAAATCAAATATGCAATAAAAAAGAGTCGTTCTCATTTGAGAAAAGGAAATTGGGTCTTAAATGGGCCTTAAAAATATATTGGACCCAAAATCTAATATCACCATTGGATTCCTGTTCGAAAATTATAAAGGATATGAGCCACAGTATTTTGTTTATAAATATTTTCCAAGAGATATTTGAACGTTTAATCATTTTGCCGTACTAAATTTCCAAAATTACACCATCGCGACGTCACAAATCGACTGGCCAATAGAAATCGTTTCAAAATAATTCATGCGAAATTCAAAATCGTATACATAAAGTTTTTTTTTTTCAATAAATTCGAGTTGGAAAAATTCTGAAAAATACTTTACTGTCAATAATTAACCATTTTCAAAGTGATTTATGTATTTTTGAAAATCATGCAGAGTCCCAATTTGAGCTTAAAATTGGAAATAATCATACAATTAACGTTTATATCATTACAAATTGTATTTGCTAACAGATATGAGCTATCAATTACAGATCTGTGATTTAAGTCTCCTCTCCTTATATCAACCTTAAAAATATTATTATTTAATCTCAAAATACGACTGGGGATATGCTATTTAGCAATAGTATATTGTGCAACAAGGGGGGGGGGGGAATTGGCTATTTCTAGCGAGGCTAGGATGATTTTGTACGAGTCGGAGTCGAGGGCGGCGAAGGCACCTGAGACAAAGACGAGTGCTAAGATCATCACCCGAGCTAGAAATTGCTCTCCCCCTGTTACACGCCGTATTTTTTTTTGATAAGCCTTTATATAGGCCCTTTTTTATGTGTGTAAGGCGGATGGGAAGTGGCACATTTTGAGTTGTTCGCCACTCACATACAAAAATACAATTAAAAATAGATATTAAATATAAATTTTGAAAATTTTGAATTGTTTAAAAAATGTTGAAATTTTGAATTTTTGAAAATATTTTACAAGGAAGGAAATGAAGCCATTTCTACAAAGGTTTGGCAACCATGCTTGAAATGAGCAATTTTCCATCTACTTTACATGCTTGGAAAAGGGCCTATTTCTTGCACGTGCTAAGAAAAAGACATTAATTCAGGGGAATCAATGTATGAGTGTAATATTTTGAACAAAAATAACAGATCTTGATATGAACGAAAGGACTTTAGCATACATAAATTTGCCTCTATAGAAATGCCTTTATAATCATGGTCAAGGTAACTCATAGGTTTACCAAGACGGAATGATAGCATATGTAGAAAACGATGTTGAATTTTTTCAATGCTCTTAGAATTAATATGGAAGTTCAGTGACCATATATGTGAAGCATAAATCAGTATAGATCTAACAATTGATTTATACAATAATAATATAGTATTAGGGTTATTAAAGATTTTGGATACACGTTGAATAAAACATAATGTTTTATATACTTTGTTAGTTATAAACCTTATATGAGAAATGAAAGTCAGCTTGTAGTCATATACAACACTTAGATCTTTAATTTCAGTGACTCTAGTAAAAATTTGTCCATTTAGGAAGTAGTCACATTCAACATATAAATTTCTATAAAACGATATAACCTTACATTTGAAAATCTTTTAAATCTTAGTTATTTAAAAAAATTTTAATTGATTTATGAATCGGCTTAGGTTTTCTACAAATTTTTCAGATACCTACAAAAAGAATTTTTTTATATCTTTTTTTTCTTATTGTTATTCTTCATTAAACTATTATAGATGGAGAACGGCGTACTGGGCGTCCTGGGGGATATACAGATGCGCATCAGCTGTTCCTGGGAAATCTTCCTCATAATGCTTCTGAAAATGATCTTAGGCAAGTTTTCGAACGGTACGGCCGTGTAGCAGATCTCCGTGTGCATAGCAAGCAGAACGATCGCACGAAAGGACCGCAAGGAACGAATAATGCCAGGGTTCCAAATTATGGATTTATTACATTTGAAGATCTGACAGTTGTCAATAAAGTTCTGGATGATTTGGTAAGTTTAATGAATCAAATGTTCAAAATGGCCCCTTAGTTGGTGCGCAGAATTTGGTGTGTCGTGATCACTTCATCTAAATAATTTTTATTTCATATGAATAAGTTAACATTCATCTTAAAAAACAAACAAACATTTCAGATAATATAGTGATCTGTTAAAGTTGATGTGCAAACCAAGCCACTTGTCCCTCATTTAGTTTCATAAAAATTATTTCTAGTACATAGCCATTATTAAGTATATGGTTTGAACTAACTTTTTAGGCACTTTTTTTTTTTTTTTTTTAATTGGCATTTCGAACTCGAAAGTTCATCGCCTCATCTACGTTTTTTAATAGAAATAATTAGTTGTAATATAAAAAAGTATCTTCGTATGCAAATTAGCCCTTTCAATTTAAATAAATCTATTAAAATATGCCTAGAATAGAATAAAAAGTAAAAATATTTATAAAATTGAAAATTTGTTTTCTTATTGGCATTCAGATAGATAATAAAATGCCAAAGCAAAATATTTAGACGTATATTTCTTTTCGTATTTTAAAAAAGATAATTAAATTGATAAATATTGTATTTTAATAAAGAACCTATAAGTGATAAAACGTCGTTAAAACATCAGAAGAAGGTGATCGAAATGACGTCATATTTATTTGAAATTTCGTCTTTATCTTCTTTAATTTTGAAGATATCGTGAAATTTCCTAAAGTTTACGAAGAAATTATCTCACGATTTATAAGAATATGGTGTTAACTGAAAATCGGTATTCTTCCCTATTAGAATCACCTGTTTGTTATCTTTCAATGGTTACTCATAAATTAATAGTGCAATTTTAGCTGTGTATCAGACAGGAAACTGGTTGTAAATTATTAATATACTTTAACACTTTAAGAACTCATAATATATAAGAATTTTCTTTCCCACAGCGCTATCGCATTTTTACTTTAATTTTTTATTGTTCTTATATATCTTAGAAATTTTTAATAATGCTTTAGCTTAAGGGGGCCAGTCTGCGTTAAATTCGAAGAAAGAAATATATTTTTTCATCAACCGATAAAAATATTTTTTTTAAAAGCAACCATTCTGAAATTTTTTTTACGATAAAGACTTGATAATATCTGTAATTTTACCGTTGTAAAACCTTAAAATCTTGCTCCTACGTGACAAAAGATATTATTACCATTGTCAATACTATATTTATTGCGAAAATTTTTATCTGACAGTAATTTAACCTCTTTTAACATATACTAAAGCTTTTACGGTTTACTTTTTCGTTAATAATGTTGTCATCATTAGTTTTCGAAGTACAAACCAATTTAAAAAAAGATTGTTAATAATTTTTAAAATATTCGTTTGTTCTCTAAAAAATATTGAGAAAAAAAAAATTTTAATAATAAAAATTTCTAAATATAGTATTGATCACACGGGAGAGAAGATTTTGAGGTTTTACAACGTTAAAATTACAAATATTATGAAGTATTTATAGTTAAAACATTTTCAGAATATTTGCTTTTAAAGGAAGAAATTTTTATCGGCTCATGAAAAGAATTTTCTCTTTTTGAGTTTAACTCAGGCTGGCCCCCTTAATGTTACTCACTTTATCTAAATAAGCCACATGTTCAAATTAGCCTATCTATCCCCCATAATTAAAAACATACTAAATTTTCTTGTTATATTGGAAATTTGTAGCCTATTTACTTCCCGGATGAGAATGGTCACAAGTTAAATGTTGAAGAAAAGAAAGTACGGCCAAGGGAAGGCGGTGGTGGTGGTGGCCGACCAAACCCAGGAGATGGTAACATGCGTCCCATGGGAACTCAACAGCAACAACAACAACGTGGTCCAGGTAATAATTTGTTTGACTGATTTCACTTTTTAAATGAAAATTTTAAGATAAATAAAATGTTGAGTTAAAAATCAAATAAACGTTAAAAACGCGAACGTTTTTTATATTACACCCCCAGAACAAGACTATGCCAACTCAAAATATTTTAAACCAAGCCAGTAGAATCAATTTTTTATGTGATAACCTTTTTTTACTTTAATTTTATTATTCTATTATAGTTTCTTAACCTTTTTCAACTAATTGTTGCAATGTATTATGGGTTTTTACTTTTGTATGAGCTATTCTATGAACGAAAATAGAGTTAAAAAAATTTCGCTTTGGCATAGTCTTGTTCTCGGGGTGCGATATGGGTGATTGTCAAAAAAATTGGATATCATGTATTTCATCCCTTTACACGTCCCTTAAAAGATATAACACGGCTGAAAAGTATTAAAAATGTTATAATTCATCATGTAGAAGATGCTCCTTTCATTTCAAAAGACTAAATGTTTCGTTAATTAGAATAAATCACATTCAAATGTCAAAATTGTAATTTTCGTGGCACATTTGAGTTGGTTTTAATTGTAATTTTCGTGGCACGTCTAATTAAGAGAGTGTCAAAGTCAATTTTTATCCTCCCTACCTTACCGACCCAGGAATTCTAAAATATTCGCTATAATTAAAAGAATAAATTGAGTTATTAAAAACTAAGAGGTCATTGCCCTTCATTTTGTAATTATCTTACACTGTGCAAACTTTCAAGTAAAACTTTTCAAAAACTTTCAAGTAAAACTTATGCAATGATATTATTACCTGAAACTTAGCAGAGTGGGAGAATGTTACAAAAGGAAGGGCAATGGTGTCTTGGATTTTCATAATTTGGTTTATTTATTAATTGTAATCAATTGTTTATACCTCGGTCAAAGATTAGAGGTTACTAATTCCAGCAGGAAATTTGAATGGTTTGACACCCACTAAACGATTTATCAACGATTGAGAGCGTATGAAGGCTTTTTAACAATCACAATATGCTCTGTTTAATCAATTACATTACTTTAAACTTTTTTTGGCCATGTTACATGTTATAATTAATTACATATGTAATTTTTACATTAACAAATTATTATTATATTAGCATGTATATTGACGTAGCATGTAAAATATACAATATTTTAATTGATACAAAAACCTTCATATGCTCTTAATCATTGATAAGTCGTTAATTAGACTTTTCACGTAAATTACAACCAACTTGAATGTGCCACGAAAATTCCACTTTTGATAGTTAAGCGTAATTTATTCCAATTAACAGAATATTTTCCCTGGCAGAAATCTTAGCTGGTTATTAGCTAATTTTGAAGCTAAAAATGACCATTAGCTTGTATTTTAATAATTACTTATAAATTAAAATAAATCATGTATATTTACATTTATGTTCATAGATGCATTATTCGATATTTAATAATATTTTCATATAGTTCTTTTCCATTTGTAAAAAAGAAATATTAGAGAATAATGCTTTCATTTAATTAACCCGTTAATCAGTTAATATCGCTTATTTTGTAAAAAAGGAGAATCTTCTATCTGATGAATATAACATTCTAAAAACTTTTTAGCCATGTTATATGTTCTAAGCTACATTTAAGAGTGTAGGATACGTGATATCCGATTGTTTTGACAATCGTCCATATACCATGTAAAAGAATATACCTATTAATTATTAACTTAATAATGTTAACTTTGCCACGGCACTTGTTTTTATAATAATAAATCACCAAAATGTAGATAGATTAGGGGAAAGTGGTATACAATAGGTTGTTGCATGCTATACCTACTAATAGTCACATTATTACAATTAATTTGGTACACTTCTGGCTGAAATCTGAAATTTTGGTTCAAAATGATACTATCTAAGATCGCGCTTGGAAAAGGTACTATCTGAAGTTTTCGTTCAATACTGTACTATCTGAGATTTCGCCTGGAAAAGTATTATGTTCGGATGGCTCTACGCGCCCTAAAATTGCTCAGGCACCCCTAAACATGGGATATCATATGTATGATACCTCATATTTAGGGAGGCCTAAGTTATTCTAAGGTCAATATGATACGCGTAGGGCCATCGGAATATAATACCTTCTACAGGCAAAATTTCAGATAGTACAATTTTGAACGAAAACTTCAGATAGTATATTTTTCAAGCGAGATCTCAGATAGTATCGTTTTGATCGATAACTTCAGATAGTACAGTTTACATCTAATCCGACGAATTAAGATTACCCGTTGTGTACCACTCTTCCCTATATAAAAAGAAGATTCAGCCTAAAAACCATTTATTTGACTGTACAATTGATATTTACTAAATTCACCTTACTCTAATATTTTATCTTTTATATAGTAATATGTATTTGCGGGTTCCCGGAAAACGACTTAAGTCCACTTTTCATAAGTTTTATTTTCCATTTAAAGTAATGTTACAAAAAATCATAAATAGTAGATATGGTCACTTATTTTCACACCTTCTGTTTTTTTTTTCATTTTGATCTGAAAAAATACTATGTAAGGGTTCTGAATTGTCAAAAAAATGGACTTAGATCGTTTTTCCGGGAACCCAGAGATATTATTATTACTGTAATCTTTTAGTATAAGTAAATTTAGTACTAAAATTCTTTGAAGTCATTTTATCTAACTAGTAATAGGGTTTGTGTTTAATTATGCAGGTGGTCCAGGTGGAATGATGCGGGGTGGCCAACATGGAACACGCGGCCGCGGCGGATTCAATCGCGGAGGAGGTGAAGGTGGCCGAGGGGGACTGAGACAGCCAGGTGGCAATCCAAACAATCAGAACTACCAAAATCGTCGCTAATTCTTGGAAAAGAATCCCTTCGTACAACGTCAAGATTGAATAAATAAAAAAAGAAAGACAAGAATAAGCGCGAAAATTGAGCGTCGCTCAAAAATAAACCGTACGTAAACAAACAAACAAAAAAATAAAAAATACGCAAACTCGAGAAAACGACATTCCGACCGAAAAGGAATAAAACTTTCGCGAGACTCTTCCTTAAAAAAGAAGATCAGTGCAACATAAACTTTTTAAGCGCGGAAATTACCAGAGAAACAAGACAGACTTGGGGGATAAAACGCGAGTACGCTAAAGTGCGAGCACAGAGACTTTTGTCAATTCTCTAAGTTGACATCGACCTAAAAGTAGCTTTGCATAACTTAATTAAGAATTGCTTTAAGGACTTTCAGTGATTGCCATGGGAACTAAGTTGTGCTTAATTTAATTAGGACACACGTTTAAATATTTACCGCTTCGTTATTTGAATAATTCCTGCTTGACTTAATTAAGTTGTGCTTAAGTTATACTTGGGCAGGTTAAGCGTGTGAAAAAACGGGCCTTAGTTCATTTAAGTCATGCATTAAGAAATTAGGTTGTGCTTAAATTCATTAAGTTGTGCCTTAGAATAATGGCAGTCTGCTTAAGTTAATTAGGTTATGCTTAACTTTGCTAGGTTGTGCACAAATTAAAAAAAGTTATGCGCGGGGATAGTAAGATTTTTTGCGCAGTATTCACCGCAATAATTGATCCTCACATAAGTTAAACATGTATAAAGTTTTACATGACCTAATTAGCGTTTGCATAGCATTTTCATGTTTTGTATAACTTTATTACGTTTTAGTTAAGTTTATTCTTAAGGGCTGCGTATTGTTTTAAGTCTTGCATAACTTAACTAATCTTTGCATAACTTTTTTTAGTATTGCGTAACCTAATAAATTTTTGCATAACTCCTTTGAATTTTGCATAACTTAATTAACTTTTTCGTAACATTCTAAAGTTATGTATAAACTACTTAACATTTGCATAAAATTTGGAGTTATGCACAAGTTTAATACCTTTTGCATAACATTTTCATACCGAAATAGCTTAATTAAGTTTTGCATAATCATTGTCAATACAATACAGAACTTAATTAAGTACCTTTTAAAAAATACAACCCTCTTGATTTTCAAACGTTAAGGAAACTGGTTTTCCTCCTACTACTTCCTATATTCCTGAACAAGATCGATTAGGAATCAAATCATATAAAATTAGTCATCCAAATTTTTCTCAGAACGGCCAAAAATCATTGTAAGAAATAATCGGTTTTCGTCATTTCACTAAAAATAACTAGCTAAATAAATGCTACACTTTTTGCAAGTCACTACCGTTTAACGTTTATAAAGAATGTGATTAAATTAGAGTTTTGTATAAAATCATAATCAGAATAAACCAAAGTTCAACTGTTCGAAATTTCGCCAAAAGGCAATCTGAATTTTTAATATACATACATATATACATATGAAGAATGTATTATTTTTTTACAATGTATTAATTGATATTTTTTATCTAAATGATTATTGCTTTTCAAAATTAATCATGTCTTTTAAAAAAAAATATTGACACAAGGTTTTACGGAAGCCTGTTTACATGCTTCTATAGCGTTGTTTGTAGAAATATATGTCTTTTGTGCGAAATTGCGAACCAGGGGAACGAAGAGAATACAAGACGACAAAAATATGAAATGAGTGCGATGAAGATGAAACCAAAATAAGAAGCCAACATAAGAAGTGAAAGAAATAATGAACGAACGTGTCGCGAGTGTATTGTAACGTTTTTTGCATTTAGTATAATATACCTATCTTACTACTGAAACATATGAAGTTGTTTTTTCTTAACTGCAGTATAATATAAAAAAGAGAAACATATCCAACTCCTTATTTTTTCAGCATTAGTTCTCAGTTGCTATAATAATAAACAATTTTTGTTAATTATAAGATTGTAGATAATGCTGCATTTACACACGAAAAATTGTTTTGTGCAGCAATTATATTGTATGCAACGTAATTGTTAAAACTCATTGTGTAGTTGTTTAATTACTTACATCGATTTCTAGAACATCAGTTATCAGTTTAAACATTTGTATTATAATTGATCATTAATGCACTTAAAATTTCTATTTCTAAGTTTACGTACTTATTAGACGTTTTTTAAATGTGAATATTTAAAATCTTCAATACTGATGTCAATCTGTTTTAAAAATAATTACAAAAAAAATTGTTCATATTTATTCATCTGATAATTTTTTGTTACCTAGTACATTACAGAATAATTAATTTTTTCAGAGTGATATTTCAATAAACATAAGCAAAAAGTAACTGAATGACTGATTTTGTAGCAATGTATTACGAAATAATGCTCCATTGTCCCTTTCATAACATTGTACAATAAACGTAGTGTAAACTATAGCATTTGTTTTCCATGATTTAGATAGGATCAATCACCATATTTGTTAATATTTTTATATTTATAATTTAGACTTCGTAACTTTGCTCCAAAACTTTCAAACAAAACTTACTTGCTTGGATGATTTTTATTATGGTTTTTTTATTACTTTAAGTATTCAGTAAAACTTATTATAACATTAAATTAAATAACATGTTAACCTTTTAAATTATTTTATTAGGTTCTACGTTTTTCATAATATTTCTAGGCATTTAAAATCTATTTATACAATTCTACAAAAATGAAAAACATTTAAGATAAAAGAAACATTAATGGAGCCTAAGGATGATAGCATACTCCAATTTTGCAATGAAAAAACAGTCTTAGGTATAGAGGTAAAGGTATTAATTATGTGTCAAATTATTTTGTCATAGGACATAAATTAGATTTTGTTATATAACGTATTTTAGAATTAGACTTTTACGAAAATAAGCTTTCCAGAAAAATGTTTAAATTTTACAATACGTTTTTACTTATTTTGAATTTTTTACTTAATTGATTGTGTAAGCTTAAGCTGTAGTGTTATATTTAAAGCATATATGTATATAATAACCATGATTCGAAATTGAAGAAATGAACGTCGTGAACTCATGTGTGGGGTCTCATATATTAGCCCCTATGAGAAACCGCGTTAAAACTCCATGTGAAGACCCATGTAAAATTTTCTTATAAAGATGTTCTTGAGTAGTAACGTATAAAATGAATTATTTGAGAACAGTTTAGCTAATGTTCAGTCTTGTTTGACTGAAGTTCTCCATGTTTGCAAAACTTTTAAGTTTGGGTATGCCAGGGAATACCTGAGCAATGAGAGGTTACCAAACTTTGAAAACGGAGTTTTTAAAGTTTCTGGAAAGTATTATATTATATTTGTTTACGTGTATTATTGTCTGGTTTTTACGAGCTCGAGTGCTCATTACCGCAGTAGCACCAGCATGCCAGATGCTATATATAGCTTACCCGTAGTAGTCCCAGTTCGGGAGTCCGAGTTGGAGACTACTTTTCCCAGGAGTGTGGTGCCCGGTAGGGAATCGCAGTAGCGCTTGAGCTGCCGTTTCTTGATGAGTGTCCGGAAGGGTTTTGTCGTGTTGTGTTGTCTTTGTGTTTTAGTGAGTTTTGTTAGACATATAATGCTCACCATACCGATATGTACATAGCATATTAATATTGCTATGCTATGAAGGTCAGAAGCTCATTATCGCATCGATACAAGTGAGGTATTCCTCCCGGTTCTGGGCTAAGCCGATCCAATCCTCATGGTTAATCTCGATTTCGTCTAGGTCTTCTTTTACGTTATCTTCTCATATCCGGCTGGGTCTACCGAGCGGTCTTTTCCTGTCCGATTTACCTTCTAGTATTCTGAATGCTGTTCTCTCCTGTCCCATCATAGCTACATGTCCCACCCATCCGAGTCTACGTGCCTTTATTGCTCTATCGATGTTCGCAAAATCGTGCAGTTCGTCTAATTCTCGGTTGTAGAGTCGGCTTCACTCCAATCTTACTCTATCCTGCTTTGTGTCAAATATTTTCCTAATAACTGTTTTCGAATTCTCTAAATCTGTCTCCCTCTCGTTTTATTAGGACCACGCTTCGCATCCCTATATAAGTCCGTATAGGGTCCGTGATGGTAACCTATCATGGAAGTCTAAGGGTAGGTCAAATGCAATGAAATTCTTTTAATTCATAAATATATCTCACTCTTGAAGACTGAGCGGTTTAAAATATCGCAAACCATTTGATATTGAAGATGTTTTTCACTCGAATACAATCAATTTTTAAAAATGTTGAGACGTGAAAAAAGTTTATTTTTCTTTATTGTACTTTTTTTTCTTGACATGTACTTTATATAAAAGAGTTACAATATAATTTATTTAAAAATACAAAAATATTACTGGTAGAAAGTAAGTATACTTACTAACAGTTTATGCTTACATTTAAAATACAAATAAGTTTAATTTGATACCGTAAAAATAAATTTTTCTGACCAAATTACTATAACCTATAAATTTTTACTAAAGCAAGACCAATCTGTATAAGATTGATATAAGGGTGATTTTCAAATCACCGTTACTTTTCGTATTTTCGGTTTTAATGTCTAAAGCGAATAAAAAGTTTGCAAATTGTCAGTTATATAGTTGTAGAAGTTTTGTTACGATTTTACTTAGAAATGTGTAACTAACGTCTTATACTAAATACGTTTGCTTTGTATAACGAAATATTTCATGCCACGAAACTGACCGGCTGTCCTAAAAAAATAGCCTCGAAACTTTCATAAAAGTTACGATTTCTTTGAATATTTTAATACAAATAACAATATCAAGCAAATACTTATGTAAAATATTTTATTGACGTATGTTTTAGTCTATCACCAGACAGTATAAGCATTTAAATATCAGCTGTAAAATTTTGAGGACATAAACAAATCACACTTATTTGAAAATCACCCATAAGGTAAAATGCTCGAATGAAAGTAAAAATTTTTTTAATTCGCTATGGAACCTATAAATAATGCTTTTTTCTAAAAGTTTTGTGTGGGCTAACAAGGAGAGTGTCAGACTCCGGATCGCGGATTTTTATAAAACTTAATTTGGTCATCGGTTTCTCATACCTAAAAATGTAGTCTATTACCCGTAGTTTTTTTAATATTAAGGGCCATCTGTATAGTAGATACAGCATATTTTATTAATATTATTTGCGTATATATATATATATATATATATATATATATATATATATATATATATATATATATATATATATATATATATATATATATATATATATATAACATTTTTAACATTGGGCATATGGATAATGCTAACGTTTTTAACTGTACCGCAGGTTCTACGACCCATTAAATCAATATACGGGTGCTGGGGTTACATTTTGAGATACCAGAAAACTATTTTCGAAGTTTTAGTAAAATTAATTTCCCGAAGGTCTGGCTCTCCCCTTGTATACTATTGGGATTTAAAGTGTCATGGCCACAGCAAATCAGTAACGACACTTTCTTCTTCGTTAATAAGCATATAAAATGGATGAATTAAAAAACTAATTGTGTAAAAATATTCTACATGTTTTACAGTTTCAGAATCCGCAAAAAAATAATTTAATGACAACTTTTAAATAGTTCAATAACACAGGCACACAAAGGAAAAAAAGTTCTTGTTCCCGGAATCAAACTAGTATATCTTTATGTTTTTGGGGTCGCTGAATCCGAATCCGGTGACCGTTTGTCTCCATCAGGTCAGGTTCAAGGTCATTTAAAGGTCAAATGATGGAAAAATGGTCAAATCGATTAAAATTATTATTCCTATATATTTTGGGGGTCGCTGAAACCAAATCCGATGTTCATTTGATCCGACAAGGTCAAATTCAAGGTTATTTCAAGGTCAAATTTGTTTGTTCTGCTAAACATGAATTTTTCACTGCAGATACCGAAAGAACGGGAAATTTTACATCTAGATATGTATTCAATTTTTTGATAACATAACCCCCAAGATCATTTCAAGGTCACTTCATGTTGTTGTATGGAGGATTCATATGAAAATTGCAAAAATCAGAAAATGTGTCTTCACGGAACTAAACTACTATGTCAATATGTTTTTGGGGTTTCTGAGTTGGAATTCGAGGTTCGTTTGCTTCCAGTATGTCAGGATAAATTTCATTTTAAGGTCAAATCCAACAAAAATGTTCAAATCTATTCGCATCATCACTCGGTTATATTTCTGGAATCGCTGGAACGTGCATTTTTTATCTCACTATTCTACTTCTTCATCGTTTCGCCTTCTTTTATATCGTACTCGTTTATCCTCAAAAGATCTGTGCTAGGGATTTCTCTTGCGTTTTTTTCATTTTTCCGTGCTTTCTCTCTGCAACATCCAACAGAAATCTGCCATCATGTTTTCATCCCATCTACCCTGAAATCTTCGTTCTAGATCTTTGAAATCTTGGTGAAAACGTTCTCCTTCTTCAAAGAGCGTCCGTGGCTCAGTTGGTTAAGGCGCACGCTTTAACTAGCAGATATACGCTTGCTCCAGAGGTCGAGTGTTCGATTCCCGGTGAAGGCAAAACTCGGATTTTTTCTGAGTTGTTTTTCAACGGGAAAAGTACCCTGGACTCCGGCTGTTCCGAGGCGGGTTTTTCCCCGAAATTTTCCTTCAGTGTAGTTCCGGGTTGGATTTGACGTTAAAATGAAATTTATCCTGACATACTGGAAGCAAACGAACCTCGAATTCCAACTCAGAAACCCCAAAAACATATTGACATATTAGTTTAGTCCCGTAAAGACACATTTTCTTATTTTTGCAATTTTCATATGAATCCTCCATACAACAACATGAAGTGACCTTGAAATGACCTTGGGGGTTATGTTATCAAAAAATTGAATACATATCTAGATGTAAAATTTCCCGTTCTTTCGGTATCTGCAGTGAAAAATTCATGTTTAGCAGAACAAACAAATTTGACCTTGTCGGATCAAATGGACATCGGATTTGGTTTCAGCGACCCCCAAAATATATAGGAATAATAATTTTAATCGATTTGACCATTTTTCCATCATTTGACCTTTAAATGACCTTGAACCTGACCTGATGGAGACAAACGGTCACCGGATTCGGATTCAGCGACCCCAAAAACATAAAGATATACTAGTTTGGTTCCGGGAACAAGAACTTTTTTTCCTTTGTGTGCCTGTGTAATAGATTAGAAAATATGTTAGATTTAAAAATACTAGAGTCAGTTCAAATATAGAGTTAATAACTTTGTCACCTTTTTATTCCTTTACTATTACATATAAAAACCACTTTTTTTTTAGTACAATTGATAGTGATAATTAGTTTTAAAATCCAGCCGTTGCGTATGTTTATTTAGATAAGAAGAAATCGTCAAAACTGCTTTGTTTCGGTCCTGACACTTTATAATCATTTCAGACTTAAGTTCCTTAGGCCCGGAGACGTTGCTAGGTACTTTTGTGTTAGTAATTTTTTCTTTGGAAATTCTTTGGAGGTTCTGCAAAAAATATAAAATTCGCTAAATAATTATGAAACATTCAATAAAAAGGATGATTTTGTCATTGATGCTAAATCATATCATGATATAGTAGAATTATTTTTACAGTATTAGTTTGAAATTCACACAGGAATGTCATTCTGTAATCTTGCAGGAATATAGCTGTAATATTTTAAAGTAATACGTCATAAATAATATTACAGAATATTTCGAATGTACTTCAGTGTGATATGTAACAGTGTAATATACTAATATTATACAAATATTACGGCATTATTAATATGCGATGCATTGAGAAATATCATTCTGTAAACTTACAGGATCTATTACTATAATAATTCCATGCGATACGTCACATAACAATACTACAGGATATTTCGCGTATATTTCAATGTGATTTGTCACAGTGAAATATTGTAGAAATATTTTGGCAATATTATTGTGACATGAATCGAGAAATGTCATCCTGTAAACTTGTAATCAAATTAATGTAATGTTGCAATGTAATATTTTTTTTTCTCTTTTTATTTTCGAGGGGGGTAGGAAATGCCATCTAAGGCACACCCGACTGGGTTCGCTCAGTCGGATAGTATGGGGATGGTTGGGGATGCATCCGCCGTGTGTATAATATAAGACGAAAAATTTTTACATACATATTATTGACTTTTTAATTAATTATTTAATATTATTAATTAATTTTACCATACATATGTATAACAAAAATATCTACGTAGTAAAAATTTATTTCCTGTATTCATATCATAACTTATGTATTGAAAAGTAATATCCTCAAACCTGGAGAAATCTGGTCTTAATAACTATGGTGATTTTATATGATGTGCTGGATAAAGATTGTGAGCCCCCCTGATATCTTTCAAGAAACAAAATGAGACTTTCCAAATTAAAATCGGATAACAAATACAAAAGTTTCCAGTGTTTTGTCAACGATTTCTCTTTTAGAGTCTAAAGTTGACGATATCTATAATTTTACAATAACGGAATTTCGATAAAATTTTTTTTAGTTTTACAATAACCTCTTGTTTTACAATATAAGAAATTTTATATAATTATGTGAGATTATATTGTAATATAAAATGTTTGTTTTTATGACATATATATGACGAATTTTTAAAAGAAATGTACTTTTTGGGGTACAGAAATCGCAATAAAAATTTAAATGCTCGGGTTTCCAAATCTTTTTTATCTTCTTTTAAGAGTCAAATTCTGAAGAAAAATGCGTTTGAATAATGAACATTAGTTATGTGATTATGTTTTTCAGGCAAATTAGGTGCCTTTATAGTTTTTTAAGTATAACAAAAAAAAGAGGGAAAATCCGTCCGTTTTATCCTATTTTCAACGAATTATTACCCTATTATCAATTGGTCATAACTTTGCACCGGAATATCCATTCTCAACGAACAAAAACTCAAATTAAAGGTCTTTTCTTCTACTTGTCTAGACTTTTTTGGGGGGAAAATTGCTCACCTTTGTGTGCATAGTTATTAACTGCGCAGTAAAACCCTTTTTTTTGCTATATTTAAAAAACCGTAAAAAACACCTAATTTGTCTGAAAAAACATTGTCACCTGCCTAATTTTAATTGTTCAAACGCGTTAAAACATTCAGAATTTGACCCCTAAAACAAGATAGAAAAGGTTTGGAATACCGAGCAATCAAATTTTGTTTTGCGATTTCTGGGCTCAAAAATTGCATTTTTTAGATTTCGTCATATACGCTTAGAACCTCCTTAAAGGAACTTTGTTCCTGTTGGAATTTTTATATCGCTAAGTCCCCCTGAAAATTTTCAAGGAACACAATGAGATCTTCAGAATGAAAATCAGATACAAAATAAAAAAGTCTCCAGTGTTTTGTCGAATCTTTCTCGTCGCTTGAAGTGTCCATCTTTTACATTACATCGTTTCTAATGTAGTGACATAAGAACAGATGATGACATAATTCTTTTAAATTCAGGTACGTATTGAGGCATAAAGCAGGTCAAATAATTTCAAAATAATTGTTTTAAACAATGAACATCGAATGATCGTTTTGTCGCATCAGTCCCTGCTTGGCAAACGTCTTCGATTGCCTTGTGCACGTCGCTCTGAATTTCTCCGGAGGCGGCGGCGTGCAGACTCGACATTACGCTTCGTTAAAGTCGAATTACATCGCGAGGCGAGCGCGCCGCGCGCGTTTGCGTTAGCCGGAAAAATAATAATCAGCACAAATAGCAGCAGAGCAGAGCAGCGCTCGAGCAGAGGAAGCGAGGAAAGCAGGGTACAAGGAAGCCGAACGAAAAGAAAAAAAAGAGATGCACGCGAGCCCTGCGAAGAGAAACGCGCCATCGCGTCGGAAGGGCGGCGCGCGAGAGCGATGAGATCACATCCCGGAGAGGCCCGCTGTTGCAGCAGCTCAAGCGATGCTCGCTGGGCGCGAGCGCTCGGCTGATGGCCAGTCTCCGCCGGCCTAGCGAGTCAATCGGGCTGCTCTCTTTCACACCGAGCTTTATTATAGATAAGTTTTCGCATCCGAGTGCAAGCGAGCCAACGCTCCAGCCAAGGGCTGTCTAAGGTTTGTTCATATTTTTTTTTGCATTATGATACTTTCATTAGAGATTGTATATAGAAGCAAAAACAATACTTATTAGACAATTAACTTATTTAAGCTAAATTCTTATTTACAAAATTAGGTTAATTTAATTGAAAAGATTGTTAGAAAGTTATATTACTAGGCAAAAGCTCTTTTCCCTTTGAAAACAAAAATATAAATCCATGTTAAAATATGAGTGGCTCGATTATTCAATTTAAAGTCAAAATATTAAGGACGAGTTCTTTGGAATATAAGACATACTTCTCGAAATCGCGTTTGATTTTTAATAACACTCTATTAATTAAAGCAGGTATTGTATTAAAATTAGAAGATTAAAGTTCACTAATTCACAGTATTATCATCCCATTACCGATTAATAGATATGCACTTAATTGGGTATAGATTTTAAAAATTCGATAATTATACAATAATTATACAAAGGTCATATTTCGAGAAATATTCGTATTCAAAACAGCACCTAAATCATTTTTTATATGCCCTTTTATTTGTCAGATTTACATTTTTTGTCTATTACATGCTGTATTGAGATTTTAACGCGTTTAGTGCAGTGTCGTACCATCCCTTTAAAAAAAGTGATAATTAAAAGTGTATAAATTATCTGTATATTCAAATACTAATAAAAAAAGAAGAAAAATTCTTGCGGAGATTACTATAAAAGTCAAGGTATAAATATAATACAATAGAATAATAGTAAGCGTGGATTATTCATACGCATACCTGCACTAATTTTGATCGTGCAATTAAAACGTCCTACAATTTACCCATATTAAAATAAGCATGAGTAATTTGATGTTATAATTCTCTTCGTGGGTAATATCCTAGTATTATAAATCAAATCAAACTTATTTCATTTCATTTCTATTGTTATAACGCATTATAAAACTTTATATGAAAACCCATTTTCATTCATTCTGATTGACAATCAAAGGAAGTGAAGGCGGAAATTGTGTACTTTAATTTCCTACATTGATGAAGGATGTTCTACATTCAAGATAAACGAAGTCGTTTAAAATATCAAACTAGTTCGCTAGCAATCATCCGATCAATAAAAACAATGGTAGCTTATTTCTTCACGAATTTAATAATTATATCTTTAATAACAAATAATATTTTATTTAAATACCTGCAGAGTGTAGGTAACGTTGTTCAAAGTGTTTTATTAATATCCTAGTCTTAAATATAAAAATATCTTTTGAATTACCAAAGCGATTTTTCCTAAAATATTTAAGAAATCTAGTTTTAAATATAGCAGATTTTAATCATCACGGCAGAAAAAGTCGGCGTTAAATTAATTTCTAGAGTAGGTATTTTATATGAAATCTTAAAAATAGCTAAAACTGATCTAAATATTTACTTTATGATAGAATTTGTTACAATTAATAGTAAAATTAATTTCTGAAAGTACTTTATAACAATTCCGATGCAACTAATAAACATCGCTAAGAATAGCAAAAAATTTTTTGCTATTGATTAACACTTTTGAATACTGGTATAAATGTAGGAATTATAAACGCCTCTCTTTTCCTCAAGAGAACATTGGAAATATTTTTTTATATTCCATGTAATCGCTTAATTCTTATACTTTAATTTTATATATTTACACGAAAAAGGAAAATAATATTGTGGTTAACTATTCATTAACTCCTTGAGTATCAAAAAATAATCGTAAAAGCATGTTGTGCTTAATCCTGATTATATTGAAATATTTATTTCTAGCGAAAAAATTCTAAAACTTTTGTTTTAGATATTTCTATCGATAATCTAATATATTAAAGTTATTTTCGAAGTAAAGAACTAAAAAATTTCCCATGGCAAAGGTTCTTTGGCATTGGCATTCAAGGGGTTATAAATTTACTAAAAAATGAAAAAAGAAATGTTTTACGGTATAATGAACTATCAACCGTGATTTTTGGTTCGTATTCAATATTTATGACTTATTCATGTCTGTGCGTATTTATGTGTGGGTTAATGCTTACAAAATATGATCTACTACGTGATTAAAGACTAAGAGATAACATTACACCAAGGCATGTTGTCTGCCTCCTATTCTTTTTATTTAACCTTATGGTCGTTTTGTTAAATACGAGTTGATATTCTGTTTCTGATAATAATTATGGAAATGTCAATTTATAAAGTATGAGATATGACATTACTCATGAAGAATAAGTTTTGTTGCGTATAGATATTTTGTTGATTTTATTATATTTTTTCTCACTACATATTTTAACAATATCATTATATATTTTTATTATACTATATTGTCTTTTTGCATGTTTCAAATGAAAATGAATTCTTCATGACGCTTTGCATACCTCTAATTTTATTATAATTTTAAATAAAACTATACATATTATATTTTTTTAAAAAACAAAAATCTTGCACAAAAAGAGTAGAAACTGCCAATGTTTTTAATGCGTATTAAGTTGCTGATTGCACCCGTTATTTTGTAACTTTTAAAATCGAACTGTTTTTCAGACCTCGTATTACGGGTCACCTAATTTCCTATTAAATTCTTATAGTTTGTATAACAGACTTTAGTAATATGTTTATTATTAGGCTCTGCAGAATTTGATTATTACTCAACGGTCGACTATTCATTTTATTTCATGTTTTCAATGGGGCCATGATTATTTCATTTTTACCCCTTGGACCATTATTTTTTAGCTTAATTTGATCTCCGTCGGCGATTATGAAAATTGGAAAAAAATGCTATTTATTCGCATTGGATTTGTCACATGACATTGTTATATGAATGCTTCATTTAAATAGACATATATCAATGACGCGTGTAAATAATGAGATTATCTGTTTTCATTGCATAATTAACCAAGCAAGATATTGATTTGCCAATTTTCGACACATACAAGGGTGTCTCTTGGTATACAATCATCTTAAACGTTTAGATTCTCTTTCAAATCAATGTTTTGGTGCAGACGTTATATATTTATCTACCCTACTGAGGCAATAAACTACCAAAGAAGATAGTATACCATTAGAGCGTAAGACGGTCATGACCCGTGAAGAATATATTATAAATAGGTGATAATAAAAAAAGGTAGAGCTAAATCGTAAACATAATCCTCCGCTTGTATATTAAATGGCGATATCAATAATAAATGCATAAGAAGTGCTGGCACGTATCCCCTTTTACGAAAAGCCCACAAAGTCATTAGAAAACAGAAGAAGAACCATCTAGCAGCAGTATAAAAAAATCGAGTCACACAAAGCCGCTGATATATCGAGGTCATCTCGGTGATGACGCGGTCCGAAGCTGCAGAGGCGAGCACGAGCCTCGGCAGCATCCTCGACTGGTTAAAGCAGTGCTCGCGATCGCGTTCGCGTTCCGAGATAAGTCCGGTGTCGTTGCTGCTGCGCGCGATATCGCTGCGCAGGCGAGCGGCCGCTGGTCGGCGTTCCTCGGCAGAGCGCGTGGGCGGCTGCTATGGTTGGTCGCCTTCTTCGCCTTCGTCGCTGCTTCCTCTCCTCGGTCGCAGCGCTGCTGATGGCCTCCTTTTAGCATTTCCAGCGCGGTGCGGCTCGTAAAGACGCCGCGAATATCGCTGCTAAGTATACAAGTGATATTCGGGCTATATACAAGCGGGCTCTAGCGAGCGGATTTTCCCTTCGCGAAACAACGAGAGCCTCAAAGGGGAAGCAGCGCGCGCGATTGGATATTGGGATCGCGCGCGATTTCTTCATTGCGCGACTTGTGTAAGATTGTCGCGCTTCTCTTATCGCCTTTAATAAGCGCGGTCATTCTTTCTTATTTCTGACCAGAGCACAAAGTGGAGAGTTGGCATGCAGCATGCGTGACTGCCAAGGGAAGTGAGAGATGAGCTTATTCACTTTACGACTTGAAAATTGCGAGTATGAATGGCTTTACGCGTGGCTATCGCGCCCGTCATTCTCGGGTTTCAAACACAGTTTTGCATTTCACAAATGCGACATTGACTTCGATGCACTTAAGCTAGATAAATGCAAATTATGGAATTTCTCATCATCTTCATAATTTGGCCAAGGTCAAATTAGTAAAGTCTAAATATCCTAAACATTTTTTCAAAGAAATTCAAAAAGAAAATATAAGCTTTAATTTGAGATTTGTTAGAGAAAAAGATATTGATTCCTTTTAAGGTTATGCACGTTTGTTCAAAAAATAGTAAGGAATAGTATACAAATATTATATAAAATCTTATTGCGTTTTTAATCAAGTTTTTTTAATATAGTAGAATAAATAATATTTTTGTGTGCTGCGTGCACAAGCCGTGATCAGGACTTGACGGGATTAAAAAACTATGAACAATATTAACTTACTTGCGAAACTCTAAACCAATCATAACGCTCGAAAAGGCCTAACAATACTACATCGATTTTTAAAATTTAGATATCATTCGCACACATCTTCAAAAATGCATAACTTTGAAAGGAATCAATGTCTTTTGAACTAACAAGTCTTATTTTTTCTAAATTAATTATATATTTGAAATTTTTTTTATAAATATGTCAAGTTATTTACATTAAAATAAAAATGTTAATTTTTATCAGCACCCATGGCCTATTCACAAAATCGCCGAGACACGTCTGTGAATGACTTAGATATTTACACTATTATCGCTTACTAATCATAAACTTTAAAGGATAAGTATGATGGACTTAATGAGTGTATGACATATTTTTAATTTTTACATTGGAAATTACAGAATTTATACAAAAACTAACTATTTTTCAGTTAAGAAAATCGCATATTTTGTTTGTGGTTTGAATATCCATAGACCTACGCGCCCATCCACCCACCCACTTACTCGTTCATCCGCTCACGCGCTGCCACCCACCGACAAATGCCCCCCCCCCCCCTCGCACATTTAAAAGCATATCGAACATTTAAGGATTTTATTTTCATGATACAGAAAAAATTCCTAAGTTTGACCTTTCTGTTGGCTGTTTCAACTGTGTTTTCTTGAAGGAATACGTTCTATTTCATAGACAGTACTCTAGGTGAAAGCAGAAGCAGTGTGGTTCTTTAGGAAAGAAATGGGAATGTGGGATGAAAATTGCACGCCCATGGACAAAAGTTCATGATGAGTTACCTCGTTATAGGACATAAAACAAATGAAATATACAGAAAAAAATTTGTTTAACAGGTAGAGGGTGGCGTGACGCATATATAGTGTCACGAATTGACGCAAATTTCTTTGCATTTTGTCTTCATACTGTAAACGTAAAAATGAATGTGTAAAATTAACGTAAAACTTTTTGTGTAATCGGTTATTGTATTCTTTAAGGGCGCAGACCTGGGTTAAACCGAAGATAAGATTTTTTCTTATCAATCTAGAAAACTTTTTATGTTTAAAAGCAATCATTCTGAAAATTTGGATGCTATCAATACTTAATAATATATTTAATTGTACCGTTGTAAAACCTCCACATCTTGTTCATTCACGTCACAATAAATCACTATTTTAAGTACCATATTTATTAAAGTAACTTTGTTCCTCATACGATTCTAGGTGACATGATGAACGAAATGAGTAGAGCGCTTTTCCATTAAATTTTTTTTTATTATTCTTTTTCAAAGATCTAATCAATTTAAAAAAAATATTAAAATTTTTTCTTCGAAAAATAATAAAACAAATTATAAGGAAAAAATGTTGTGTTCATTTTGTAATACATTGCGAACCGCTAGAGTACTGCCCTCTTACGGTGTTAACATCTACCAGTTTTGTGCGGATGTCCTTATCTTGTCTATAATCTTTCTGACGGAGTTGGAGTCAACCTATTTGAATGTTCTAGTATTAGACTTAGCCCCGAAGCGTTTTTGCCTCGTCGGCATCTCTAATCGGCCAGATGGATTCTCGGCCAGTTCGTACGAGGTTTCACGCGTTGCAGTCCTGACCTGTTGCCCAGCCGGGGGACCCGACGGAGTCCCCCCGAGTGCTAGCGTAGGTCGAACATTCACGTAGGTATCCTCTTTCATCTCCAGTCACCACTAAAAAAGTGTCCCGCGGGGTTCCCGATCACACATCCGAGTAGCAACCGCGGCGAACGCTGCTTAACTCCGATGAACGACCGACTACTTAAAGTATTCTTTATTGTACAAGCATCTAAACAAATTTAACTTATCAATACAATTTGGCACAAATTTTCTGTAGATAATGTTATTCTATTACGAGAACAATCTGTAGAAATGGCAGCTAGATTTTTTGCAAGATTTTCTAACGAATTTTTAAATGTACTTTGTTTTAATTACATATACGGGCATTTCTGCCCTTACCCAGATAGCGGGTTGTAGGTATGATCTCCGCCACCGAAATATACGGAAAGGCATTTTCTTTAGATGTTCCCAAAAAATTCGGACTACCGATGATTTAAACCACGCACTATGCAAATTTTCTGCAGAATTTTTGCACAATTTCATTTTTCTACAGTTTTTTTTAAACGTGCAAGTTTTTCTGCAGGTTTTTCTACAGGTTTCTCTATACAAGGTTTTTGCCCGCAGATGATCGTTCTGAAAATTGTGCAGAAAATTGTACAAAAAAAAGAGAAGTCTGCCGATTATTCCATAAGGGATCTTTGAATTAATGTATTATAACGTTAAGTAAATTAACGAATATATTTTAAAAATATCTAAACACCGTATTTTAATGTCGAAATATTTTTTCGGCAAAGTAAAAGCAGTTATCGTGATTTCCGAGAAATGCTCAGCGGCTCAGCCGTGGCGGCACATCGGAATAGCAATGCGTTTCTGTCGATGATGATGGAAATAGGACTCGTGTTCGAAAATATACGCGACCACACACGCGTTGGTCTGTATCGGAAGTTACGATAACAATATTTTTTTGTATTATATTTATTTGACAATGTATTTTTGTTACTTTATTTTTTTTAACTTTGTTAATTAGGATTAATCTAATAATAATAATATACAATTAAAGATTTATGCTAATAAAACAGTTTATGAAATTTAAATTGTTCGGTTTACTGATACGGAGCCCCAACATATTTTGAATTTTTAAGACAAGTTTATGACAATATGAAATATTGCTACTTCACATGGTTTGAATGATGGGTATTTAGTACGACCGTAGATTTACGAGATATTTTGAGAAAGCTTGAAGTGAAAATCACAAGAAACGCACAGACAAAAAAAACCTTTGATTTAGTGACATTAAGAAAAATTAGTCTTGTATTTGAAAACTTTCAGAACTTGCAGAACGGCTGGTACGAATCTTCTGAAAATTGTTATTTGTTTCAGTGTTTAAGCGAAGAAACTACCAATAAAAACCAAAATCTGCTAAACATTGACTAATATTTTTTTTAATATTTTGTACTTCATAATGCATAATATTGCAGCTGTTCCCTAGACCGACCTTAAAATATCAGTGCAGCCAGAAAACCTACAAAAAGACACATTATTTTGAGTATTGTTTTACGCAACAGGCAACGTAACGATGAATTTCGATGAGGTTGAATTTAAGTACGTATTTGTCTAAGTAAAATTTAGAAATCTATGTTGCAATATTATTTTTTTAATGTCTTTAAAGAAATTTCATATATAAATTAAGGGTGTACTGTTAATTTCACAGTTTTCTGAACACTAATTCGAAATCGATAGTACTCCCTTAAGTGTTTAATTTTTCATTTCTAGAAAAATCCTATATTTATTATTAATGTTGCCGAGACAAAATTTATATTTAAACTTTTATCAAAAAATCCTAACATAGATTTATAACATATATATTTAAAAAGTAACTTACCGTAATTATAGTACATAAAAATAAAATCAGTTTCGCAAAACAGAACTGGAAATTATGACAGTACAGAATTGAGAAAAATTATTTTAATTTTTATTTCATGGAACGCATTTCTAATCCATCACTGACATAGGGTTTTGACTTTTACTGACCTTTAGTCTAGTTTATGGCGCACCTATTTGACCTTTTTTGTCATACAAAGATTGAAAAACATTCAATTTTAGATAAAAACAAAAATAATTTAAAGATTCAATACGGCTAAAAGAGGAAAATTTTCTCGTGAAACCTTTTTATCATCAAGAAAACTGGTTATGAACTAGTATAAAAAAAATAAAAGAAAATCGATTTTCTTACCAAATAACTGCATGTTTTTCCTTAAAGGTACTAAAAAGCTAATTTTCCTTTAATGAATATACTTAAATATTTATGTTTTTTTATATATAATAAAAATAAATTGTGTATTTAATCATTGATATCATTGATCTCATTATACATTATATATTCTATATAAATATTAATTATTTTATTTCAGAAAAAGTCATGGAGACGAAGCATCTGCTCCTCGGACTGTTAATCGTTGCACTTTTATTGGTCAGCGATGCTTCTGCTGAGGTATCAAATGCTTTTTAAATACTTGCAACTATAAATATTGTCAGTAAATCATTTTCTGCCTTCTTAAATTACGCTTAAAAGTAAAACTTAAATATGGATTTCATGTTTAATTTTATCATAAAATTGTTCATAAGCTAAATATAATTTAAAATGAGATTCATAGAATTGAATTATTTAAAAAAACTTATAGGCATTTGTGATACTTTGAAATACAATCTCATAGTTTTTCTTGATTACTAACAATATTAATTTGTGTCAATATACATTTTGTATTATAAGAGTATTAACGAAAGCTGATTTGCACTAAACTTGTAACAGAGAAAAAGGAAGCATCGTCGAAGGACAACGACGACAGAATCAGCAGCCGATGATGATGTAATGAATATGTTGGAAGCTGACGAAGTTGCTGCGGATGCTGCATCCTCAGTAGAATCCATACATGATAGCAAAACTGAAGCTTTAGTTGAAGAGGACCCGTGCCTGCATAAGCATTGCGGAGCTGGTCGTATTTGTCAGGTAATTGAATATTGATGCGACATTTTTTTAATAGAAAAATATTAATTATTGAAAATACTTACCTAGGAAAATATTTTTGTACTTATAGGTACATTTGACGTACAAATTCTTATGATCGACTGCATTCGTTTTTTTTTCAATACTGCAATTTCATTGCATCAAACTCATATTTTCACTAACCTCGCATTGGAGGATCAAAAAAATTCAAATGCACGATCATAAGAATCATTTGCAGTGTGTACATTCTGTACCCTCAATATCTGCCCAAACAACGTAAACTGGCTTTGAAATTTAACCTATAAGGTATATCTATACATGTATTGTATATAAATATAATTGTAGGTTATATTTGAATGCCAATTCACATTGTTCGGGCAGATATGCAGGAAACAGAGTCACACATACGTATTCATACTTTTTCTTTTAAAAAGTTTCAAATTAATTTTTAATATTACGAATAGAATATAATAATAAAATTGAACAAAATGAGTTTCTTCATACTCTTTTTCATTTTCTATCTATTTGCATATAATATTTTTTTAAAGGAATAAATATCTCAAGATTATATGTAAAACATAAACTAACTGCTGGTTTTGCGCGTAATCATGTCGTCTTCCATCTCCTGTAAATAGATTTTTAATTTAACTTTCGGATATCGTGAAGCGTTGGTAGTATGAACTATCCAAGTACAGAAATACTCCATCTTTTCTTCAAATATTTGACTACTAGTTTAACTTAAATCGTTAGACACATGCTTGCCTTGAAGTATAAACTAAAATTTATGTTAGCTAATAAGTCTGATATTTATATCTTCTTTAATCTATAAGAACTTATTAGTTAATGGTAAACACGTGCCTACTATAGCAGAGCAGGCTAATCCATGTTTTCGAAACTTAATTTTTCAACATAATCAAATTCTTTTAATTTGAATAAATTACTTTAATTATCATCCAATTTGTATACATTTATATTTAGTGTACATTTCATATTACAAATAAATAATAGAAATGAAGTAAAAATGTTAATTTAATTTTACGTTGGGGTTAATGCAGGTGTCTGAGAATCACGAAGCTAAATGCGTGTGTATCGAGAAGTGCGACGAGGAGATCGATCCGCGAAGACGAGTATGCACGAATTACAATGAGACCTTCGGAAGCGACTGCGAAGTTTATCAGGCCCGATGCTTCTGCGACACGGACGACCCGCGCTGCAGAGGCCCTGACTACCAGCACGTCCACATAGAGTACTACGGAGAGTGCAAGCAAATGCCCGTGAGTGTCAAGCACGTGTTTAGCCTGGAAACAGCTTTACATTGCTTTATTATATAGAGTATGAATTAAAGGACAAATTTTACAAAATTAATATTTAATTTAAATACAAATAAAAATACCTTCATTTTAGTAGCTCGCCTACTTGAATAATTTATTTTCTTATGATTTGGAAAATTAATACATTTCAAATGTATAGATATAAGTGTTTTTAAAAGTGTTATGTATTTGTACACCACACATATGTTTCACAATGAAACAGAAGTTCCAGAACTAAAACTAACAATATTTTATTGTTTCAAAAGCGACAAATTAATATTTTATTTTTCTAATTGCAAATTGAACTAACCTGTATTTACTTGTATTTACTTGTATAAAACGTTCTATAATTCAACAGTGCTATACATTGTAGATTTTCACCTTTATTTTATAACAACAAGTGAAAAGTATGCTACTGCCCCTGAATTAGAGAAAAATCCACTGATTCAGCAGTAAATATTCACTAATTTGCAGTGAAAAAGTTAATATTCACTGCTAAGTGAATTTTATGTACTTTCCCTGGCTCAAATTTAGAAAACTGATTTGAAAGGTATTTTGTACTCCGATTAAAGTGGATTATTATTACAATTATTTTATTAATTATAGTTTAAGTCCAAACTATCCAATAGAAATAGTACGGTGTTTATATGAAATACGAAATGCAAACTTTTTTAAAATTATCCAGTATATGTGTTTTAAATAATTATTTATTACATATTACTGTTTGTATTTCATATATAAAAATAGTGTTTAGTGTAGAAATTTGTATTATTATTGTTGTATTGTTTCTATAACTTTATGACATATTTCAATGAAATTAAACTTAGCGCTTTCCATTAGAACTAGACCGCATGAAAATAAATTATACAGATGGTCGTCTTTATCATCAGATAAAAAAGTGAAGACAATTTCTGTTGTTGTTTTTTCATCATGATACCAATTTGAAAATAAAGAAAGAGAAAAGTACATTTTGCTACTGGGTTGATCTGTCCGACAGGCGTGCAAGGAGGAGGACAGGGTCGACTTTCCGCGTCGCATGCGCGACTGGCTCTTCAACATAATGCGTGATTTGGCCGACCGTCAGGAGCTGCCGCACTACTACGTGAAGATGCAGCGCGAGGCCGAGTCCAACCATACTCTGCGCTGGTCCAACGCCGCCATCTGGAAGTGGTGCGACCTGGACGGCCATCCCCACGACCGGGCCGTGTCCAGGCATGAGCTCTTCCCCATACGCGCGCCCCTCATGGCCCTCGAGCACTGCATCGCGCCCTTCCTCGACTCCTGCGACGCCGACAACGACCACAAGATCACTCTCAAGGAATGGGGAAAATGCTTGGAGCTCGAAGAGGTCATTTTATTACATTTCTATTTGCCTTGTATGCTTCATCTAAGTCATTATTCGCTAAAGGATAACAGGATAACAGTGTGCAGCGTTTACTTCTTAAGCCTAGAACGCTTTTTACATTTTATAAGACACTCAGCTTTCAATGGAAAATTACTCTTTCACTGTAGGCTTTTTACTTATATCATGATATTGATTGGCGGAATATTAGGGAGTATAACTTGGAAGCCTGATTACACCGGAAAATTACAGAAAAAAGTGTTTTATCAAAATACTTATTTCATAACATCACAATGTGACACGCGGAATTAAAAAATCGTCTACATCAACACGATTTAGATCCACTTGAAACCTATTTCTGTTTTAGAATTATATTAATACGCTATTCATATCAATATTTCAAAAAGAAATTAAAAAGCAGTATTGCATTATCTGGAATATACTCAAGTGTGAATATTCATAAGTTCAAATTTTGTAGAGCATATAAACAGTGAATGCAAAAAGAAGAAAACTGGATTACTCTAATTTTTTTTATTATCTTTTCTTTTTGCTAAAATTATCCATATTAAAAAAATGGATAAAGAAAAACGTTCTCTAATATACAATATATTCAATCTACTAAGAATCATACATTTTCTATAATATCGAATACAAAACATAATTTCTCACATATTTACGTTGAATATTTTTATCATTTAATCATATATATGTTAAATACCCCGAGTATTTTTTTTTTCATTTTAATACACAACTTATCTATTTCATTTCTGGTAATTCGTGTTTCAAATGATATTTAACATTTTATAATGATTTTCAGGACGACTTGGAAGAGCAGTGTGATCACTTAGCAGAAGCTGCAGAGAAAGAACATGATGAATAAGGATTAATATACTAGATAATTAGTAAAAAAAGTCATACGCGGAGAGAATAATTGATCTCTTTTTGCTTATCCACGCTTTTTTCTAAGATTTTTATATACACAACCACACTACACCACACTAACCAAAAAAGAAAATTGTAAAATAACTCACTTTGTACACAGTATACAATCATATTACATATTAGTCAGTAATTTAAGATTAGAATACCTATCTATTTAATAGACATTTTTATGTATGTTTACTTTCCTTTCATCAATTATGTATCAATTTCAATTTTATGTTTTGCAAACGTACACAGTTTTTTATTTTAAATAAATACTCATTGTTTTTATTAATACGTATACTGGAATTCAAATAATCAAACATTTTATTTTACTATCATGTATTCGTTGCATTTCAGTATTATACAAAATTCAAGTAGATGGGTGATTCTGAGCATAGCGTACAATTTGATGCCCCAGGCAAATTATAACAAAAGAAAAAAATTTCTTAATTAAGTTATAGAAAATTGTATATTTAATTACTTTGAAAAACTGGTCTTTTTTAGATTTATTATTTTGTGGCTTTATTTTTTCCAAAAATTGAGTTGGAAGGGTCTAAAAGTGCAAGTTTTGCTTGTCTCCGGTATAGTTTACACGTATAAAATTAATCTTATTTTATTATTATGTTACGTTACTTTACACTTTCTAATGGAATATTATTCTTTTCCGAACAATTATTAAGGAAATATAATTGATTACAACAAATAAATTATTTATTATACATTTCTCGTAAACTATTTCTTGTCTCGCAACTTTGCGTCATCTGCCTGGCCTTTTTGAAAAATCGTTACTAAAACTTATTAATTCAAATACAATATTACCAATTTTTCTTAGCCACAATATGCACCAGCTGCTCTAAAGTTCATAATTTCACTTTTAAACGCATATTATCGGACAAAAGTTCACGGGACATCAAATGAGCGTCAAGTTGCCTGGCAGGTAAAATCTCGATATTTCTTGAACCCTGTTTGTTGAAGAATATCATTTAATTTATATTATGCAAGAAGAAAACTTCCCCAATCAAAACATTTACAAGAAATAAACGGTTTTAGACAACGTCATCTGCCTGGCACAAAATTATGAGATCGTAATTATTTTGATTTTATTTGATTTCTATCAATTCAAACCACTAATAATTAAGCGTTAGTGTATAAGTACTTAACTAAAAATTACTAAAAAATCAATGTTTATTTATAGTTTTTTTGTGTTTTATTAATAGTATCGCACTTATTTAGCCCAAGTAAATGTATTCCGATTTCTATCTCAACGAACGGTTCAATGTTCTTGCCGTCGATTTTTGTGCCTAAATTATAATATTTTTAAATTCTAAATCAACATCTAATCTCTTAAAAGCGTATATCATCACATATTTACATCGTTTTCTTTTATATCAAATCCAAGTAAGTCCATCGCCTTACCAAATATTAATAAAGATTACAGCAGAATTACAATGATTTTTCTACCAGGGTCATAGTTCGTTAAGACTGATTATTTTTCAATACAAAAATATTTACTTTCTTTAAAGAAATTAATTATAAATAAGTATTTTTAGAAGTTCTTTTTTCACAAAGTTATTTTTAACATTTTGTTAAATATTACATAAAATATATTTTAGCAAAAGTAAAATATTCTATATATAATGAAACTATTGGCATTTTTCCGACGACAGGGTTTTAAGAACTGGGTTTGGTTTGCCCTTGTCCTAACCTATTACAAACGTATACATCTGTCTTTGTCACCCAAACCCAGTTCCATGGATCCGTGGTGTCGGAAACACGCCACATGTAGTTTACTGTTAGAATCCACTATTATATAGTTACCAAACTTCAAAGATCTATAATGTAGCAGTTGTTTTTACTACAATGAACTCAAAGTTAATTTTTTGATTCAGTTTATAAATCGCATTTGAATAAATGGGTATTTAGTTATTCAGCTCCGCTTTATTTCAATGTGAGAAAAGGATTATAAAAAATAATCTATAGTTTGAAAGTAATTCGTTACATACTAAACAATGCAAACTGTGCCCCATATCCTGCGTCAGCAATTATACATTTGAATTACGTGTTTGAGTAACGCTTTCCCGCTCTTTATTTTTTACGCGTCGATATATATATTCGCTTTGTTAAGTGGTCAGTAACGCCATTTGACCGATGTAAAAATAGATGATGCGGAGAAAACTTGAACTACTCTTTGGGTGGTATTTACTTATACAAATACATTGAACGAGATAGGCCAAATGTTATAAATGTCGGTTTAACATTAATGTTTGCTATTGATTATATTTATTTTAAACAGTTTCTTAACTGACATTACCGTAATAAATCGAAAAATTTCCCTAAGCCTTTTAAATTTTTAGTTAAAAAGAATAATTGTCATTCTCCCATGTATTTAGTATACGGTTACCACCTATAGAGTAAATCGATTTTGGGGTGGCGCCACGAGTAACTTAACAAGGCGAATACTTATACATTTGTAGTCGTTGACATTCAAAACTCTATAGACGATGCTGGCAACGACGTTCTGTGGATTGGTGGGACTTTGTGGCGTCATGTTTTGTTCCTCTCGACCCTAGATTATTTACCCCGTCAAGTTTTTGTTTATAACATTAATTATTTTTACGTTTAAAAATCACTTTAACATCTCTTTTTGCGTAAGTTTTTTAGCACTTAAATAGGTACAGTTACGATATTTTCAATATACTGCTATACAAATAGAAATGTCACTAAAAGTAAACAACACACTCGCAAGATAAGATATTTCTTACGTATGACAAGTTTCGAAAATTTCGTTTTTTTTTTAGTAAAACATAAAGAACTTGCAAAGCGTGTTTTTGGATAACATTAAACTCACTATAGGTATAATATGTTTGTCGATATAATAAGGTAGATAATTTATTAATAAAATAATGTACGCTACCCTGGTGGAAAATTAATCTAGAACTATGTAGATATATCTCGTTTTCCATGGGAATAATCGAGGGCCTCGATAAAACTAGATAATTTTCTACCATAGTAAGTAAAAAAAGAGACCAAGAAGGTCACGCGAGTGTACGTATATTATTTGTATAGCTTTTTATTCTAAAAGTCGAACCATCTAACAACTTTCAATTTCACAATTTCCTACATTCGTATTATGTGATTTTAAGATGATTTAAATGTTCTGTTGAAAGAAACTATAGACTTTATATATATTGATTCACCGCCTAGTCTAAAGTAAAAACTAAGTATAATCGTGTAAAAAAAGCTTTGAAAGTGTTATTGTATCTCTCCGAACTTTGGAGAAGCTCCGAATCCCTTAAAGTACCTAAAAAAAGTCTCAAAGCATGTCGATTCCGAAGAGACGAAAAAAAAAGAGAAATCGTTGAACGGAACAGAATTTTGTTCTCGCGATCCGCTGAAATAATACGAAACAAAGGCTCGCGCGCGCTCTTGTAAAGTCCCACAGTTTCCCCCTCAACCCCCCTGTCGCTCTAAAATTCACTGTATGTATGTATATATATATATATATATATATATATAGGTATATATACCTACACTGCATGCGTTGTCTCTTTCGAAGAGAGTACCTGCAATTGGCCGATCGTGGCGCTGCTGTTGCTGTCGCTACTGCTGCGCTGTTAATGCTGTATAGGCTCGGAGCAGAGCTCAAGCTCGTATCGCCGTCGGTGCGCGTCCGTTGACCGCGCGCTCCCTTTGCTGCTGTTTGCTGTTTGGCGGGCTTGCCGCGTCGTTCTCTCTCTCTCTCTCTCATTTTCAACGGGCGTCCTTTTCCTCTATACCGCAGAGCGCATGTACTGTGTTGCGTTGTTACTCTCTCTCCCTCCATTCTTATAGCTGGCCTAGGCTTGAGATAGCGCGAGGAACTATATATATATATACATACATATTGGTCAATGTGACCGTCAAAGACGTTCTCGACGATTTGCCGAGTTCTCTTCTTCGCCCTATCCTTATTCCAGATCCGCTTATGTGAGGCGGCTGGAAAAAAATTATGGGCGTCATTCTGATGCACATTTATAGTCCTATTGCAAATTCGTTTTATGTACTTGATTCATTTTTTTTACAAGTTTGACATTGTTTTCTTTTTATTTACAAACACAATTAATTTATAATATACAGTGAACTAAAATATATTAAAAATTAATATTTAACTAAAATTTACCTCACTTAATTAAAAAATTGTATGTTATTGTTCTCATCCAGAATCATTAGATTTGATAAATCTTTGTAATCCTTCGAAGCACGAATGTTATTTTTCGACTGTTTTTCTTGACACTTTATTTCATATTATTATAGGTATATACGTTACCTGCGCCGAAGAATATATTCAAATATTTCGTTTTTCTCAAAAAATACGCACCAAAATCAAATTTCCTTTGCAGGGTCACTTTATTTGCGGAAAATACATAGCGGAACACTCGAATTATTATAAGAATCGAAAATTAGCCTAATCACGTAATGGCTAATTTTCGATTCTGATAACGATTCGAGTGTTTCGCTATGTATTTTCCGCAAATAAAGTAACTCTGAATAGGAAATTTGATTCTGATGCACATTTCTTGAGAAAAACGATTTTTTAAAATATATTTATCGGCGGGTAAAGTAGGTCTGACGCATCCCTAATAAAGAAGAGCTTTAGGTTGTTGATATGGCTAATTTTCAGGAATTTGAAAGTACGTAATTACATTTACATTTGAAAGTACTTAATTATTATAGCGGAAATTATAGCTTTAAAATTAAATCCTTATGCGATTACTCCCACTCGTGCTCAATCATCATCCTCGCATAGGAAAGCCCGATTTTTCCCCTTGTTGCACAATGTACCAGTTACCATGGAGGTAACATGCTATGGAGCTGACATCTCGTTGGTTTTGAACACTTTATTCTTTATCAAAACGATTTTTCGAACTCGAGGAAAAATATTACAATTCGCAGAAATGACATTTTGACCACTTTACAATCTATAATTTTTATGATTAATCAATGGTCACTATGAAATAGAAATAGTTGAATCTTCGTTATTTTTATTCGGGAAACTATGTAAAGACTTTTAACAGTTTCTTGAAAATCACCTCAAAAGGATCATATATCAATTTTTTTTCAAATTTTCGACGTTAAAAATTGTAATCCTCATACATAAACAGTTTTTCATAAAAAATTATTCAATATTTTAATTTTTCAAAAATATAAAAAACGAATTATTTAATTCTTTTAATCTTTTTATTGTAAAAATGTTTTGAAACCTATCATATATCAAAATTTGATGGCTTAACAAAGTTATACGCATTTTAGTAAAACAATTAAATTAGATAACATAAAAAATTGAATCTTTAAACGAGTTTTTCTCGCAACTAATTTTTCTAACTTTAAAAAGTGAGTTGCGAATGAGGAAATATACCTTAGTATATAACATAAACTGTTGACTACATTTCAATTTTTTTTCTTCTTATCTCATTTTATCCATCAGTCATTATCAAAAAACGTGATTTTATAGGCATTTTCATAAGTCAAATAAAACCTAAATTAATTTGGGGAAGTAGAAGACAATTTTTGAAATTCTGTAAATAGTTTATTTTGTTGACCAATCAAGGAAGTGACTCAATTTTGTTCAGAGTTTTTTCTCAAAATGCTAAGCTCAAGTGACACTTTGAAAGCTGACCATTTTCGTTTAAAAAAATCGTCATTTATCAATAACCCTGCAAATAATCGATATCTTGAACTAAATAAATTGATATAGGACCTATTAATATCATCCTACATAAGCCTTCAAAATTTGAGCTCATAAGACTGAACAATAATAAAAGTTTGTCTTTTCACCATAGTCCTACCTTGAACGCTTATTTTTTATACATAACTGCAGAATATCACAATGCACAGATACACGTAACTAATAGTTAGATTACCTCTGCGGAGTTCACGTGAATTTCGACGATAAATAACCAGTTCAATCTCCCGCCGAAATTCCTAACCTCAAATCCTTGACTAAGATATGAATAATTGATCATGGTAGAAGAGAAAAGAGAGGTGTGTTCGCTAGGAGCCTTCCGAGCGTCCGCCATTTATAGCTCATGTATTTTCAATGAGCTAATAATGGTGGAAGTTCGGAAGGCTCCTTAACTGATAGCACGCCTCTCTTTTTTCCACCATGTAAATGATTTCAATTAGGATCCCCCGCAAAAAATCCGCTAGGCGGCAGCAGATGCCGCGAGCGAAAAAATGGCGTCCACTCACACGTGCGTGGTGTTATGTGTGCTGTCTGTATGACTATCCGTGATGTTGTGCAGCGTCGGTAAAGTGGTTTACTGCTTATCCAGCGAGACTAAAACAAATAAAGAGGCACACAGATACCCATGCCGGTGGAAAAAAAGAGAGGTGTGTAATCAAGGACCTTTGCGAACTTCCACCGTTTATAGCTCATTGAAAATACATGAGCTATAAATGGCGGACGCTCGGAAGGCTCCTAGCGAACACACCTCTCTTTAATTTTCCACCATCACACATACCCACACAGCAGCACAGATCCCTGGTAACACAGTCTGATGCACTCGCGATTGCGCCGATAGTGCACGGTCTGCTTCACACTTTGACTAGGTTTCTGCTGCACGACGATTGCGGCAGATGAGTGCGGCAGGATTGCAGCAGAAGTGCAGCCGACAAGTGCGAATAAGGGGGATGAAATAATGCACTTGCGAGTGCAGCAGAATTGCACCCGAATTACGTACGACGATTGCGGCAGACAAGCGCGGCAGGATTACAGCAGACGTGCAGACGACAAGTGCGACTAAGGGGGATGATATAACGCACTCGCGAGTGCAGCAGAATTGCACCCGAATTGCGGCAGACGAGTGCGGCAGGATTGCAGCAGTCATGCAACCGACAAGTGCGATTAAGGGAGAAGAAATAATGCACTCGCGAGTGCAACAGGATTGCCCTCGAATTGCGTATGACGATTGCGGCAGACCAGTGCGGCAGCATTGCAGAAGACGTGCAGCTGACAAGTGTGATTAAGGGGGAAGATGTAACGCATTTGCGAGTGCGTTAAGATATACTTCAAAAACGATCACACAGCTCCTAGCGAAATTCCTCAGAACACCGAGATTGGTAACAAAAAAAAGAGCTCCAAAGAGTTTTATCTCCCAGACGGTTTGTGCGCGGTCTCTTATTGTATCTACCACGCCAAACTAGTCGAGTGAGCCCAACACTGATGCGCTCGCCGCCTGGCGGCGGCGACGTATGCACTGTACGTTTTGCTTCCACCGGCTCTGTGGACTGCACGCCTGCTGCAATCCTGACGCACTCGTCTGTCGCAATCGTCGTACGGAATTCGGGTGTAATTCTGTTGCACTTGCTAGTGCATTATTTTATCCCTCTTAGTCGCACTTGTCGGCTGCACGTCTGCTGCAATCCTGCCGCACTCGTCTGCCGCAATCGTCGTACGAAATTCGGGTGCAATTCTGCTGCATTCGCGAGTGCATTATTCATCCCCCTTAGTCGCACTTGTCGGCTGCACTTCTGCTGCAATCCTGCCGCACTCGTCTGCCGCAATCGCCGTGCAGCAGAAACCTAGTCAAATTGTGAAGCAGACCGCACGTCGGCTGCTGCAATTTTTATGATTTCACGCACGATTGCAGCAGAATTGTGGCGAAATTGTGGACGCCATTTTTCGCTCGCGACACCTCCTAGCGGATTTTTTGCAGGGGATCCTAATTAAAGTACAAACCGAATTATGTAAAATCAAGACATCGTTGCCCTTCCTTTTTCCGCAATTTCGGATCACTTTTCGTAGATCTTTGGTTTTTTTACGAAGTTTCGTTCAAATGCCATTGATGCAAGCCGCAAAATTCTTACTTGAAACTTCGCATAGTGGCAGATAATTACAAAACGAAGGACAATGACCTTAGTTTTGTATAATTCTGTTTATTATTTCTCGGATCGATAATATAGGGAGAATAAAAATTGACTTCGACACCCCATTAATGTGAAAAAGCAAAAAACTGTTAAGGGGATGTATGTATCAGACCTACTTTAATTCGCTGATAAATATATCAAAACGTTTTATTTTTCTTAAAATACGAATCAGAATCAAATTTCTGTTTCAGACGTACTTTATTTATGAAAAATACAAAGCATTTAACACTTAAATTGTTGTCCAAATCAAAAATCAGTAAAATTACGTGATCTTCTCAATTCTGTATTCTCATAACATAATTAAGTGTGATGTTATGCATTTGTCGTGAATAAACCGATCGTGAAGAGGAAATAAGATTCTAATGAGTAATTTTGTACAAATACGAAACTTTTTATAATTATATTGATAGGTAAAGTAGATCCGACAATGTGTAGATGAAGGGAAAGTACTTACTTTCAAAACATAAAAAATGCAATAAACGAAATAATAGGTAATGTCTGGAGTCCTGCTGTGCTTCAAAAAGTATCACACTTATTCAACAAAATATTTGATGCCACAATCATTTCAACACAAGTTTAATGTCAATAATGTAATTCAATAATTTAACATAATATAAATACTTAGGCAAGGGATACTAGCAAATCTGAATGATGTGATTAATATTCTTACCTTATGGCCTTTCACCTATTGTTAGATACATACAAAAAAGTGAAAAATTAAACCTGCTATGGAAGCCTATAAAAACATATACTATATACCGTCAAGAAGACAAAATTAAGCCTTAGTTGGCAAAGCTTCTCGCGATGACATTTAAAAGGTTTTTGAAAAAAATTGTATAAATTCTATTTTATCAGAAGAAGAAATCTTTATTTGCAGATTTAATTAAGTTTATTTTGTGTTAAAATGAAAAATGTATATATAATTGTTTATTTAAAAAACATGATTTTTAACGTTTTTTAAGCATTTTTTTAACGAAAATTCTTACAAGTATTAAAAGATTAATTTTTATCAAACGTATTTCATTTCCTTATATATTTTGAAATCAAAAAAATATACAATAATAAAATTTTGAGAAAATAGCACTTTTATTAAATATTTATAAATTATTACTTAAAATATCTATAAATACTTATAATACTTTTATAAGTAATACTTATACTGGTCTAAATTCTCAAGGAAATCGCCTATAAAGGGTTAATAAACACGAAACAAAATATTTTCAAAAATTGATTTTTTTATTGAAAGTCGCTCAAATTTCAATACACCATGCCCTTAGGAGGGTTTTTCGCTAGATAATAGGATATAAGTAAAACGAAAAATTATATAAGAGTTTATATAGGTCCTAAGATAAAACTAAGGAAATGTAAGTTAACGAAAGAGATTTATAAAATAATATATTTGTGATAAGAGAAAGTAAATTGTTTATAAAATTTTACGCGTTTATTTATAGATAATTAACTTTCTCTTAATACAGATATTCTAGTTTATAATTTTCTTCCGTTAACTTTATAGAGAAATGATTGAAATGTTTGTATGATGTTAATACGAACACTCGTTTCTTAAAAATGATTTGAACATCTATCTTTGATAAAATTTCGAGGATTGCTTTTAACAGCAAATTGTAGACGAGATTTTTAGAGTATCTCGTACACTCTTTAACAAAAAATCTACTATATTTATTAGAACAACAGAAACATCTACTCTGCGGGCAAATACCCTCCCAGCATTGAATTAAACTGTTAATTCATAAAATATGTAAATGTAATTAGTATTAAAAATTCAAATATTTTTCGTATTTATCCTGCAAGTTTCTCGTAAACTTGTTAAACGGATAAAACATGTTACGTATTTAGAGTGTTTCATATACTCTTTAATAAAAAAATCTACTATATTCATTTAAACAACAGAAACAACTACTCTGCGGGCAAATACCCCTCCCAGCATTGAATTAAACTGTTAATTCATAAAATATGTAGCTATATTTTAACATTAAAAAACCAAACATTTTTTGTATTTATCTTACAAATTGAAGTTTTTTTTCCTTTTTATAGCAATAAAGGGAAAACAATTTTAAAGTAGGTTTCTGCTAAACCTATTACATCGTATTATTAGTTTTTCACTGTATTTATATGTAAGGCTCATTCTTACAGAGAAGAGTCTACCTCTTCAAAGCAAGAAATACATAGGTCCTTTAATATTATAAATGTAAAGATTAAAAAGCGTTTCGGCCTCAAGACTTTCTAATAAATATAGTAGATTTTTTGTTAAAGAGTGTATGAGACACTCTAAATACATAACATGTTTTATCCGTTTAACAAGTTTACGAGAAACTTGCAGGATAAATACGAAAAATATTTGAATTTTTAATACTAATTACATTTACATATTTTATGAATTAACAGTTTAATTCAATGCTGGGAGGGGTATTTGCCCGCAGAGTAGTCGTTTCTGTTGTTCTAATAAATATAGTAGATTTTTTGTTAAAGAGTGTATGAGACACTCTCGTCTACAATTTGCTGTTAAAAGCAATCATCGAAATTTTATAGAGAAATGTTTTAGGAAAAAAATAAGCCGCAAAACATTAACATTGGTTAAGAAATAAAAAAAATGGGGTTTAATTTAATATTTTTTAAATTGACAATATTGACTCTTGTGATGTCATGATTTCTTTGGAACAATTTTTATTTCATGTAGCTATGGACTATTAGTGATGAAGTACATTTCACAAGTTATATCACGGGACCTTCATAAACTCTCATATAATTTTTTTGTTTTATGTCCTACCTATATCTAGCGAAAGACCCTCCTTTAGTTTAATATGCAAGTTTGATAGTTAAATGCTTAGTATATAAAATCCTTTAGTTTGATTTCAATGTTAGTTAATCTTATATACGATAAACTTTTCTCTTATGTTTTAATGATAATAAGAGTAGAGATTATCACCTCTGATAGAACGCAGCACCCAATATTCAACAGTAGAAACTTTGAGTAGTTCCCAATAAAAAATGTTGTCGGTCTTATTGGCAAATCGTAAATATTAGAAGTTCGTTGCTAAAGTGCTATAAATAATTAAACTACTTTTTGCGTATTTTTTGTGTTATAACACGAAATTGGGTACTATCCTCATAATTGTGTGTATATAGGTTTAAATATTTAAATGTAGCTTTATGAGAATATCAAAAGTTTTAATCAAGCACTACTATGGATTCATAACTTATCATATGTTACATATTTCTTTTTTAAAGTACTTTTTCCCGGCGTTGGACAAAAACTATCATTTAGTATTGGACTATGTAATAGTATATTATGCACCTAGGGAATAAAGTGAGTCAGTAAATGCCTGTGTGTGGTTCGTGAACTAGCGAAAAACCATCCTTTAGTTTAATATGTAAGTTTGATAGACGTACATCATATTAAATCAATTAGCAAACTTGAATTTTATTAAGAAATTACATTTTTATGTTGAAAACCTTACAAGGAGAACACCCACCCTGCGGATTTCAGATTTTGATGAGGCTTTAGGAAGTGTTTTCTGCTACCTAAAAATGTGACCTAGCACCCTTAGTTTGTTCTAATGAACCTTTGTATTCGAGATATAAACTATTTTACTTGGAATATTCGTTATTTTAGTGACAGAAGGTGCCTCTTCTAGTGATTATAAATATGCATGCGTTGTCACTAGAAAAAATGACTTGAAAGATAATAAAAGTAGACAGAAAGAGCTTTTATTTGAGACCTGTAACGTTAAAAGATATTAATCGTAGCCAAAGTTATTAACGATTGAAGATGATGACTAAAAATGCATGAATATTTGTAGAAATTAAACTGTATTAATTTCGTGGATTATTTTATGCATTTTTAGTCATTATATTAATTATATTTTGTGTGTTTAGTAATTATATTAATTATATTCTTTTAAGCATATGCGATGCAAAGTGAACCAAAAATAAAGCCCCGGTGTGTATATTTTGATATACACCCCCCATGGAAATAAAAAAATGTACGAAAACGTACATAAATGTGTACGAATGTAAAAAAGTGTATATTTTTGTTATAATTAATTGGATAAAAAAATTAGAATCACATTGGCAGACTATGCTATACTTTTGAACATTTTTTTACACTTGTAAGTACGTTTATGTACATTTTTATACGAAAAATTTCGCTAACTAAGAAGCGTCAAGATGGACTTCTATAATGTCAAACAATCAAAAAGTTTGTTTCAAAGTACCACTGTTTCTTAAGTAATTGAAAGTTTCAATTTTTACATGTGAATTGATTTATATGTGCCTCGTCACCTATCGGTGGAAAAATCAAGCTGTATCTCTTTTTTTAAATATCCAGACATGTATAAAAGTGTACAAAAGTGTATATATCTGTGGTAAAACCTGTTCCAATTATAACAGAAATATAATACATTTATATACACTTTTATATATTTATGTACGCTTATAAACATTTGTCATTTCCACTGGGGACGGTAGGTAAAAATTAAATAGTTCATTCTGGTCATAAATAATTTTCACTCCGTCACCTTGTCACAGATTAGGTTAATTAGATGATGTAATCACAATAATGAGTGCCAATATGAAAGTTTTACACCGCTTAACAAAAGCCTACAATTAAAATGTCTATGATCCATTAAAGTACAGCTCGAAGTACAGTATAAAATCAGTATTTTATAATTCACTTATTTAGCGCCGATGAGATGTGCAACTAAGGCGCCATCTATGGCAGAATACAGTCAACTTTTATTGACCCATACATTCAAAATCTAATTGTTATATATAATTTCGTTTAATAAACCGGTAATTCGCGTTACGTTAATCTTAGTTTTCGGAGCTATTTTAATGTAATTGTATGTTCTGTGTTGTACATTTAGTTTATGCAATTCGATTGTATAGATAAAATTTGATATTCTGCGAATATACGAATATCTATTTGTTATTGTTACAAATAAAGTACGCGCATTCTTACATTTTTATTTATAATTTATAATATTATTGTACATGTCATTACATAATGACGTATTTTAAATGATTTTATATAAATAATGGAATTGGTGGAAGGCAGGTCAAATAATTAATGAATATATTTTTATTATAGTAGCGTTAAAAAGTACTTATTACAGCTTCTTTAAAAAATAAAAATTACGAATATAAATAAGTGTAATTGTGTAATATTGGGAAAATTTTAAAATGCATTCTAAAATGTATCCATTGAAGTTGATTAAAATGTATGGGCAATGCTATGAAAAGTATTTAAAAACATATATTATTAATAAGCCTCTTTAAACTGTTATTTTTCAAGATCCTGTAAATAATGTGAGATATCTGTGCATAACCGTTGTTATTAAACTTTAAATATTATACTAAATTATTTTTAATTTTGGTGGATTTAATGTGATTTGCAGTTTCTTTTTTTCTAAAATGTGGCGATTTGTGTGATTCAAAAAAGTATCTAATAAAAAAGGAAAGATTTATACATTGTCGGCATCGGAATGTCCGTTATCGGAAAATCTTAAAATGAACATAAAATGATACATATTACAAAGTAAATTTTGGTTGCAAATTATGTACAGGTACTAGTTGAATGTTCGTATTTTAAATTGCGACAAATGCATGCTTCTCGTTAAAGAAAGAAATGTTGTCAATAATGCATCTCTATTCTCTATGCACGCAGTGATAATTCTCATCACGTTCTTCTACGAATACTTCAATTTGTTTCTTACACATGATATTTCTTCTTACCGATACTTGCACGTTGACAAATTAAAAACAATAGGGCGATTTTCCTGGCATTCGGCTAATAAGTAATAGGTACAAGGGTTAAATATGCACGCGAAAAAAGTGAGAGGAACGGGGAGAGAGAGAGGAGAGAGGAGAGCGCGAGCTCGCGACAGTGCCGTGACGGTAATAAAACGCCAACCGCGCGCGAGAGAGAGAGAGAGAGAGAGAGAGAGAGAGGGAGGAGAGAAGGATGGTGCGGAGCAAAGCCGCGGCGCGCGTATCGCCGTGGGCCGAGCGCGACGGCGGCGGCGGCGGCGGAAGGAGCCGAGCCAACGAGGAGCGCGAGCGAGCACGCGAAAGCTAGCAAGAGAGAGAGAGAGAGAAGAAAGAAGGCGCGCGCGCGGCGGCGGCGGCGGCGGCAGCAGCAGCACCACTACACAGTGCACACACGCAGACGAGTGAGCAGAGCGGCAGTAGCAGCGAGCAGCGAGCAGCGGCAGAGTAGTACACAGCACGAGCAGCGGCGCGCAGTCGAGAGGCCCGACGTATATATTGCAGCGAGAGCGAGAGCGAGCGACAAGTTTTTTTTCTCTCCAGCCGCACACATACACACGGAGCGCAGCACCCGACTATAGGACAATGGTGAGTGCAGCTCTGTCTCTTTATATACATACATACGTGCGTGCATGCATAGATACATATGTGTATGCATGTATTGCTCGGCGACGAGGAGCCTCCGGGAGACGGCCGACTCGTAACGATAACCTAAAAAGCTCACAGGCACCGCTTGAATTTTCCAGGCTGGCGGCAAGGCGGGCAAAGACTCCGGCAAGGCGAAGGCGAAGGCAGTGTCGCGTTCGGCGCGAGCCGGCCTCCAGGTGAGTTTCTTCTCGAGCGACCGACCTCGGCAATTTATTTATTTATTCGAGCGGCCACTCGCGTCCCCCGGTAGACCCGGACGCCCGCGGGATTTCGCTTGGCGACGGCCTAGCAATGAGAGCGAGAGCGAGAGAGAGAGAGAGAGAGCGAGCGAGCGTGCCGCCACAGCGCATTATATCGCGATCGTTGCCGCGCGCGCGCGCGCGCGCGCGCGCGCTCGCGAGCCTGTAGCTTGCCTGGCTCTCGGCGGCTTGCGCTGCGCTGCAGGTTTCATCGAGAGGCGAGAGAGAGAGAGAGAGATACGAACGAACGGACGGACTAAGCGCGCGCGCGACCGAGAAATGGCGCGAAAGCCGCCCGTGGCAAGGGCGTTTTTGGCGGGGTTTTCACGGCTTTTCGGAGAAAGCTGGGAGCCGGGAGGCCGAGGGGAAAGGAACGACGACGAGCGATGTTTGTTTTCCGCGGGCGCGTGCGCGCACCGTCGCCCGGGCGAGCGTTTGTTTTTGTTTGGCCGAAACGCACGGCACGTTGGGCCGCCTACTCTGCGGAGCTACGCCGCTGCCGCCGCGCGCGCCTCGATACACGCGATTTTCCCGCAATTTACCACTTGGTTCGGGACTTTCGGATCGACGCTCGATGCTTTCATACATTGCCTACGGCTTTTTCACTTTTGCAGGGAACTTTTCATTTATGATGCCTCGTTAATTCAAGAACTTTCATACCGACGCGGCCCAACGACATTTTTCCCCTTTCGGGAATGTGGCTGAAAAGTTCTTTTTTCATTGGAAATCGCGAGTTTTTTCTGGGTTTTCCTGTTTATCGAGTTTTTGCAGAATTTTCAGCATCCTCACTTGAGCCACATTCGTTCAATTTTTTAAAAAATACTTAAATCGCTGAGTACACCTCTAAAGCCGCGTCATCCTCCTCGTTCGATATTTTCTCGCTACGGAAAGCTGCTGACGCGTTTACTGGATTGCTAGTCCTATGTTTTTCAGTTGGACACTATCCATGCGGTCAGTCCTGAAAACGTTGATCCTACTATGCTTTTTGAATTTCCGTTATATTTACTTTGCTCGCTTTATTAATATTCATGATTGTTTTTTTAAATAAATATTTTTTATTTCATATCTTATATATGTCATTCCTTAAAGTATTTCTTACGCATTAATATTTCAAACATTAATATTTTAATTCAGTACGTTTGGATTCATATTTACTATAATACTGTTTTTACTTAACTTCTTGTAAATTTTGAGTATTTAATATTTATACAACATATTGTATGCATACATTCAAATTTTATACCTTACCAACAAATTTTGATAAATATTTATAATTAAAATATATCTGCTTTAGTTTGTTTAGTTTGTTACAAGTTGTTTATTAGAAAATAATAATAATGTACAAAATTTAACATTAATTATATTTTTTAGTTCCCCGTTGGAAGAATTCACAGGCACTTGAAAAACAGAACAACAAGCCATGGACGTGTCGGTGCTACAGCTGCTGTTTACAGTGCTGCTATCTTAGAATATTTGACGGCTGAAGTAAGTATACTATATTTTAAAACTTTCTTCTTATAAACAAATAAATTTCAACTAATTTTTAAATAGTAACTTGTACCAATTTAATTACATAGATTTTTATTAAAACAATTATTGTGATTTTGTTCAGGTACTTGAATTGGCGGGAAATGCATCAAAAGACTTGAAAGTGAAACGTATCACCCCCAGACATTTACAGCTGGCCATTCGTGGAGACGAAGAACTTGACAGCCTTATTAAGGCAACTATTGCGGGTGGTGGTAAGTTATTAATTCAAATTCATTTTGTTTCCTTTGTTTTATTATTTCATTCCAAAATTTATTTACATAATTAATAAAATGCTGCAACACATCTTAAATTTTTTTCTGTTTATTTTAGGTGTTATTCCGCACATTCATAAATCGCTGATTGGCAAGAAAGGTTCTCAGAAACCAGCATAAAATTAAATTTATAACAAATTACTAAATTTGAAACAACTAAGATATTTGTCGGGAAATGAGTAAGCAAGAAATAAAAGCGTTGAAAAACGAAGAAAATGTAATGAGAGGAGCGAGGAAAATCAGGAAGGCAAAGAAAGAGAGCAAAGATGAAGCAGTGGTTGTTGAAAAATGTACCTAAGTTGCAAAACAGAAAAGAGACAGGCGTGATATAAATATATATATACATAGATTTATGTATAGAGATATAAAATAAGCAAGCGATTGACATGATGTGATGTCGTTTGACTAATTTAACTAGCTAAATAAGCTCTTTGACGAATTCCAAGGTTTACTCTTATATCAGACAATCCTCAAGTCGATACGTTCTAGCATCGTCAAAAGAATGCCTCGATGTTGACGAAAACCTTGATTCGTTCTTAAAACTCGGCCTCCGCATTTTCCAGTTCAATGGCTCGACTTTTCGAAGAAAATTCAACAGGTTTTTTTTTACAATATTTCATCTACTTTATTAAGTGAAAAATATCTTAATCAATTGTTTGACTCATCATTGCTATCTCTTATAATGCCAAATACTAATAAAATAAGTAGTATATTAGTTTCTGAGATTATAAACTGTAATTTCGATTATTCTAACAAATCATTTTTGTATGTTATAAAATATCAAAAAATCTCCAATGCTGCTGATGCAATATTATAATAAAAGATCACTAAAGCTTTGGAAAGTCGATCTTGAGCTAAATTTATTCTTGAAACTTTGAAGCTTATGATATAAATATTTTAACGCTTTTTTTTAGCTTATTTTCCCCTTTGTATGGATTGGAGGTTTTTTTAAAATTAAGTCTAACCTGATGTAGTAAATAATTCAGACTCGTTTTAGAGTTTTAGGTCTGCTAATGAATATGAAATTCGATTTATTTTATTAAATACGTGATGTAACATCGAGAATGATCTTTTTTATGTGTGTTCAATATCTATTTTTTTTATTAAACAATTTTCATTCAAAAATATTTTTTATTTTATTAACTATATTTTTAAATTTGTTTTTTTTACATACTCAGGTTAGATTTAATTTCTTTCTCCTACAATGTTTCAAATTTGTTTATTAAATGGAATATCACTTGACACGAATGAAACTTAATTGAGAAGTTTTTTGTCATAATGTAAGACTCTTGAATCACAAGGAATGTGCGTAATTAAAGTTGTTTACTTGTAGATTTGTGAGTTAGCAATGTTTTTTTTTCTTCGTTTCGATATAAGACATGTAAAAAATTTGGGAAAGCTACCGTTTTTTCATTCATTTTATTGTGAATAGGATCCATTTGTTAATTCTAAAATTAATTTAGGTTAAGGAATGTAATTGTCAAACACTCCCCACGTATTTCACTGCGTAAGCGCAATGATGCTGGAAACAAACACCAGCCATATGTAAAACGTTCATTTTCATAATAAAGGTCGATTTTATTACATTCTAGTGTTATTTGTAATAAAAAATGTGGATTCAATTATTTTCGTGTAATAGATTCATAGAATACCTATATCTTTGCAATGCGGAATTATTTTCATTTATTAATTGATTAATAAAATATCTGTATCTTTAGAATGTGGAATGAATATTTTCATTTATTAATAGATTTATATAAAACCTATCTCTTTGCAATGTAAGGAATTCCAAGATTAAACTGTTCAAATTTTAAAGTAACCAGCAGTTATAAATAAAATTATTACATTTTTCACACAAAATTGACAAAGAAAAACATGAAAAATATTAGTTTTCTATATTTATAATAATGAATAAATAATAAGGCATACGTTGATAGAATATTGATTTACAATTTTGCTAAAAAAATTGACTCCTGTGGATTATGGAATAATCCAAAAGTTAAGGGGATAAGATTCGTGATTTCGCTTATATCTTGTATGTACTATACAATTGACAACCCAGTGTAAGATAAATTTAAAATTCAACCCATACAATTAGTAGGGTACATTCCGATTTAAAAAATGGTTAACATTAATCCCTTTATAATTAATAGCTTTAATGTAGCATGTTTTGTATGTGTAATAGAATATTTGCAAGAAAAGATAAATTATTTTTATATAAATAACGTTTTTTCTTATCACAAACCTATAAATATATAAATAATTATGGTAGAACTTGATTGTGACTATATTATCAATTTATTTTAGAAATTCGTATATGTATTTTGTATTTAACAAAACGCAATAACAAAAATATTTTTTAAAGAATTTGTTCCAAGTTACAAGTTTGTTTTTATTTGACGCACATTCAGTGTCTAGCGCACCTGGAAAATCTGGAAAACCTGGAAATCTCGGGGAATAAAATTTTCTCTGGAAAAAGCTGGAAATTTCAGGGAACGTTTTGAGCTTTCTGGAATTCTCATACAATTTTTAAATTTATCAAATTTATAATTATAATTCTGCTAAAATCTTTAATTCAGTTATAATATATTAGAAAAAGCTTTATTCGTAAACTGCTTTATGCAAATTGGCTTTCTTTCAAATATTAGCTAGTAAAATAGTGTCTCTTTTAATTAACAAGATGAGTCAAGATTTTAGGTTTTTTGACGCTTATAACGAAAGTCCACTGGTCATACTTTGATCCCAAAGGCTCTTCTTGTGAGATATGAGTTGTGTTTTACTTGGAATATTCGTTACTTTATTTATAAGTAATATCTATACTTTTAAATGTATAACTTTTCAAGTTTTTACGCTAGAAAAATTATCCAAGACAAATAAAAGCTAACTTCATAAGATTTAATTTGAGTTTGGTTCTATATTTTTGCATCCTTACTCTAGCGTAAAAACTTGCAGAGTATAATCCAAAGTATTTGTTACATTTTTAATTGAAACAATGCGTATTTCGGATACAATATGTTATTAGAATTATTTTTGGGTACCAGAAACCCCTTTCCAAAGCGTCATCGAAATCTGTTTTCCGACGGTTGTGGCTCTGCTTGACAGTTTGAAAATAATATTGTTAAAATTTATCCAAACGATAGCAAAAATAGGATAGTGACCTCAGTAGTCGGCCACTTGGACTATTTTCTTTTAAAACATAAACCCGTAGACAAAATATCGCTAGGTTAATAATTTTTTAATGGTCTATGCCATTTAAACATTTAATCTTGACGTTAAAACAGTTAAAGAACCATAAAATAAAAATTATTTTAGAATTATCTTTATCGATATGTGCTTACAGGTGGTCGAATACTAGAATTATTTGAATTTTTGCCGAATTTTAGTTGTCGGCCGGGTCTGGTCGGTAACCCATGTCTAAAGCCACTTTTAATTGTAATGATCATTACGATTAATTAATATTTAAAATTTCATTCATTTAATATTTATTCAATATTTTGTAGCTAAATTATTAATAAACAATGTTTTTAAAGCGCGATGTATTGCCTTAAATTGTCCTGGTCGTCTACTAGCAATCAAGCGACCGAGTACTCGATTCCGGTGGTCAACTATTAGCGCTTTCAGTTTTTGATAAAATAAACATTTTATCAAAAACTAGAATACATTTAATGTGTGATAGAACCGGTAATTTATAAACAAAGATGTTTCTGAATTTGTTGTAATAGCTTGAATACAAGTTTTTCCTTAGATGATGGCCGACTACTGAGGTCACTACCCAATATCGACTGCAAACAAAGTTAATATTGAATAACTAGTCAATGCTACTTAAATAATTAAAGGAGGCTCCTAGACTCATAAACTAAATGTTGATAATGACTGTTCCGTTATTATGAAAGTATTTATTATGGCAGGTTAAATGAAACAAATTTTCACGCTATTTTCTAAAAAATCGTAATTTTTTTAATGAATACATTACCCGATCAGGTTTAAACTGTGAATCTTGAGGCATACAGACTTATATTTTAAGATGCCACAGCAAAAAATTCAAAATTCAATATGGCGGTTTCAAAAATTGTTTAAAATTGTTTATATCAATTTTAAAATACATGCTATTATGTTACCTGATCTAAAAGTTATTCACGCATACGTGACCGTACGCTCGCAAAATATAAATAACTGTGATATACGAATATTTTGAAGATAGGATCGAATAGTATTCGATTTTTAATTGTTCTATAATTTTACTTCACTTACTACTACAAAATCGATTATATTTCTAAGTTGTCAGAAAAAAATCTAATAAACTCGGTTTTGTACGGAAAATCGATATTTTCAAATTATTGCCACCATTTTAGATTCGCCATATTGAAAAGTGAAATTTTTGCTGTGGCATCTGAAAATACAATTCTGTATATCACCAAATCCACAGTTGTGATCCGATTAGATAACGTATTCATTTGAAAAAATGTGAAAATTTTATTATTTTAAAAAGAGCAGGCTCAAAAACTATAGGGTATCAAATTTCGTAAAGATTTGTTAAAGCTTTTTACGTTTTCTACTAGAAAGGTAAAAATAATAAAACATTTATACCATTTCATGCGTCAACGAGTGAACGAACACTTTAAAAATTTAATTCTTTTAAGAACAGTTAAGATTAAACTTGATTATTTGTGAATCAATATCATCGCATACAACTAGAAGAATTTATTAGACTAACTATCAAAAAGAATAATCTTTAATTAATTTATTAATAATCAAAATAAATAAATTAATGGCAGTTATGACAGATAAAATGGTTAAAGTAATACAAATTGAATAATCAATAATGTAAATTTCTTCCCTCTCATCTGAAATTATGTCCTTAAGGTTCTGGAAAACCTGGAAAACTCAGGGAATTTTTTTCAAGGTTGACAATAGACACTGACATTGATGAGGTCAACCGGTAAGAACGATCTATAGATCATGTGTATGATGTATATCTTATTGACTAGTGACCCAACCCATCAATTAACGGTTATTGAAATTTAACTTGTTATTTAACTTGAAATAAATTCTTTGACAAATTTTTGACAAAAAAAAAATATCACTAAATACATGCGACTTTAAAAGAACTATTAAATATATTGTTTTGTAAAGTATTGAGGATCTTCATTGGCTTCATGACATTTCGGCTAAATGCATCTTTTTAAACGTTCTTTTTAATTGTTTAAAAAGCTTTTATTATATGCGTATCATTTTCCACCAAAATGTTAGATTGACTCTTTTAGTTCTTTTGTTGTACCGTAGAGTGGGGTGACTTTAAGCCGGTAATACTTTCATCAATGTGGGCTAAACAGACAAAAAACCGCTGCCAATTCATTAGCACTTAGCTTCCGCAAACTTTATAAATTGTTTCAATATGAAATTATTTATTCTATTTAATTGTGTGCTGAAAAATCAATATGATTGTATAAAAATTACATTAAATTGATCATAATATTTTTAACATAAAAGGAAACAAAAAAACTAAAACTCAAAAATCCAAAAATCCAAAAATAGCCAAAACAACATTCTACTATACACTATATTTACTATATTTATTTAGCTTATCATCCTACACTCGCTAGTACATATTAATAGATATATAGCCATAACTGCTATTAATGTAGCATTTACTACTAAAATAAAAATAATTCTTGCTAGACCATTTCCCTCCGTGTAATCAAGTTTCTTTTATTCTAAAAATTATTTAGGAGAAAGAAAAGAGCCTATGCAAAATTTACGGTAGTAAAACATAGGTAATTTTATGTTCTTTTTAATGAATTTGCAATAGATTTATCATAATATTTCTAATATACCAAAAAAACAGAAAATCTAATACACGAAAATCGAAAAATCGTTATAAAACCAAAACAAGTCGATGAATAAAAATTGAAATTTCTTTTGAATTCTAAATCTTCATTTTGAATCGGAAGAAATGAGACCTAATTAGTAAGAAATGACCACGTCGTTCTCGAGATATAAGCGATCAAAAAAAAAATTCAAAAAACACAGAACCTCAATATCTCTTAAAATAAATGATCTCATGGTCTGAAAAAACATACAGATCGTGAGATAGTATAAAGCTACCTTTTTGTAAAGTTTCAGATAGAATGCTGCCGATTTACTTCAGTTATCGTAGGAGAAATAAAATCGATTCTTTTTCACATACCGTCACGGACCCAGTTCCTGATCAGTACCCAGTTCCTGATCATTTGGTTACATTTATTACTATTTTGACTTTAATGTATACAAAATTTATTTTAAAAAAATAATTAGTAATAGCAAACTATTTCGTAGTCATATAAAAGAACTTTAAAAGTTACTAGTAAAATACATTTTTAAGATAAAAAATGTTAAAGTTGGACGTTGTTGGCAACGTCATGATTGACACCATCTTACTGCAGTTGACTACAAGTAAGCATGCAAAGAAATTTACATCATTTCTTTAAAGTTTTGTGATAGATTGTAGAAAAACTTATGTAATTAAGTTATTCAACAGTTTAGTCGTATAAATCACTTAAAACATTCATATAAAATATTATTGATATTTGTAAATACGTGTGATTAGAAATAGGGTCCAAATTCTTATCGTTTACCCAATTCCTGATCAGTATGAATAACATGTTTTATGTGTGTTTAAAAATCTTAAAATACACAAATATTTGTTATAACAATTTTATAAGTAGTTTTAATACATGCGTAAATAATTTATCATGCAAAAGTCGCAGAAAACGCGACAATAAATCACAATGCTATGTGCATTTTATAGGTTATAATATATGCTCGCACGTGAGTCTATATCGTGCAGTAGACAGAGTACGAATAACCGAACACTTTTACCTTGCCTAAGTTTCACATTTATAATCACACAACCAAAAAATGCTATATTTTAGTATATCTACTGTATTAGTATTGCTTAATAAGTTTTTGTTTATCATATAAAATACTTATGCGTCAATAATATTTGTGATCAGGAATTGGGTCTTGATATGATCAGAAACTACTCCCATACAAACCTCAAGTGATCAGGAATTGCTCCCACCGCTTTTTTTCTTTGCGTCTTTATATTTAACTTAATTTTGATTATTTATGTATTTTTTCAATTTTATATTAAAGATTAACAGTTACATTTGTTATTCGAAAATTCATTTTCCATGAATACCTCATCTTTACGCTTTGACATAACAAATAACGTGACGACGTGCCTTAACTGATCAGGAACTGGGTCCTTGTTCCATTCCGAGTAAACTTTATTTTTAATAAGAAGTTGAAAATTTTCTTTTGTGGTCTCGTGGTTGTTTTTCCTTGCGAGCTTGAATTCACATGCTAGTACTGCTGCTTTTTGAACTTCGAGGGATTTAGTGATGTTTCCTGGCGTGGTATCTATGAGGATTTTCCCTTGTAATTGATCTATTTCTGTCATTATTTTTTCGTACAGTATTGTATTTTTGTGATTTTTAATAGTTGTAAGGAAGGTGTTTGAATGAATGATTGTAGTTTTGTTGGTATTTGTAGCAGTCTCTATTGTTTTGAGCACGATGAGAGTAAGGCATGTGGCGGGACAATACCATTTCGGAAATTTGAGTAAAATGTTTTCTCTGTTTGGAAGTAGAGCGGCACCGCTATTTGCTTTTTCTCCTTTATGGATGTAGACATAAATGTGGTAAGATTCAGAATCTATCGAATTCAATTCCTCTGTCGATGAAATAAAATAATTTGAAGTGTCTTGCCATGGACTCATTGGCGAGTCTACAGGTATAAGAAGTTTAGGTGTATTTATATGGTAATTCTTTAAATATTGGCTGACTCTAAAATAGAATGGTTTTATCGCTTTAGGACTATTTTTGTAGATAGAGTTATGTCCTTTCCTTGTTAGTGAGTAATACATTTGATTATTAGGGAAGGATAAAATTCTCGTAGCATAGTTTAAGGACATTTGTACCCTTCGACGGTCTAGGGGAATCATTTTACATTCGGCAAGAAGGCAGGTGACTGGCGTTGTTCTATATGCTCCAGATGAGATTCTCATGCTTTGATGTAGTATAGGATCTAGTTTCTTAAGTATGTAATTTTTGGCCGACCCATAAACGGTGCAACCATAATCTAGTTTCGATTGTATCAGGGCTTTATAAGTCCTTTTGAGGGTATTTTCGTCTGCACCCCAATTTTTTGCCGAAAGTGTTTTAAGCAGGTTTATTCGTCGGTAGCACTGATCTTTTAAGTTTTTGATATGCTGGTGCCAATTTAATTTATAGTCGAACGTTATGCCAAGTATTTTTATATTATTTACTACACTGATTTGATTACTATTAAAGCACAGGTGTAATTGATTGTTTAGGTTTTTATTTTTATTGAATATAATAGCATTTGTTTTATTTACTGAGATTTTAAAGCCTGTTTTGTCAGAGAAATTATTAATATTGTTAAGAGTTTCTTGTAGTAATTGTTCGATCGTTTCTATGTTTTTACCTTGCAGGTAGATTGTAATGTCATCAGCGAAAATAGTGTATTTTACTGGTGGTAAAATGCAGTCTTTTACATCGTTAATTGCTAGTAGAAATAACGTTACACTTATCACAGACCCTTGTGGTACCCCGTTTTCGATAATTACGGTGTCGGATAGTATATTGTTAATTTTTACTTACATCGTTCTATCTGTTAAGAAGTTTTTTATAAAACCGTACATATTACCGTTGATTCCGTGCTTTTTTAGTATTTCTAAAATTCTTCTGCGCCATAGTAGATCGTAAGCTTTTTCCAGATCTAAACATATGGTTACTAGTGCATGACCGTTGATGAATGCGTCACATACGTCGGATTCAATTAGATTAAGACAGTCGAGTGTAGAGCAGTTATTTCTAAATCCACTTTGATGCTTGGAAAGAATTTTATTTGTCTCTAGGAACCAGCGCAGTCTTTTATTTATAATCTTTTCGAATAGTTTGCATAGACAACATGTGAGTGCAATAGGCCTATAGCTTTCTTTATTGAATTTATCTTTACCTGGCTTAAGGATAGGTATGACGTTAGCGTGTCTCCATATGTCTGGGAAAACTTTGTTTGTCCAAATGATGTTGTATATGCTTAAGAGACACTCTATAGCATTGTCAGGTAGAGTTTTTAGAAAAATATTCGGTATATTGTCGGGACCAGAACTTGTATTCTTGCTATGTTTTAACTCTCGCAGTAATTCATTTTTCGTGATTTTAACGTTTATTACGTCATTCTCATCTTCACTAAGCGGTTCGTTGGCATCGTTGAAGTCTTTATTAAATTTATTTTTATAGTCTAGGAATTTTTTATCAAAGTTTTCGTCACTTGAATTTTCCGAAAATTTATTGGCTAATATATATATTATTGGCAATTTCTTGTTGGTTGTCTATAATGTCGTCGTTTTCTTTTAGCGTTGGGATTTTAGAAGATTTATTTTGTCCATCGATGCTTCTTATTTTTCTCCAGACGTCTTTTGGTGAAGATTGGTGGTTAATTGTATTTAAATATTCTAGCCACGAAGAGTTTTTACATTTTTTTTTGTTCTTTTGGCTATTGCTTTTAGTCGGTGAAATTCTATTTTGTTTTCGGTAGTTTTTTTATTTTTGTATCTATTGTAAGCTTGTTTATGTTCTTGAATCGCTTTTTCACACTCTGTGTTCCACCAAGGTGCATTTTTTCTTTGGAATTCTCCTGTGGTTTTGGGTATATTTTGGTTGGCTGCATCTAGTACAATTTCGTTAAAGTTTCCTATTACATTATTTATTTTAGTTTGATTTAGGTTTTGTATGTTATTCACCTTTTTGTTTAAATTATCAATTTTATTTTCGATACTTAGCCTGTAGTTCTCCCAATCTGCTTTGAAAAATTTCCATCGTGGTTGTTGGATTCTTGGTGTGGTGCTTGGGTTATTTGTGGAAATAAGAATAGGAAAGTGGTCGCTACCATATAACTCATCTATTACTTGCCAGTCAAATTTAGTTGCTATATTAGGGGTCATAATGTGAGGTCAATTGCGCTCATTTTTCTGTCATGCTGATATAAATTGAGTGGGAGTCTTGTCGTTTAGGAGAATTGTATTGCTGTTGGCTATGCAAGATTCTATGACTCTCCCTCTTTGGTCAGTTTTGAAGGACCCCCACAAGGTGCTGTGGCTATTAAAATCTCCAAGTAGTATATAATGGGAAGGTAGTTGTTTTATTAGTTTTTCGAGTTCTGTAGTTTCGATTTTATTTTTATTATTAAGGTATACATTGCAAACGCAGAATTTATTGTTATTAATAACTATATTTGTGGCTACTACCTCAAGTGGAGTTACAATTGTGATTTCTTCTGAAAAAATGTCGTTGTTAATTAGAATGGCAACGCCTCCACTGGCTGCTAGGCAGTCTATTCGGTTTTTATTATAGCATTTATAGTTTTTTAGATTGATTGTTTGAACAATTTCATTGCAGTATTTTAGCCATATTTTGTTATTAGTTAAGTTTATACATATTTTCCCTGAGATCTTCGTTATCGGAAGTGTTTGGTGTATCTTGAGGAGTTACGTTTTTTGTTGGATCATTAATGTTTTTTAGTAGTGATGTACATCTCAATTTAATACTACGGTTATTTGCGTGAGGATAAATTTCGTTTTTAATAAAGTTAGTCAAAGTAGGGAGGTCGGTGTTGAATTGTTTAACAATTTCTACTGTTTTTTTTGAGCCTACAAGGTTTTCCATCAAACTTTTGAATTGTAGATAATTTAGTGGTTTGCCAGGTTGGTTTAGGATACCTTTGATGCTATTCAGTTTTTTGTCCATCTTATCATCAATTTTCGGTACTTTTCGGCATGGTTGTATTTTTTGTTTTTGTTCTGTTGTGTTTGATTTATTAAGTTCGACTTGATCGAATGCATTGTTAGAACTACTAGAGCTTATTTCAGAGTGTGCACGTTTATTAAATGGCTCATTTTTGAGATCGATTTGTTGTGATAAAGAATTGTCGGTCGTTTCTTCGAATTCCGGAGTCTTAGGTGTCTCGTTATTGTGTGAACTAGTTTTGTCTATGTATTGAGATTTCTCGTTTTCGGCCGTGCAGTGTTTCGCGATGTGTCCCTCTTGTTTGCATTTGTAACATTTCAGAGCGCCAGAGGTAACGTAAATAAAGTAGTTAACGTCGTCAAAGCTTAGTTTGATTCAATCCGGTAATTTTCCTATATCGTTGGGGTTTACATATACTTGTCTCCGAAAACTGCATACATGATTATAGACGTTATTTGGAGCTCCTACTCTTAAAAAGGAAACCGGAGAAGCGCGTTTGACCGTAAGGTCGTCAATTATATTTTCAAACACTGAATGTGGGATCGAGGGAGAAACGTTGGAAAGAATGATACGTTGTTGTCGCGAAACCAGTGGTCTGATTTAGGGCTTCACGATACCAAGACAATACAAGATTTATCCAAAATATCGTCTTGGTATTGCAAAATATCGCAAATTAAAAGTCTTGTATTGGTCTTGTACGTTCTTGAAGTAATACATAATTGTCTTGTCTTGATATTGTCTTGGTATTGACGAGAAAATATTGGTCTTGACGTTAAAATTTAAACTCTATTGAAAAAATCTTTTTAAAAAGCAATATGTATGCATATATGGTTCCTTATTTCCTTCTTCTCAATCATTAATCCATAGCGTAATTATATTTATCTTATCCGAAAAAATTCAATGCGCACATTTGCCCTGCATAGTTTTACAGGCATATTTATTTTTTCCCCACATATCTTAGCTATTTTAACGTATGAAGTTTTATTTAAATTAAGTTAATTTAACTGTGTTAATAAAGACCGGTTACTGTGTGCCTGTAGAAAATAAAAAGAATAGAAAATTTAGATTCGTATTATATATATGTATATGTACATGTGATATGCTTGAGGTAGCTGTAAAATTGAAGGCTGCGATAACAATACTTTGCAATAATTTTTCAAAATTAGAAAAATTCAAACTAACTGATGCTGATTGGACTGTTATGAAACGGATCTTAGATTTTCTAAAGCATTTTAAACTAATATCAAAAAATATTTCGGGCGAAAATTATGTGGTTTTACCGACAGCTATCATAGCTTTTAACATGCTTTTAGATAAAATAGAAAATATTATTTTTGATTTAGATTATAAAGCTGACAGAGATACAATAGATGAAAAATTACTAGTTGCTTTCCAAACAGGTCGAGACAAAATTTTAAAACACTACGTAAAATGTAATTGGGTATATTGCGTCTCTTTAATTTTAGACCATCGTCATAAAGAAGAAAGCTTTGATTTAACAGATTGGCGACGTGATTTAAAAGTTGAAACTGTAAAAAAGTTTAAAAATATTAACAAAGAAAATTATTATGACTCATTTTTAAAACAAACCACGGACGATGTTTATGTTGTCGAAATACAGCAACATGATCCAGATAACATTAATATGAATGCGTTGTTTGTACAGACAGGGAAATAGAGTAGTTGGGATAAGGAAATAAAACAGTACTTGCTGTCCCCAAGAGTTTCTGCTGAAACGAATATTTTAGAATGGAGGAAATGTCACTTCAACGTATTTCCCCTTTTATCACGTATGGCAAGAGATATTTTAAGTATCATGGCGACATCTGTTCCCTCAGAACGAGTTTTTTCTGAAGGATCGTTAATCGTTACCAAAAATAGATGTTCGCTAAAAGATCAATCTATTAGAGCACTTCTTTGTATAAATAGGTGGATGCAAAGTACATTAAGAAATGCAATTTGTAAAATTAATTTGTAATAAAGTATAGCATGATTAAACGTAAAATATTGACTTAATCTTTTACAACACTCTTATAATTTATATTAAGGGAGGGCGGAGTTCGATATCTTATACCCAGTTATTGGCATTATCAAGTTTTCATTTTAAGCAGTTAATTATGACTTTAATAAAATTTTACGATTGTGCGCATATTCTTAGTGATAAATAGATTGTGCGTACATTCACGAAATTTAAAAATCTCATTTATTCATTGAATATAACGATAAACTGCAATGTCGATATCCGGCATCCCCTTACTAAACAATTAATTATATGTCGAAGAAAAGAAAACAATAATATACTACGATATTGATGTAAAAATAACTAATGAATTTTCTTAAATATATTTTTTACTAAACTTTAAAATAAAATCTTTATATTTTATAATATGCGTATATCATAAATTTTACATATTCATTATATAGTTAACAACATAATATTGCAAAGTTTACGAATTATATGTAATTACCATTACTATATAGTTTTTCTAATGTATGTATTAAAATAAAATTGTTTTTAATGTTAGAAAAAAAAAAATAAGTTAAAATGGCCAAGACCAAGAATCTTGCAAGATCTTGTTACAAAAGTATTGTCAAGACAATATTCTTGGTACCTGAGATATTGGTCTTGTCTTGAAATTGTTGGACGCAGTCTTGTCTTGGTATTGTCTCGAAATTCAAGACAAGACAAGACGATATCAAGACAAGTATCGAGGTCTTGGTGAAGCCCTAGTCTGATTGTGACTGTATGGTCGTCTATTTTTAAACTATCGTGTTTTTCGGTAATATCATTAACGAGACTTTTATCGGAGAGGTATATACATATTCGATTATTTGAGATTCTTGATGCAAATATAACATTTTTAGGCTGTACCATGTCACCAATTGTGCTGATGTAATCAATTAAATCGAGACTATCGACGCAGTCCATGATCAATTCTTGGTCTCTTTTAGGAAACTGGTCCTTCCCAGCAGCTGCGGCATAGTTTGCACTTTTTGGAATTTCACTAGAACTCACTGTTATGCTAATTTCCTTAGCAGGAGGCTGGCCACCTGAGGCGGTGGTCATCCTTCTAGGCGTGATATTTAAACACGCGAAAGAGCGATATCTCTTAGGGTCTTAGCCCGCACAACGAATTACTGTATATATAGATATACTTTGTTTGTACTTGCGGAGCAAATATAAACACGTCTGAACGCTACGAGTTCCAAACGGAGACTGGGAAAATGATTTTGTATGAGCAATATTGGCTATAGAAATCATTTGAATGAACTTAATAGTTATTCCTACGTATTTTTCCTCCGACCTTTACTGCGTACAATCCAGAGTGCTCCTAAATTAACCGAATCTTAACCTATGCCCAAATCTACCCTATACTATTTAGCCAAACTTCAGAAAACAAAGAAATTAAAAAAAAAAAAATTTTGATGGATATTCTGCGATAGAAAAATTGTTTTAAAATAATCAGAAAATTATTTCTTATTTTGACAAAAGTGCGGTTTCCTCCATTTATGTTTTTCCAATGTTCAGTAAGTCTTATGTGCATAGGATTACAATGAATCAATCTGAAACTTTACGAATATCTTATTTAACTTATTCGCATTACAACCACGAACTCCGATTTTTCAAAAAAAATGTATAAAGTGTTGCTCATGAATGGAGTTAAAAATGTGATCTTTTTAGGTTACTTTTACGATGAAAATTCAATATAATTTTATTTTTCTGTATGATTATGTTTTTAAAAATTTGAAGGACATAGTTATGTGTGGTACAGGTGTTAGAAATTACATAATTTTTTTCAAATGCTATATTATACTTGCATTCCCATGCGTAAAGACAGTTTATAAAAAACATCAATTTTCATTGGAAATTGCTAGTTTTTTCTGCATAAGTATGGGTATACTGTCTAAAAATGTATGAAAATTACAAAGAACTTTCGTTTAAGATAAAAAATATAACTACCAATTTAAAAATTTGTTATCATGTAACTAGCAAATTTTTCAAAATTCTAACATCTGTTTACAGTAAATTTAAATATTTATTTAATTTTAATAAATTACGTACAGAGATAAAACTGCTGTGATAAGGATGAAGGGGGGTGCAGCTAATGTGGCCACCTTGAGGAGTCTCGATTCCCAGTAGATATATATCGGGTTTTGGGGCTTCCGAAACTATTGAGACATGTTATTTATACCTTTAACTGTAATACCTCATTATTGAATTTTAATTAAAGTAGTTCTAGGTAGTTAGCAATTGGCCAATTTACCAACAGTGTTGGTAAAGTGGCCATCTATCAGTTCTTTTGGTGAAATGGCATAGTAAGTGATTCAGTCAAAGTCAAGACTAGCCTAGCAGATACTTCCCTGGTAGAAACATTGACCAACGATTTTCCATATAATGCCTAATTTTATGGTATGTGGTTAATTTATAGCTTATATTATGCTCAACAACCCAGGTTTTGGCCGACGGTTCATGGTCAAAAGGTGGTGTAATTTATAGAATTATTTATAAATAAAATTGAATGAACTTTAAATAATTGGACACGAATTAGATACTTAAAAGAGAACAAATAATTGAAAAATGATGCTAGCATGTGGCACGCCGAACCTACATGCTGAAAATATTCAAATCTAACCTACAAATATTTTCTCTTGTATTTCTTTTAAGACATGTAAGTACGATATATTTTGGTTTAATTTAATCGTCTGCATTAATAAATAGATATTATTTTTTTTGTCCTTCTTACCCGTATACCCTTCGGGTTTTTACAGGATACCTTCACCACCTCTGTGTGGAGGTATTTGATCCTAACATCCCACCTTAAATTCCCCACACTGATCCCGCATTCGCCCAAGTTACCGACATTGCAGATTTCTACCTATACCGGTAACCTGTAACGAAGGAAAACCCGTAGGAAAAACCTTCGCCAGGACTAGTGCGCAGTCTGAGTTCTTTTTCCGGCAGGACACAGAGAGAAAAAATCCTCGATCTGCTCCCACCGGGAATCGAACCCGGCCACTCAGGCTAGCGTATCTCCGCTAGCCAAGGCGTGCGCCTTAGCCAACTGCACTACGCTGGCCCTAATAAATAGATATTAATTAACAAATAAATACATAAATTGGAACAAACACTGCTTATTTGGGTGTTTGTCAACAAAATTGAGCTTTAGTATCTTGCTTTTAGCTATCCCTTTAAATGTACTTCAGAACATATGTCAGAGCTAAAAATTTCTTTGAGTATAAATGCATCACGTGAAAGATGTTCCTTTATTTCGAAAGTTTAAATATTCGCTTAATCTGAATAAATCCAGTTTAATGGTCGATTTGACATTTTTGTGGCATTTTTATTGCCACTTTCGTGGCATGTCTAATTCACGCATTTCTCAACGTTAATAGCATATTTAGACTTTCGAAACAAAAGGATTATCTTCTATTTCATTTATTACTAGTAATGTTATTCTCAAAATCTTGCTACACATTAGATGTATAGTGCAATAAGCAAATCTGTAATACAAATGATACGAAAATGATAATGTCTACCTGGACAATGTCATTGTCGTGCCATTTGTATTACAGATTTGACATTTGTATTATATATATAATATGCATCCAGATTTTTACGGTGACATTATTGATAATTGATTAAATAGAAGATATTCCTTTTGTTTCGAAAGTCTAAATATGCTATTAACGTTGACAAATGCGAGAATTAGACATACCTCGAAAATGACAATAAAACTGCCACGAAAATGACCAATCGACCATTAAACTAGATTTATTCAGATTAACCGAATATTTGGACTTTCAAAACTAAAGGAATATCTTTTACATAATATATATAACACTAGAAATTTTTTTTAGATCTGTCATATGTTCTGAAATACATTTAAAGGGATAGCTAAAAGCAAGACATCAACAGCTCCATTTTTTTGACAATCACCCATTTATTCGCGTTGAACTTGTCCAAATGTTAGCTAGCTCAACGACTTAAGTAAAAATTGATTTAGTTCTTAAGTCAAACTTTTTGACTCTAATGGGCAAATTTTACTCAAGAATCATGCTTAACTTTTTAAGTTAAATCTGCTAATCTGCTCACAAGGCAAAACTACGATTTTCTTAAAATTCTTAAGTAAAAGAATGATTGTATTCACTAAAATTAAGACGCAAATTAACTCTAAATTTTCTACAATATAGTGAATCGAGGAATAAAATGAACGGGTTAGGAAGAACCGGGAACGTAAGAGAATGAAGAAAATATAGCTAGATGGAGTGTGGTGGGTGATTAGGGAGGTGGAGGGGCGTGGGAATAAAAATTATTGTGAAGTACACGTATGGTATATATATATATATATATATATATATATATATATATATATATATATATATATATATATATATATATATATCCTTCCATTCTCTCTTCTTTCTCTTCGAATATATATATATATATATATATATATATATATATATATATATATATATATATATATATATATATATATATATATATATATATATATATATATATATATATATATATATATATATATATTCGAAGAGAAAGAAGAGAGAATGGAAGGATATATATATATATATATATATATATATATATATATATATATATATATATATATATATATATATATCCTTCCATTCTCTCTTCTTTCTCTTCGAATATATATATATATATATATATATATATATATATATATATATATATATATATATATATATTCGAAGAGACAGAAAGAGGGACAGGAAGGATTTTGAAAGGAAGACAGAATATACCGTAAGCATACGACGAATAGGGTGAATGGATGAGGTGGGCGAAATGAGGAGTGGGAGGAGAAGGGGGTGGTGGTGGTCATGGAGGGGGTAAAAGGGGAAGAATTAGAGAGCGTATGGAATTGCATGTACTCTGACATAGTTATTGAGTAGGATGAAATGAGTTGAGTATGAGAAAGGGGGCGCTGTTGTATCCACATGCACATATGCATGCGCAGTTGTGTTAATGTGCACTTCGCGCAGTAATTACTGGGTGCATGCAGGTATGCGCAATAGTGACTTCGTTTACGCAGACATGCGCAGTGGTGATTTCATTTACGCAGACATGCGGGGTAGTGACTACGTGTACACAGACATGCACTTTGGTTTCTACGACTAAGAAACATGCGAAGTAGTTACTACATGCATGCAGAAGCATGCGCAGTTCAGTCCACGTGCACACACGAATGCGTGGTAGTGCCTATGTACACTTTAGTATGTGCAGTAATGACTTTGTACACACAAACATGCATAGTTGTTAAATATTAAAGGTAATTTATGTAAAAAAGTGTTATTACATTTATGTACACAGGTATGCGCAGTAGTAACTTCGTACATCGGTAGTAACTTCGTGCATGCCAGCATGCGCAGTAGTGACATCGTGCGCACAGGCATGTGCAGTAGTAACTTTGTACATACGGGCATGCGCAGTAGTGACTTCGTGCACACAGGTATGTGCAGTAGTGATTTCATGCACACAGTCATACGCAGTAATGACCATGTCCACAGAGATGTGCTCAGTTGTCAATTATCAAAAGTAAATTACATAAAAAAATATAACTACATTTTTTATTGCAAATTACTTAGAGAATATGCTTGAATTCTTAAGATCCCAAATAGAAAAAATTTTTTTGGGTCAAAGTAATTGAACCTATTCATGCATAATCTAATTATTGGAAATGAGTGTTAAATAAATGATAATACACAATGTATATTTCAAATAAAATAACTTTTGTTTATTCAAACTCTCACAAGGAAGGAATAACGTCAGTAATGTGCGACTTCTCTAGCTAGATGCTTTAGTACGACTAAAAACACTTGACAAAAGGACAAAAGAGAATATCGGGGCTGACGCATATAGTTCCCCACTCTTTTTTATATCTCGCATTTCTGTTTATGTCTTTGGGACATTTCTTAGTAAGTCGATTCATTTTTGTACAAGCATGTAGTAGTGTATAACTACAGTTACACACATACGTATGCTAAAGCATAGCGATATTCCAACACTAATTAATCATTGTTAATTTTTAATTTAAGTTCGCGAATTCTTTTTTATGTTTAAATATTTTAAATTAATCTTGGAAGAGCGGGGAGAGAGAGAGAGAGAGAGAGAGAGAGAGAGAGAGAGAGAGAGAGAGAGAGAGAGAGAGAGAGAGATTATTCACTTCCACTCATATTAATAAATACTCACATACTTTTAAATACTGTCCCTGTCAGTTAGTAAAACGGTATATAGTAGGTGTCATATGCGTCTCGAGTCTTGTTCATCTAGATCTTTGTTGTGGTCAACGAAAAGCTCTTTGATGTCATTGATGTAAAGACAGAACAGCAAGGGTCCCAACACTCGAACACTGATCCCTGCGGCACTCCGAGGTTAGTTGAGAACCGAGATGACCTGGTGCCATAGCGCGTTACAACGACTTTTTTTCTACCTAATATATACGATTTTATCCTAAAACAGAAATCCTTACTGTAATTGAATACTAAGAGTAGAGTTACTAGTCTTTTGTTTATTCCTGTCCTTGCGTTTTCCGTTAGTCTGAGTAGAGTAGTTTGAGTCGAATTATTCTGTTTGTATCTGGACTGCATGGGGTCGAGCAGTTTAGCTATGGTCATTATTTGGTCATGCACGATTTTTTATAAGACCTTTGAGAGAAAATACATTAGTGCAATCGAACGAAAATCCGGCGCTAACGATGGCGTAGTACACTTGTTCAGCGGCATCACTCATGCTCTCTTCCAGAGGTCCAGGAATTTATTTAGAATAATATTTACCCCTGGGGCATCTAATTTTCAGATTTATGGTTTTAGTGTATAAATATTTATTATAAATTGGCAATGGCTTTCCCCGTGGAAACTGCTGAAGACTTGTGAAGACTGCTGAAGGTGTGTTTTATGGTTCTATTATTTAAAAATAAAAATTTATTATAAATTGAAAATTACTTTCCTATGGGTAGCTGCGATTAAGATTTATAGTGTATGGTTTTTCTTTTGTACATTTATTGTAAATTCAAAAATACGGTCTTTCAGACAACTGAGTTTAAGTTGTAGGGTTTAGTGTTTTATTAATTAGAAAAGTTCATAAGGTCTGCCGTCTCGCCATTTGGGCACCTAGTCAAGAGGTGCCCGCATTGCAAAGAAGAGAGTTTCCGGACACCCAGGACACTCCGGTTGTTGCATCTCTACTATCAAGGACCACAAGAGGACATCTTGATAAGTACAGTAGAACCTCCCGGCACTTGGAAACTCAGGACTAGCTACCCCCGGCACTGTGAATAGCACACCAGCTAATCTGCATCGAGGACCAAGGTCGTATTCTGTTATTAACTTTCCCCCGTACTTTTCCCATAATGAAACATTCTGTATAATTGATTTTGACGAGATTTGATTAAAAAAATACATTTTATATAAAATTAAAAAAAAAATTATAAAAGTTTCTAATTCAATTTTTTTGGGTTGAATAATATAGGTAAGATATAGAGTTGAAGAACATTATAAAATTTTTACTAGAACATGATGAAGAGTATTACGAGACACTCGAAATGTTATTGTTGTATACAAACAATTTTTTTTATGATAATATAAAATTACAAAAGAGTTTTAATTAATCCGTATACGAAGGTACTGATAGAGACATTTTAAATATTCAGTGAAATTTTTGGATCTTTATCTTGTTTGTTTCCGAGAATAAAATTGATTTTCCATAGCCAACAATAACTGGAATAAAACTGTGCAGCAAATCGTCTAAAAATTCCTAATATAAGTTAGGAAGGCGTAACCCATTCCTATGTCCGACTGTTGAAAATATGTGTGTACAAAAACATGAGAAAACGTGACTAAACATAATAAAATGTGAAAAAATCTGCTCAAACATGAGAAAATGTCTGAAATTACGGTTAATTAATATGGTTGTCGGCATACTACCTCACATTTTATTATATTTATACAACCCTAGTGGAAATAATTTGTCTGCCTAACTCTACCAAAGTCTGCTTAACCCTGCCAAACTCTGCCTGTCTTTGCCTAACTCTGGGAAAATCTGCAAAGGTCTGCCAAACTTTGGCTAATTCATGGATTTCAGACATTTGACAAAGTTTAGCCGAGTTTGGCAAAGTTTAGCAGAGTTTAGCAGAGTTTAGCAGAGTTTAGCAGAGTTTAGCAGAGTTAGGCAGAGTTTGGCAAACTTTTTCAGAGTTTAGCAGAGTTTGACAGACTTACGCAGAGCGTTACAGACTTAGATAGATAGATAGAAGTTTTATTTTAATAAAAATCAAAAATACAGGTATATATATAACAGTGCAACATGGTCTAAGTAAATTTACATATTGTATCACAGTCTTACATTAACTAATATATATACACATATAATAAAGCTTATGGCGATAGTCTTTGTAATAAGTATAATTTTATTAGCCATTATCATAGTTCATCGGTGTTTAATAGTAAAATTACAGATAGTTCAATAAATTAGCCTATATCTATCACGTCACATTGAAACAATACAAAAATATAACTTAAGAACAGAACCTTAGATGACTGTTGTTGTTGATCACCGTAGGATTGCACTCGGTGCCTACGTAATGATATTTTAAATTTAAATAAGGATGGTAGGTACCTTAGGCTGCGGGGAAGTGAGGTCCAGAGGCGCACATCTTGGGCCTGAAAGGATTTCTAACCCGTATCAGTGTTCGACGCTGGAACTGAGAGCTCCCTTGCATCCAACCTACTGGAAGTCCTGGTCTGATTTATAGAGAAAAAATCCACAAGGTACGGCGGTTGCTCCATATTAATTACTTTGTACAATAGCACCGCCGCAAAATACGTCTTTCTTTCCTCCACATTTAACCAGCCTAGTCTATTCCTGTAGGGAGTGGTGTGCTCCCTCCTTCTAACACCGCAGATATTATATCTCACACATGAATTTTGCAATCTTTGTAACCTAGTTTGTAGCTTACCTGACACATCAAGATATACCAAAGGAAAATAGTCTATCACTCTAAACCTAAAAGAATAAAAATTGACGTTAGAAAGAATAAAAATAGCGTTTTATTCTTTTCGCAAAGTATAAAACGCTTATTTTGTTCTTTAGTGAACCTGACAGTAACTTTAAAAGATTAAATCGTAAAAATTATTTTTTCGTAAAGAATAAAATTCAACTTTTATTATTTAGTTTTAAGAGGACGTTGTATCTTCTGTCCTTGTCTAAGCACATTTATGCTAATTATTCAAATAGTAATGTGTTAATTGAAAAACTAAAAGTTGCCTTCGATTCATCTTAAAATGTGAAATATTTTCAGATCTAAAAAAGTATCTAACATTGTTTCTTTTTCGAGAAAACTTCGGAATATGAAATCTAACTTTAATGTTAAACCAAAAGAATAAAAGTTGAATTTTATTCTTCACAAAAGAATAAAACCTGAATTTTATTCTTTACGAAAGTATAAAAGCTGAACTTTATTGTTTACAAAAGAATAAAAACTAAAGTTTATTCTTTATAAAAGAATAATTTGTACAATTAAATCTTTTAGGTCATTATCAAATTCTTTAAAGAATAAAATCAGTGTTTTATACTTTGCGAAAAGAATAAGATGTTATTTTTATTCTTTCTAACGTAAATTTTTATTCTTTTAGGTTTAGAGTGTAGGTGAGAGATCACAAGTGCATTTGTAAGTTGAACGCGTAACGCCTCGGTGGTGCATGATCGAAAGCATCTGAGCCCGTATAGTGCAGGATTTACGCAGAGTTTGACATACTTACGCAAATTTATGCAGAGAATATTTTGATGGATACTGAATTTATTTAAATGATTGTCAGTAAGCTCTGTCTAACTCTACTAAATTAAAGAAAATTTAATTTGATAGAAAAAAAATATTTCTACCTAACTCTACTAAACTCTGCGTAAGTCTGCCAAATTAACCAGAGATTAGCAGACTTGTGCAGAGTTTGGCAGAGTTAGGCAGGGTTAGGTAGATAATCCATTTCCACTAGGGAAGACTCAAGCATATATATTTTTTAACCGCAATTAAAAATAATTTGAAACATATACTTGAAACTTTGTAGTAAGTTATCTTAATACCGAGAGTGAGTTTGGGTTTTACCTAAATAAAAGAATTTTTGCTTCCTCCCAGAAGAAGCTTTGTAATATAAATAAAAAAGTTTTCTAAAAAACCTGTTAGAAACATGTTTTGGGCCATTTGGGATCTAAAAACTGCTACCAATTCATTGGCACTTAGCTTCTTCCAACCGTATTAATGTTCCAATAAAAAAATTTTTTCTTCAAAAAGTCCATGTTCTTAAAATGTCGAAATATCTACATAGATTTAAATTTTAAATTGACATTTAAACCTATACAAAACTATAGCATATATTATGAAAAAATATTATATTGTGTAAAAACTTCATGTAACATTTTCTTCAATTAACAATAAATTATGCAACACTATGAAATTGTTGATTAAATTTTTTTATACATATAAAAAAGCACACTACTTTTACAAATAATTTTCTTTAGTAATTTTATTTGTGTTTATGGACTACAAATTTAATCACTTAAACAAAAATATTCACATATTCAAGAATTTTTAAGATTGTATGTGGGATTATATCTTGGGTAATATGTGGTCATTTTTGACTAATCAAATTCTTTTGTTTTTTTCAATGAAGTTTTGAAATCAAAAGGAATTTTTAAGTTTTATCGATATTTTTTATTAAGTGAATAAATTTGTAGCTCATAACATTACAAAATTACAAAAAAAATGATTTGTAGTACTAAAATAGCAATATTATACTACGATGATTTTTTTCTATGCATAAGAATAAATTTAATCAACAATTGTATAGTGTTGAAAAAATTATCGTTAATTGAAATAGAAATTACTTGATATGCAATAAATTGTAAAGTTTTTATACAATTTAAATATTTTTTCTTTATTTATGCTATTTTTTGCATATGCTTAAATGGCAATTTAAAAATTGAAATCTATGTATCTAGACATTAAAAAATGGACTTGTCGTTTTGACATTTTAACACAGAATATAATAGAAAAACAGAATTTTTTGTTAGAAAATTTAATAAGGTTGGAGGAAGCTAAGTGCCAATCAATTGGCAGCGATTATGATGAATGAACTTACACTTCTCGGTCGGTAAAATTTAAGGCGGGAAATTTGAATTTTTAATGTAACTCACTCCCTACGAAGAGATTAATTTGATTTTTTAAAAAGAAATGTAAGTCTTTGAAATAGTAATTTTTTTATTTGCAAAATAATTGTAATTAATGTTTTCTGTTATTGAAAGAGTGATTAAGATTTCAAGTGAACGGCAATTTTCTCGAAGCAAGGCACGATGGCCGACCTCGCAAAAAGTGCTACCACCCCCGCCAAATAAACATCGTAAAAAATAAAGGTCCGCTAGAGGTAAAGATGCAGAAGGGAAACAGGGTAAAATAGCAGCAGTAGCGGTTGTGGCGGGGGCATACATGATCCGAGCGGAGCCGAAGAGCGCCGAAGTGCGGAGTGCCTTGGCTCGGGCGCGCAACGGCGAACATAGTCGATCATCGGCGAGAGTGGCCGAGGTCGCCGGGAAAGGCGAAGCAGGCTAGCTGGCAGGCAGGCAGGCAGGCAGGCAGGCAGGCAGGCAGCGAGCGTCCCGCGCGAGAAATTTCAGAATTTCCAGCCTCCGGGAGAGCGGCGGTGGCGGCGGTGGCGGCGGTGGCGGCGGTGGCAGCCACTGCACAGTGCACTTCAGTCCACGTACGGCCTGTGCCACTGGCGGACCTCGCGCCGTTACTCCCTGCGCCGACTACGAGCCTAAATAAAAGGAAAAACAAAGATATTTGCAATGTGCTCCGCTTGAGAGTGGATTCGCGGAGCGTAACGTCATCGCTCGTCCTGCCGTGCCCGATCCCGCTGCTGCGAGACCGAGGAGATCTCGGAGCAGAAGCTGTAGCAGCACGCAGGCATTTAAAGGGATACTCGCTGCGCAGGAGCGACGGAGAGGAAAAGCAAAACAGTGCGCGGATAAGAGGGAAGCCGCGCACCGACGTTTGTCCTCCTTGCGCGAAAAGTGCTTTTCGCAATCGTTCGCTCTCTCGTTCTGCCTCCCCCACACGTCCCTCGCGACATTCGACGCTCGCTGTCTCTGCGCGAGGTATTTTTGCCAATTTTTTCGGCTTCAAGCGTGCACCCTGCAGCACCCTGCAGCACCCTGCAGCACCCTGCAGCACCGTGGCAGCCCAGGCTGCGAGCGCTCAAATTGAGGGGAAACTTCTCCATTGTCGCTGATTTTCCATATTTCCATTCGCCACATTTCGACAGTAAATTACTGCCAATTTCGTCGACAGATCGAAAAACGTATTGATCGGAGCTGCTGTTCGCCAACAAAATACAAGTGCTCCGGACTCTGGGACATCTGACGGCTGATGCTGTTTTTGTTTCTGGGCCTTTTGCTCTTATAATCCCGCTGGTGTTTGTTATTCTTTTTCGACTTTGCAAAAACCAGAGCGAATGATTAATGCTGCAACGATTTTGGAGTTCAACAGTGATAGAATGTGCTTTTGAGATTTTCGCGTGAATCTACAGCCAAGAAAAGTGGAGTTTGAAGCGGGTAGAAAAAGGCGAATGTACTTAACGGAATGAGGAAAATCCAGTGAAGATTAAGGAGGGGCAGAAGTTACGGAATTTTTGGTGCTCAAAATGGATAAGAAGGCAAATAAATTAGACTGGTATGTATTGTTTAACATATTTGTTGCTGTATGAATTCCTCGACAGATATGTCACGTATTTATAATGCTTTAGCAGTATTTGTAATTATTTAGAATAATCGTATGAATATTTTATTTCTATTTTACATTATTTTACTGTTATTCATATTGGTAGAAAATTCATCATTGCCCAATGTTTACAAAAAACTAGAGCAGCATAGTTATTTTTAATTGATAGAGTTAATTGAGTTTTACAAATTGAAATTTAAATGCGATTTTCTTTAAATTACATAATTATTACGATTAAAAGCTGGGTATCTCATTCAATGAAGGAAAGCAGGTTCCCATGTCGAATTCCTGAGAACATAAAGCTTCCCATGGTTTCGCATGATTTCCCTCACAAATTACCGGATTCTCCGTGTATTTTATTTGTAACGCTAGGCGTTTTGTTACATCTTCAGTTCGTAATCCTTATACAATATACATAAAAACAAGAGCGATATAATAGATTATTCAATATAAAAATACGTTTATAATAAATATAACCAAATTTATTATTGAAGCATACTATTGCAGAGGAGAGTACCTCAGTATGGACCCCTATAGTTATTGTCGCTGTAAGCTTCGATAACCTATGCTATAGGTAAAACTGAAAATTTTGAATATAAATTTATTGTATAAACTGTTTGAAGAGATAAAGTTAGTTTTGTTCAAAATTATTTATCTGAATTAATTATTAATCAAAATAGAAAAATTAAGATTATTAGTTTTATAAAAGTGTCTCCCATGAATGAATATGAATTTATAGTTTATAGTGTAATATAGTATATTTTTCTTTATCTAAATGCTTATTTATCTAAAAAGGTTTAAAATTTTATCTTTAGTATTAATATTTAGTCTAACTGATATTACAAATTACAATATTGTACACTGTACATGTGCTTGAAATTCGAAGAATAACTATTACCACCGAAAATAACGGTTTAATAGATATTATTACAAGGACTATTGGAGCAAGATATTGCTATACAGACATTGCTGTCCTTTAAGTTTGGTTACACAATAGTTTAACTTTTATAAGGCTCGAGTTCGATTTTCGCCACCGATAAATCCGAATCGACAGGGTATTTTTGTTGCCAAAAATATCGTACTTACAGGGATTCAATCCCGCGCCCTCAGTATGTTTGTTAGAACTACACACTGGATTTAATCCAGCATAAAAAGTACTGTCATCTAGTAGTGAGAGCTTAAAACTCATGGGTGACCATACTGGGGATTTCTTCCATTATGAAATACTGAGATGTTGGTAACGATTAGATGGGAATTCGTCTTGAATTTCAGTATTATAAGTTTCTAATCCTTCGGTTAATCATCTCTAAAATGATCTGAATCAAGAAAAAAATAAGCTTTGAATATAATTTTTAGAGGTGGTCCTGAAAAACGATTATAATCATTCTGCTCTTGAATTAATTAAATTTTAATAAATACCATGGTAATTTTGTAGTTTTAGTGTTCATGTACAAAAATATTCATTGACGGAAATAAAAAGAACTAGATTTTTCAATTTACGGCAAACAGTTAAATGACTCTTCATTCAAACAAAAGATGCACACGTTTTAGAAATATTTTTGATCCATTATCGAATTTTAACAATTGATATGAATAGGGCAGTTCAGTCAAGTAGAAATGCTTCAAAAAGATTTATATAGAAAATCAGAAGAAAGAAAAACAAACGAAAGTCTTAATGAAAAATGCTCTATAAACTTAGTAAATTAAATTTTAATGACGAAATCCACATGCTGGTACTTTTTGAATGTTTCCTCTGTGCAGTTCATGGAAGAGGGTGTGAGAAAGAAAAGCACAGAACCCACGCCAAGTAGGCAGGTGGAAAAGCTCGTTATTAGTAGGAGGTTTAACGGTAAAAAGCGGGCAAAGTGCAGGTAGAGCAGAGCGGCCATAGGTAGGCAGTACAAGGCAAGGCTAAAGGAGCGCGCCGCGCGCCGCGCGCCAACGTGAAAACGTGGCTCTGGGTGCGCGAGCGCGCGCGCTCTCGAGGTCTGTGATCCGAGGCGAAGAACAGCGAACCGTTAGCCTCGGCGTCGCTCTTCTCTCTTCTCTCTTTCTCGCTCGAGCGGCGAGTGAATGTGTGTGCCGCTTTACGTGTACAAGTCAACTTGTCCGCGCATTCCCCGGTCTCCGCATGCGACACCGGTTTCTAAGGCTCTTCGCGGCCCCTCGACGAGTACGAGCACTACGAGCTCCGTGCAGTGTGCGCGGGGTGCATGCATGCGGTACCCGCACTGCCTTCAGAACACTATCTGCAGTATTAGGTCTCGAGAGCGCCGCGCGACTCCTTGGCCGCTCGACGACCAGATAGATAGATGGATGCAGCATCACGTATACGGACGCCCTCGAAACGACCTCACGCTTTTGCCGCGCTTATTCCATCTTTTCTGATGCGGACATTTTAGAAGACTCGCTGCGCAAATGGAATGCACGTAGCAGGCACCTGTACATTTTTACTTTTCAAATACATTTTTATATTTACATCAAATGTTATGTTAACTTATCTACTCAACAAAACTGCTGATAACTGCTCTAACAAATGCTTTCTCAAAGAGAGCTCCTGAATCAGCAAGTCAGAGAATCCTGTACTTCAAACGATTCGATTAGATTAGATCAAATGGAAATCATACGATATAACCATACTTTCAGAATAGTCTTGAGAGACAAAATCACAGATCGAAAGGAAATCACGCGCACTTTAAAAATATGTGTTACGTATTTACGTATCTTTAATACAAACTGATGAAAAGAATTATTTTTTATATGGGCGATTATCGTGAAACTGTTAGTTTGACAGCGTCACCTATGCTTTTAAGAAGCAAAATAACAACAATATTGCGATTCTATACGACAAATATAATACTTTTACATAATATTCATTGACATTAATTATGAAAATCAGCAGAAATCATGCAATAAATAGATCAAATATACCCAAAATGTCAGCTCCGTGGAATAATTTCTTTTTTAAATTGCAGTAAATTTGAGATATACATATCTATATATATATATTTACATGTAAGATTTAAGTAATTTGAAAATAATGTTCTCAAAATATATGTTAATGCAAATATTCCACCCAATCTTTCATCCGAAAATTTGCATTGTCACAAAGCTTTCTTTTGCATTGAGAAAGAAAAAAGACAAATATTGCACGGTAAAGGGATTATTTTGCCTGACAACGACCTATTTTAAAATATTATTATTAAAATGAAAAATGTATTATTCAAAAAAATATTATCTGATCATCGAATTTAAAAAAATACATTTACCATATTTAGATTATACTGTGTAATTTTCCCTCTGTAATTTAAAAGACAAAATAATATCGATAATAATTATATATACATTGTTATACTATTACACAAAAATTTAATATATACTTCATAAATATATCCATAACGCTGATTTGAGATTTCAGCACCAGATATTTAGACACCATAAACAATAAAATAAACATTTTAACATATCTCATAATCGATTGATTTTATTTAAATATGTGAATCAATATTAAAAAAAGGAATGAATATTTGAATGTGTCTGATGAAGAATCTTCAAAAAGAATCATCTTCTAGTTAACAATAGCCACTAATCAGCGTTCTAGAAATTATCGATCAGTTAAAAATAGCTAGTGCCTTGAACCTACTAGATTTTAATTAATACCAAGTGAACCATATCTTTTAAACATTAAATTTGAATTTTAGTATATAAGCTTTGTAAATTACGTGAATTTATACTATACTATTCCCTGCAGGTAAAATTCTGTGGTGAAATAAACATCACTCCTATTGTCTCCTAATGTACTATTTTTTAATATTATCATTTTAAGGGGGCAGGCCTGGGTTAAACCAAAAATAGGATTTTTTTACGAGCCCAGAAAACTTTTTACATTTAAAAGCAGTCATTCAGTAAATTTTTATGCTATCAGTACTTAATAATATCTTGCATTTTACTGATGTAAAACCTCAAAATTATGATCCTACACGTCACAATAAATCACTATTTTCAATACCATATTTATTCAAGGAACTTTGTTCCTCACACGATTCTAGGTGACATGATAAACGAAAAAATGTTTTCGTTAAATTTTTTTTTATTATTCGTTTTCGTACATCCAATTAATTTTTAAAACATATTAAATAATCTTTTTCAAAATATCGATTGGATCTCTGAAGAAAAATAATAAAAAGTTTTAACAAAAAAGGTATAATACATGTCAAAAGAAGTCGAATAACCGTCCGACATTTTTTTTGGTTTATCATGTCACCTAGAATGGTGTGAGGAACAAAGTTCCTTTAATACGTATGAATACGTATGGTATTGAAAATAATGATTTATTGTGACGCGTAGGATCAAGATTTTGAGGTTTTACAACGGAAAAATTTAAGATATTATTGTGTATTGATAGCATAAAATTTTTCAGAATGATTGCTTTTAAACATAAAAAGTTTTGGGGACTCGTAAAATGATATGATTTATTTTGTGAGATAGTTTTCATTAAATTTCACGATTCATGTTACTGCAGCAATGTGTACCCAGAATTGCAATAATTGCTTCATTAACTGACACTGCTATTTGCCAAGTTACATTGTATTTGACTATTGAATCCGTCAACGATGATGTTAATAGGAAACATTTTGATCAGAATTATAGATATATCTGTGAATTTATTGAATTTTAGTTAAATATGTAGTATAGCAAATACATTTTAATAATTTTTCTCATACACTTAAGAGAAGTTTTATTGCACTAATATACTAAAGTATAGAAATTTTTAAAGTAACATTTGTTTTGCAAAATTTCAATCTGATGTTAGATTGTTTGTTGTAATAACAAGTACTAATATGATAAATTCACACAGGATCTATTCAACATTTGAAGCTTTATGAGTGTAAAACTTAAAAAAAAATTATTTGAATAGAATACAGTTACAAAGCACTGGAACTAATACTTGCTTTGATTCGATTATTCAAAATAGTTATAATTAAATATGGATAGTAAGCTTAAAGGACAATTTTGAAATGGTCGCAAAGTATTGACTACCTCAAATTTTTCAATACAAAAATGTTATTTTTTAATGAAATTCAATTATGTATGTAAATTGAATTAAGTAGACTTTGACATAAAAATAGTATACTACCTGTTCCTCAGTTATTCAAGCAGTTCCGGTGAAATATATATTTTCAAAATGTTAATTTTGTCACCAAAATCTGTTTCTTCTTTTCATTTATTTATTTATTAACGAGGCCAATATTATTCTTTATTGGATAGTACTCAAAATTGCTAGTATATTGTCCAATCAAAAGCGAATCTTCAGTAATGAATATAAGCGTATAATACTACAAAATTTGAAGTTTTGTGGAGAACAATATTTTTGTAGAATAATTGTTGAATGTAAAAAATATTAAATACAACATTTCTTTAAATATGCAACCAACTGATGCAGAGCGGTAGGACAAAGCTAAACCATAAGAGCCGGTGAAAAAAGCAGCGGTAGAATCGCTAACGAAATTCATTACTCCTTTACAAGACACATTTTATCTTGAGGAATTCCCGCGACCTGAAGGAAGTCCCTCGGAAGAAACACAGGCCATGTAAATGAGGATTAAGCCCGTAACGAATTCCCGCGGCTTTTTTCGCGCTCTCTCGCTGCTGCTGGCTCGCGCGGACAATCGACCGAGTAATAGCGAGAGCGACAAAAATGGAGAACTGCAGCGTGGAATAATCGCGGTCCTCCGGAGTGTTAATTTCAAAGAAATTGCGTTTACGATTGTTTAGCGAGCTGGAGATCTTTCGTCGGTGCGCTGTAGGGGTGGAAGAACAATGTTCGTTGATTAAGTCGGGGGCTGGGCTACTGATCAGCCAAGAGCGCGCGCGACGAAGACGAAGACGTGAAACGTCGACGACGACGACGACGTCGGCGAGCGAGAAGGCAAGAGAAGCGAGAGTGTGTACGCGTGATAGGGATCTTTCTCTCTTTCTGGCGAGTGAGCACGAGTGAGTGCTCGCTTGAATCACACGGAGTGAGTGGAAAAGGGAAAGGAGAAGCCTTCCTCTTATGCAGCGCCGCGTATATATGTATAAGTTGGCTCTGCTTTAATCTTAGCGCGAGCGCGCGACAAGCCTCTTAAAAAGAATCAGTTTCACTGCACATTACTTATAGCGATGCCGCGTACACCCAGACGATATAAGATTATTGCTCCGTTTATATAGACTCGGCTCAATTTGTCGGCAAAACGGACGTTGTTATCGAGATTCTTATACGCTTCTTATTAGCATTGACTTTAATTGCAAATTGTGCAGATCAAAATTGGCATAATAATATGAGATGAAAATCCGATCTGTCGTGCTTAATGTAATGTCATTTTTAAATTGTTATAAATAGCATTCGATAGAAATGCTATTTTACAAATGCCCGCAAGTTATGATCCTTACAGAAATACATTTGTTTACTATTTTTTTTATTTCAAGATTTCGTCTTCAAAAGCCTATTTTCTGTTCATTTAGTAAAAAAGGAAAATTAAAAAAATAATCCGTTTTAATTTTAGGGAGTGAACAGAAGTTAAATGAATCTCTATATGGGTATAGAACATCCTGCAAGGTAGATCGTTAAATGGCCTTAAAATCATTTTTGTTGAAAAATTCGAAAAATTTGCAAGAAAAAGCTTTTTTGCTTTTTTTTTAAATTATTGAATTTTATTGAATAAATAGAGAGTGAAATTTACTCGAAAATGCTTAAAGTGACTATATCATGGCCATTTAATTTGGATCTGAACGGGTTGAATCAAGCTGTGGTTTTTTATCATATAATACATTTCATAATTTGTTTTACACTTCTTTAATTCAAAGTTGTTGCTGAATATATGCACAGGTCCTTAATTCACTTTTTCATCATATAATCATTTAGTACATTTTTTAAATACAGACTTTTAAAGAGTTATAAGCTTTTATTTATAACTTTCGCATTATGTTAAAAGCATGATAAAGGATAAAGTTTTATAATATTAAAAAAATTATAACAAGCTGTGAAAAATAAAAATAAATCTTAATCAAATTTTCTTTTTACGACACTATTCTTTATGTCACCTTACACGTCCTACTTTCATTATGTTTTTAAATTACTTTACTCTCTTTCATTGTGAAAGTGTCATATTTATGATAACATTGATTTTATTGTACTCGATATTTTAAAAATACTAAAAGTATATTTATATTTTGTTAACCACGGACAAAATTATAGTGATTTTAGGTGATTTTATAGCGATAATACGAATTTGGATATTATATAATACAGCCTTCGTGATTGTGAACATTCAGATATTTACTGTTCTGAACTATGAACTATCGGCATAATACGAGATTTTAATTTTAATCATGTTTGTTCTGAATTTGAAAGTCCGAATGGAGATATCTGAAAACATTGAATGTTCTAATACTTCAAACCTACCCACAAAATGGATAATAATAATAATAATAATAATAATAATAATAATAATAATAATAATAATGATAATGATGATAATAATAATAATAACAATAATAATAATAATAACAATAATAATAATAATAATAATAATAATAATAATAAATGTATATATGTATGTGTTAACGGAAAACTATATTTTCGCTCCACTTTATAGGCTTCGAAAATGGTCTGTTGTATACACGTGTTATGAAGAAATAATTTTAAATAAATTCGATCACCCCAATGATGACTAAGTAGGTTATGTAAGATCCGATGATTATCTTCGAATTAAATCCACCCTACCTAACAACACAAGAGCGGATTTATAAATTTATTCTAAGATATTTTAACGTGCACTAGAATAATTATTCTAAAATTTATGTAGGAGATAAAAATGGATTATGCAAAATTTACGGTTGTAAAAGATAGTTAATTTTGTGTTCCTTTTAACGAATTTACAATAGATTTATCATAATATTTTCATCATACCAAAAAAATAGAAAAAATCAAAACCTCAAAAATCGATAAATATAAAAATTATTATAAAACAAGAACAATTCGATGAATCTTGACATATCTTTTAAATAATAAATCGTAATTTAAAAACGAAATAAATGAGCCCTAAATGGTAAAAAACTACCGAGTCGTTCTCAAGATATGAGTGATAAAAAAGAAATTGATAGAAATAGTACATTATGCATCAAGGGAGTAAAGTGGGCAATGTACGCACTGTGTGACGTTGTCGACCGAGGGAAGCGAGGTCGACATTTCACACAGTGCATGCTTGCCTACTGTACTCCAGAGGTGCGTATACTACTTTTCACCACACCCCCGTAAAGAAATGACTGTACGCATCTCAGCAGGCCGTACAGTACCCCATGCTCTGCCTAGAAGTAAAGTGACTTGTGTACGCGCGACGCGCTGTTTTACCGCTCGAGACGCAGTCGAGAGCGGAAAAAGGCGCATCGCGCATGCGCAAGTCACTTTATTCCCTAGGCAGTCCATGCGGTACTGTACGGCCTGCTGAGAGGGCGTACAGTCAGCACTTTACGCGCAGTGTGGTGAAAAAGACATAACCTCAATATCTCATAAAATAAATTATCTAATAATCTGAAAAACATACAGATCATCAGACAGTAAAAAGCTACTTTTCTGCGAAATTTCAGATAAAGTACTTTCGATTTACTTCACTTATCGTCGGAGAAGAAAAAGCGTTTTTTTTAACAAAATTATTTTGTTCTCGACAAAAGAAAAATATGAAGTCCAAAAATTTTACAGAATATTCTTCTATATATTCCTAAACATCTCAATTTTTAAAAAAAAATTTCCATTATATAAAAAAATTTTAAATTTTTAAAAAATTCAAAATGTTTAAAAGTTCAAAATTTAAAAAAAATTTTAAATTTTAAATTTTAAAAAAGTTCAAAATTTTTAAATACTTCAAATTTTTTAAAACATTTAAAATTTTTAAATAATTCAAAATTTTTAAAACATTTAAAATTTTTAAAAAATTATACTTTATATTTCGTAGGTCTGGTGGCCGACTCGAAATGCCCATTTCCCCATTCGCCTTGCATGCATGAAAAAGGTCCTATTCACACACTTGTTAAACAAATACGGTGTGTAACACGGGTGGAAAGGGTTTCTTCAGACTCGGATGATGATTTGAGCACTGGTGTACGTTTCGGTCGCCTTCGGCGCCCTCGACTTCCAATCGTGCTCAATCATCATCCTTGTTTAGAAAAAGCCCATTTTCCCCAGTAGTTGCATACTGTACTATTTCAAAATTTCGGGTCGGAAAAGATAGGTAATTTTATGCTCTTTCAAATGCATCTTCGCTGGATCGATGATGTTATTTCTAAGGTATTAAAAACCTCGAGAAACTAAAACTAAAAAATCGAAAAACCGCAGAAAACAAAAAGTATTCTTTTACAAAAAAATAAAAATAAGCCCTGAAACAATTAATTTCACCGAGTTTATGCAGAGTAATTCTGGTAAACATACATACATACGTACACACACACATACATCCATACAGACATTTTCTAAAAAAAGTGTATTTTGATTTCTTAAGTCTCAAAAAATGTTTCTAACATGTTTTTAGCAAAACTTTTTTTTACCATCACAAAGCTTCCTCTTTGCGGAAGCAATATATATAAGCAATGATACTATCATTCAATATTATATAACATACCTAAAGCAACCTAAATCTATACAATTTGAAGTTAAGAGGATGCCAAACTCTTTCTGAAATTAGATTATAGCATACTTCCTTTGTAAATTTTTCGAATTTTTGCAATACAACCAAAATTAAAGAAGATGCAGGGTTTTGAAAATACTCGTGACATCATGGTTCATACGCGGTGCCTTTGAAATTGCATGAATCGTGACGTCATAAAGAAACTTTCAATAGCTGTAAATCTTGTAAATCTCGTTCATCTTTCAAAATTCAAAAAGATTCGTGAATCGGCTTAAGTTCTCTATCGAAATCGATAACACCGAAGAAAGAAAAATATGATACAGTCCAATATAAAGCTTCAAAAATTCTCGACCAAATAGCAGCTACGCTAATTCTGTCAATGTCGAAAGTTAATTTCCTGAGTTCACAACTTTTAGTGCGGATAAGCTTATCTCTTTATACAAGATAATTAAACCTATAGGTGGAATAAAACCTCATATAAAATATAGTTCATGTGTGCCGGTCTTTGCAATACTGTAAATTAGACAGCAAGTTTATGAATTTTAAGTTGATTGCTATGCGTGTGCAGTATCACTCACCTGGGGGACAGAAAACAAATTAATTGACTTGTATGTGAGTTCTACATTCCCAAGATAAAGCAGTGGGAGTACATAAGGTACCTTTTTACCGGTACTTGTATATATACATATATATATATATATATGTATTTTATTAACTCGCAGTAATATCGTTTGGGCGTACTTAATAGAAATTCCAATAATCAAGGGTCGAGCTACAAAATTGATAGGTATGCGAATATTGCGAATGCGTTTTCGTACATGTGTTGATATTCCTGCTCTACGTGATTCGAACTAAACGTAACATTTATTCTGCGTTAGGCATACTACATTGTATTGAATAAAACAATATCTCTTTATATAATTAATGAGGCTCATTGAACAATGACTTTGGCATTTAGTTATGAATAATAATATACTATTCAAATTGAGGAAAATTGTTTGTATACGTACGAATTGAGACGCACAACATGAAAGGTAAAGCCTATAGGTATATATTCGAGCAGCATAAGAGCCTTTTCGTCAAGGGTATGCCGCAGTCTCGCACGCCAGAGCAAGGTATTCGAGGGCGTAGTTCTGGCAAATTTCGGAAGACGATCAGCAAGTTTCAATCGGATGCTACCGCGGATACGGAAATTCGTGTAAGATTGCTCCGCCGGCACGAGGTATATAAAGAGCCGCCGCCGCAGAGGCAGCCGCGCCGCGACTCACGCAGGAAAAGCCTGCCGTAATGAACGTTTTCCCATACAGTCTTGCTGCACCATGACGCGATGATTGCGCAATTCTGCAGTCATTCCGTGCGGGAGAATGTTTCACGTTGCGGAACATATAGTTATCTTTTTCTACTATCGCCGGTCTACTTTAAATTGTTTTACGCGCATACACGCGACTACGTATGCGTGGATAATGGCGAAAGAAAGAGAGAGAAAGTTCCGTTTTCTGTGGATCGCGTTACTTATAACAATGCTAATGAGTCTAGGAGAATTTTATTCATCCCGCGTAATTCTTACAATTGATGGGTTGATTAAGTGAATGTACTATTACGCATTGTTATTATTGCGAATTTCATAATGTTAACTTTGTTATGGGTTTACATCATACATTATTTCTTTTTAGTTTTTGTAGCAAAATAATACTTTACCTACTTATAATAATACTATACTTATACTTATAATAGCAAATAAAAAATTGTACTTTTCAAATGCTAATGAACAAACCCAGCTCTTTCTAAACAAGAAATGTAGCCATACATAAATATGACATTTAATACTTCATAAGCGGTAGAGTAAATCTCACAAAAGTAACAAATTTACGGTGGACCTACAATCCGACCGAATCCTACAAGAGTGAAAGTAGCCTCAGGGTCTATGGTAAGTGAGTCTAGGTTGAATCTATATATCATAAAATTTGTCTGCGTACAACTGTGGTTTATATACTTTCTTTTAATATTTAAACGAAATAAATATAAAAGATAATGTAAATTAAAATGAAAATTATTTATTATTAAAATAAAATAACTTTGATGGCGTATCTATTTTTATGATGTAAATACAAAGCAATCCTGTTTTTTTAATTATGCAGAATTAGATATAATACATTATTAATAGTGACTCTTTCAACTAAAAATACCCAGGTAAATTATTTTTGTAAAAGAAATACTTACAACTTTTTGAAAAAAAGTATAAAAATATGTAAAGTAGTGTAAAAATTAAAAAATATAGAAAAGTATTTAAGAAATTAAACTTTATAGACCATTATTTACATAATTTTAGACTTCGTAACACTTTTTTGCATTTTTTTGCACTTTTTTACATTTGTTTGCACTTTTTAACAATTTCTTACAGATATAATTATCACCAGATTATCAATATAAAATAAAATTTGAGGTGAAAGATCGAATATTTTGTAGAGTTTATAATAATTTTTGTTAACATCATGTTGGTCACTGTTTTGTTACCAATCTATTTTGAAATAAAAAAAACTGCAATTTTTCTTCAGATTGTAAAAAAATATAAATAAGTGTGGAAATATGTAAAAATATGTAATTAAGTGTAAGTAGGTGCAAAAAAGTGTTAAAAACTATAAAGTTATATAAACAAAGGTCTAAATTTACTCACTTTTTTACACTTTCTAGCACTATTTTCATACTTTCTTACATTATTTATACGTTCTTACAATTTTTACACTTATTTACAGAAATAATTTTCACCAGGATATATTTATAATAAATGTTTTTTTATACATGATTTATATAGCAGTAAGAAGTTGAGATAAAATTTAAATCAATTATTATTCTATTATTTCATAAAGACATAACACCAACATAGATCCTCAAATTTAATGCCATTTTTGAGAATTTATATGAGAAATGCAATACTCTATAAAGAAAATCTGTGTTGAGGCTTTTAAATCATATCAAAGCGCGTGCCGCATTTTTTAGTGCAATAGTGCAAATAAAATAATTACATTACCTATTTTCATTTGGATTTGGCAGCAAAATAGATATTATTTTCCCTCGAAACTTTTCAAAGCACATACATTTGTGTGAAAGTATGTAATATATATTTTCTTTTCATGAAAATAGTACGGCACATATTGCTAGACATTGAAATAATTCTATGACTTATGTTTTGCCAATCGGTCTTGAATTGTATGCCTTTTATAAAGAAAATTTATACTATATTTATATTTTAGATTTAATAGTATTAATAAAAAGATTTTGGAATTATCTGAATATAAGTTAAATGAAGCTTTCAATCTATTTTATAAAACCTATTCTTCTTTATTATTTAATTATAGAATCCACTCTGAAAATAAGGACTTTTTTTATCAATCTTGCAATGATTTGTATAAATATTAAGATTTGAATAATATTGAACTCCAATAAAATTTGTCTGAACTGTATATATAAATCCTTTCTTTTTTCCAATACGTCCTTGCCTAGCCTAGCTGCACTCGAGTAACTTTGCACTTACATTACTAATGGAACTGTGGAACTTTCTCTTATACCCGCAGTAGTATTTTATGAGTAAAATTTATGGGTTATTGATTGTTCCGGGTATCACTTTTGTCAGCGTCCTCTCGCTTCCTGAATTAAGTACTCATCCTATATCGGAATAAGACATAGCGGGCGTTTTATCCGAGCAGCGCCTATATATCTCTGCTCTGTCTCTCTTGGCTCTTGTCGGTCGCTATAGCGCCGTCCCCGAGGATTATTTAGTTACAGTCCGTGTAGCGACGTTCAAAGTAAACTATCCTTGTAATTAGTAAAACCAGACTGCACAGCAGGTCTCTCTCGTTCGTTCTCTCGCTCTACCCAGAATACGTCTATCCCGGACCGGAAGGGCGGTACACGCATGCTCGCTCGCATCGGACGATTCTGCGCGCACTAGAGTGCTATGGGCTTCCATTCTGTTTTCTACGTTTTCCCTCAGACGCCCGCACCCCGACGAAACCGCAAATTACGGAATAGCATACTTCTATGTTTTGCAGGAAACATTAAGTATACTTCTTTCTGCTCGTAAACTCGTCTACATCATATGTCATTTTAACCCTCAAGTTAATAATAAGTTGAGATTTTCCAAATTTGTTATTACGAAAAAATATCATTGTACAAATTGCAAAATTGTAACATTCTATACGTTTGCTATAAATTCATAATTGTGACTTTACTCATTGTAATTGTCACAATATCTACACATATATAGCAAATTTCTATCGTAATACATTAAGGACCTACACCAATTTATGGAGCTACAATTACAGTTTTAAGATTAATCTTTTTGTGTAAAAATATGGCATAATATTTTAAATATTTTTCTATACAAATATACTATAAAACAATAACATTATTATATTGTATTTTTTATCAAACTATAAAATAAATTATATTTACTTTCAAATAATAATTATGAACGTTCAATTTCATGTTACTTTAAAATTAATAACATACGTAGTTACATCTTAATATAACTACTTAATACATCTTTCGTGTTTGAAAATTAGCAGGTAGTGAAATAGCTATACGAAAATAATGGTAAGCCCGGAAGCTCTCTAAGAGAAAAACAATCTTTCGGTTCAATGCACGAGCACACAACCAAGTGTGAAACAATACAACCGTTAATCGATATTGACGAAGCCGTTATTCGCTAAACTTATACGCCTTTGCCTATCAATAGGTATATAGTCTTATATGTATGTTTGCAATTTTAAATTTCGTACGCTAAGTACTTGAATTCACGAAAGTTATTAGTATGTAATTAGTTATAAAATTTAAATTACAATTTTTTATGTTATTTCATATTAAGTATTATTTAATTATATTATGAAAGTATAACAAGAACTTATTCTATTATACAAAATAAATAATAATTTTTAAATCATATAGTCTGCTTGTTAAACTTAATAGATAACATATTCGAAATACCATCAGACTAAATTAATTCAGATTATGAATTTTGTTATCTTCGAAAAATTATACAATAACACTATAGCCAATATTTAGTTAAACAAATTCTAATCAACTTATACTTAATCTTACAGTATTGATTGGATAAGCATCTACATTCGAATACAAAATTTAGGGCACCTATAGTAACAAAGACCATGTTCAACATCTATAGAAAATGGTTGAAATGTAATTTATCAGTTAAAACTTAACATTACAATAGCAATAAATATCATATTGGCTGTTTTTGTTATAACGTTGTCCAGTTTTATCTTAATATCCAATGGATTATATAATTAGATTTACATAATTTATTGCCATAATAATATTATATATTGCTGAAAAAATTAAAATATTAAAATTGAAAAAATTATTTTCTTTTTATCAGAGCAATTTCTTAAAAGCCTTTTAAAAATTTATTTATAATTTTTCAAACTTAACTTCTTATCATTCCTCTGTAATCTATCAATTACCGGTTGATGATTCGTATTCGCAGCTACGTGATAAGTTCCGTACACTCATGAATACAAATATCAAATATCTACCCCATACATATATAATAACGACCCTCCAGAACGGGACTCGTGACTAGCTTTAATCTAACGGATATATTTTCATATCATAGATGCGACAGGTAGCTTTTCGATATCCGATAATATTTATTATTTTTACAAATTTTAAAAAGCACATAAGTTTTAAATAAAAGAAATATATTTTACATACCTATTCTCCAATAAACTATTCTGTCGTGCAAATGAAGAAAGTGGCTATCTGCATTTCGCAAAAAAGTTTGAACCATCTAAATAATTTCGCATAAAAATGATTTGAAACATTATTCTTCTTTTACAAAAATGACTAGACGTAGTTCGTTTCTTTAGGAAAAGGACAGATATTTTTTCAATAAAAATCGTACGCAAATAGATCCAAATAAAAATAAATGTTATTAAGTGTCTGGTATTTACTTCAAATGCAGATACCCACTTTCTTCATTTGCACGGCAGCATTAGTATAATATCTGTTTAGTTCGACTAAAAGGTGCGATGTGCTATGTGTTCCTTGGTATAATTTTTAAATAATAAAAAAATGGTTTGTTCATATTTACATACATATAGACTTATTGTATTGTAACTTGTAATATTTGTTGATTTTATTACATATAAAAAGTGTAACTATAAAAGTAACACGCAAATCTGATTTGTCGTATTTGAATTTTGTTACTTTTACTTTTACAATTAAATGTACATTTTAATATTAACATGTAGTTGTTATAAAGGACCAAGAAGAATATATTACGAATTCCATTATGTTTTCAAATATGAACAAGTTATTTTTTATATAGCTATTACATGAATGAAGGCTATTCAGTCCAAAAAGATTTATTTAAATATAAATTTTATATTTATAGTCTTTTAATTTTAATAATAAAAAAAGTACTTTTTTATATTTCCTAATTTTAACAAAAGACATAGACATTCCTCAAAATATGAAAAAAACAGAAGAAATGTACACCTAATAAATATTTATTACTTCACACGGCAGTCTACGTACTAAGGTCCGTACATTTTTTATGTCTACACTCCTATATACGGCTTCTAAACAGATGAGCCAAGTCCCCACGCTAGACAAACGAACTCGCAAACGAGCGTATAAGTTTACTAGACCTTTTTGGTGCCGGACAAACTTTTGTCTTTTTTTACTCAAAAGTTCTTGATACAGTTTTCGGTTATTATTGTAAATAAGTTTTCTGTAAAATATTTATTTTACTGCAAAAAAGAGGAACAGAAGTTTCTTTAATGTATCATATTTATCTGTTACGTTAATTATGCAAATTATTCATGCGATTTATGTTAAATTTTATCATTGTCATTAGTACATATAATAATGCTGTTTCCGTCCCTTCGTAAACAAAATAACAATACTAACTTTCTATTCTTTCTCTTGATATAATTCCCGCAATGTCATCAAAAATATGTAATGTCATTTACAAAATGACTTTCAATCTGCTTAATAAGGTCCATGCGATATATATATATATATATATATATATATATATATATATATATATATATATATATATATATATATATATATATATATATATATATATATATATATATATATGTATATACATTAAATATTTTTGATGACATTGCGGGAATTATATCAAGAGAAAGCATAGAAAGTTAGTATTGTTATTTTGTTTACGAAGGGACGGAAACAGCATTATTATATGAGTGGCAATATATCTAAAAGATGGATACTTCAAGTGGCGAAAATAAATTATTTCAACAAAATTTGCATATTGCAAAAAATAGATATCGTCAGTTAGAGATAAATTCGATAAAACACTGGAATTTTTTGCTTCCTCAAAGAGGAAACTTAGTGATATTAAAAAAAACCGCTGCCAATTCATTGGCACATAGTTTCCTGAAACTTTATAATTGTGTGCTGGCGTGCATGCGTGCGTGTGTGCGTGTGTGCGTGTGTGCGTGTGTGTGCGTGTGTATGAATGCGATCGAGCGTGCGCGTGTGTGTGTATGTGTTTAAGCTGAGAGCCACAAGCAATTTTGTTGAAAAAAATGTCAATGATAGTTTTAGACTTTACGCATATTTTAAGATAAAACAAGGTTTAGAAGGGTACTATCAGTTACGAAAGAGAAATAAATAAAATTGGCTCATTTTACCAAAGTTAGACTCTTATGGGAATTAACATGTAAATCTGTTTCTGATAAAATATGCCAATTTCTTTTATTTTTTATTCGTAACTGAATTATAGTACCATTCTAGATCTCGTTTTATCTTAAAATATACATTTAAAACTATCATTGAAATTTTTTTCAACAAAATTGCTTGTGGCGCTCAGCTTAAAATATCATCGGTGTATTGGTAGAAATGTGGACCAATCAAAATCATCAAATCTGGCGATGCAAAAAATACTATCATATTCTGCATCAAATTCTCTTTCCATATTAAAGTATCTATATTTAATCCATACGGATTAAAGTACTTTTATAGTTCTCGAGATAAAAATACATACATTATGAGAAAAATGAAAAAAATGCATATAATCATATTTTTCAGCTTGGCATAAATCCTAAAACAATAGAGGCAAGGGTATGAATCTTTTTTACATATTTTGGGTATGAAATACATAATTTTCTTAAAGTTACAGAGTTTAAAATTTCTTACATGTTCACTTGACGAGGAATCATCCATATATATATATTTATATATCTGGGAGGACGATCAATGCATTGCGCATGTGACATCAAACACGAATATTGCAACATGACTCGCACGGTGCATACATCGCGGTTGTGTGTACACAGCCCGATGCTGCATTAGTGCACTTGGTCGAATTATGTGCGCGCGCGCGGCACACTAGATTGTCTTTGACTTGAGCGTCATTGATCCAGTTATATTACAGTCCTTCCTTAATTAGAATCGAGTTCTGGTGAAGATGCAAAACCTATATTGAGCGACTCCTGAGATTAAAACATTACTGAAGTCACCGGCATTCAGACGGCATATATAATATAATGATTTTTATAGTATAACGTTTTTAGTATAAGCGCTTATACACGACTTTCCATTGATATCCCCTATAGAAATAAAAAATGTACATAAATGTACACAAGCGTAGAAAAGTGTACAAAAGCGTACAAAAGAGTACAAACGTGTACAAAAGCGTACAAAAGTGTACATATATGTGGTAAAATACGTTTTAAGTAAGGTAAATGCACCAGTACCTGGACAAATAAAAAATCGGAACCTATAGTGGGACACGGACGAAAAATTACTGTTTTCATAAAAAATACAGTCATAAATCGTTATAGTAAAATTTGTTATCTATTGTCTAGAGTATCAACTATTCAAATAAACATGAATTATTCCAAATATGCGGCAGAAATTATATTCAACGCTTTTACTAAAAATGTGTTCTGAGCAGGATCCGAGAGTAACGAAGGACGCTACTGAATCGTGCAGATTTAACTGATTCGCGAGGATTGAGTTTTGCATTCAAAAGAAATATTTTACTCTACCAGTATCAAAATAATGTTTTTATCAATAGATGATACGCTCACGAAAACGATTAAAATTGTATTTATTGAAAACAATAATTATTTTCTGTCCAATTAGGTATCCTACTTCTGGTCCCATATTTTTGCGTGGGAGCAGTAGTGGGACACTCAAAATATACAAATTATAATTAGATTCAGTTATTGAAAACTACTTTAGAGCTTAGTAAACAAGATATTAAATAACAATCAATAATGTCAACTGGAATGAATTTCGGAAATAGATAGGATAGGATTTTGGAAATCTATAACTCTTGCTTGGGGGGGGGGAGGGGGGGGGGTGTAATCCTATAACCTCAAAAAGTTGGATTACAGGTGTCTGTTTATCAATTTTTGTGATTTTTAATTTGTCGATTCTTACCAAACTAACTACAAAAGCATGTAAATCAATTAGTATTATCGAATGAATTGAGAAAATAAGCATATTTCTATTTGTTTGCAGAATGGTAATGAATAAAGCTACTTAATAACTGTCCCAGTATTGGTGCAAATTGCCTGTCCCAGTACTGGGTCAACTCAAAACATCGTGTCCCACTACTGCAGCCAGGAACTATTTTATTAAAACAACTATTTATTCGCATAGAAAAGGTAAAAAAAAAACAAATTTTTTTTCAATCGATAGGAAATCTCCCGGGCTACACGATAATACTAAAATATTTTTTTAATTTTGCTATCAGATTTCAGAATTTAAGTCTTTCTAAACGGGTATCCCATAGGCTCTATATCAAGTTTTAGTTCAAGATATCGATTGTTTGCAGAGTTATTGATAAAATACGATTTTTTTAAACGAAAATTACCAGTTTTCAGAGTATCACTTGCGCAAAGCATTTTGAGAAAAAGGTCTGAAAATAATTGAGTCACTTCCTTGATTGGTCAACAAAATAAACTGTTGACAGAATTTCAAAAATCGTCTTCTACTTCCTCAAAATAATTTAGTTTTCATTTGACTTATGAAAATGCCTAAAAGATCACGTTTTTTGATAATGACTGATGGATAAAATGATATAAGAAAACGAAATTCAAATGTAGTCAACAGTTTATGCTCTATATGTACTAAGGTATATTTTCTGCAAGTTTCAAAGAGTTTCATAAAAACCTCACGCTTAAGCCACTTTTTAAAGTTAGGAAAATAAGTTTCGAAAAAAGCCCGTTTCAAGATTCAATTTTGTATGTTATCTAATGTAAATTGTTTTATTTAAATGCGTCTAATTTTGTTAACGCATCAAGTTTTTATATCTGTTAAATTTCAAAACATTCTTACAATTGGGTTTTAAGATAAATTTTCTTTCTTCGGCGGTGTCTATGATTCGGGTAGAGAATCGAAGCCGATTTTCAATTCTGTTTGCAATTTTTCAAGAAAGCTGAATTCAAGAAAGTTATAGCTTATTTAGAATCGAAGCGCTATATCTTCTTTAATTTTGGATATTTTACAGAAAATCAAACAGTTCACAAAGAAAGTATGCTATAATTTATTAAAATATAATATAAAAAATCATGTTAAAATCGAATTGAAAAAAATAAAAAAAAAGATTTTTTTTTGATATTTTGGTCAAAAATCACCAAGGTCCTACCTTAAATTATATTAAAGTATATACTTTACCATAATATCGATACAAACATGCTCAGACTATAAACTGAAAATACTCCAAAATTATCATAACTTTGTAATGAAAACTCACGTTGGCGACGACTATAATATATTAGATATACTTATACGCTTAATGTAATGCCTCGTATTGAAGGCTCGGCGGTATAACTCCTGTTTTGGAGACGAATTTTCCAGAACGTAGAGCTCGACGCACAGGCAAATCCGCGAATCCCCACGGTAGGGTACGTATATATATATATATATATATACGGAAAGGTAGTATGGTAGAAAGGCCTTTGCTGCGCGCTGAGAGACGGAAAAGTGAGCGCCTTGTAAATACGGTTCTCGCCCGTTCGCGCTCGCATTACAGGATATACTAACATTAAGCGTAAAACATGTCAGAAACTTGCCATATTGCATTCTCGTAAAAGCTCACGTCGAAAAAAGGGCTGATTTATATTCCTTACAGCTTTTTTACGAGACCTCGCTTCAAAATTTGAGAAATTCTAGCTATGCGAGTAATAAGAAGCGCTGTAACAAAGTCTAAGTATGTTGAAAGTTCCTAATTTTACACAAACTATGTAAGATAACTGAAGTTAATATTTTTATTAGGTACATTAAAAGTTTTTTTTTATTATAGTAGTAATTTCCACCATTTATTTTGCGAATACCTTTACGTACAAAGTGTAAAGCTTTGAACGATTTTATACTTTGTTATGCCATTGTAAAACTTCTTTGAGCGATAAATATGATTTCAAGCTTGCAAGCACTTAATGGTATTCTCCACTATGAGATAGTGCTAAAAGTAGCGACGCTATTGGATTTCGCCAAAAATTTTCATTACCTATAGGTTACAAATGTCTACTGTAAAGATATAAAATAAGTTTTTCTAATTCTATTAACCTTGAAGTAAAAAGATTTATGTTTGAGTTACTTCTTATCAGATTTAATTAATGAATTTGATAAGCCCAGTAAGTTACAATGATTGCAATTTATAATATCCAAATTTTTCAATGTTGTATAAAAGAATCGCTTTTTATTAATTTTACATTACAGTAATGTAATTTTTAAAAGATTAAAAATTTTTATAATTTGTTGGAATATTGCTATGTTTTAGCATATGTATGTGTGTAACTGTAGTTATACACTACTACATGTTTGTACAAAAATGAATTGACTTACTAAGAAATGTCCCAATGACATAAACTGGAATACGAGATATAGAAAGGAGTGGGGAACTATATGATTCAGCCCCGATATTCTCTTATGCCCTTTTGTCAAGTGTTTTTAGTCGTACTAGAGCATCTAGCTAGAGCAGTCGCACATTACTGACGTTATTCCTTCTTGTGCGAGTTTGAATAAACGAAAGTTATCTTATTTGAAATATACATTGCATATTATCATTTATTTAACATCCATTTCCAACATAATTTATAGTTATTTTTTAAATTGTTTATTTTTAAATTAAATTATGGTGTAAAATAAATATTGCTTCCTCACATAAGAAGTTTTGCAATGATGCGAAATCGTTTTTTAATTATAGATAATTTGTATAAATATGTATGTGTGTGTGAATGCGCATGGGTGTCCGTAAGCGGTCATCTCTTATCCACCATTTTAATACAACTTTATAACATATGTTTGTTTTCAATCATACGTATACATTTCACTATGCTGCTGTCTATATTAGAACATGTATAAATATAAAAACTTCTATATGTTTCTATAAATTGATAATAAAATTATTAATAATTAACCATTCACAAAACAAAGTAGCTTTTTTAGAAAAATATCATGTTTGAAAGATAAATGCAGTATATTTATCTGAAAATCATCCTACACAATTTGAGTCGCTTATTACATATCAATTAGCAGATTTTAGAAATAGCGGATCCAGCGGATTTTAAGTTTATCCATGAACATTAAAATAATGATTAGATTTTTATGATATACTACATCCTATTACATAAATATCCCACAATATGATATGTCACATTGTAATATTGCAGTGATATTCTTTATCACTGGGCAATGATAAATTCCAACGCAAGATTGCTGCATTAATTCTACAATATTACATTGTGATAAATCACATCGTAATATACGTAGTACGTTACTGCAATATTGTTATGTGACATATCACTTTGCAATATTACATCAATATTATTACAAGTTTACAGGATGACATTTCTTGATGCATGTCATATTAATATTGTCAAAACATTTCTACAATGTTTCACTGTGAAAAATCACATTGAAATATACGCGAAATATCTTGTAATATCATTATATGACGTATTACTTTAAGATATTACAGCTATATTCCTGAAAGATTACAGAATGACATTCCTGGATGTATTTCAAACTAATACGGTGAAAATATTTCTATTATATCATATGGCAATAAATCATTTGTTTAACGATAACATTTTTATTTTATCGTTTTATTTTGCGAGAAATCTTGACTAACTGTAGAAATGTTTTAATAATGTAGATAGTAAGGGTTACGTAAAAACAAATCGAAAGAAATCGATTATTGTCATTGCACATTATTTGAAAGTCAAAGGAAATTATATACACTTTCGATAAAATAATAATAATATTGCTGGAATGTCACTGAAATATTACCCAGTATTTCCATTATTATTGTGTACTGCAATATTTCCCGTTCTCACCGCAACAAGTAATACCCATAATAATATTGTATTGTTGTGATGTTACTGAAATGTTGCCTGATGACACCAAAATATTGTACTTATATTTCCCGTAATATTCCTGTGATAAAAACGCCACGGATATTAAATGTTGCTACAGTTTCACTGCAATATTACTGCTATATGTCACAGGAATATTTAATATTGCGTGTAGTACTCATGTGATATTGCTGCAATATCAAGTGCTATGCGGGATAAACTATCATTTTTTAATATAATTTAATTTGAGGGCTAGACTTATGAAAGTTATCCCATTGATCGGTTTGCTTAAAAGTAAAAGTAAATATTATAATTTCAGTACTACAATACAAATGTCTCTTATGCAAATTTACATTGTTACACCCTTCATAAAGTATAAGGAGGCGATAATGGTTTAGTAATATCTGAAAACAATGAATGTTATAAAATCCCATTCCTAAAATTCGTACCATACTTACTCTTTAGACACTGCTTTGTATCATCGGTAATCTCAGTATAATAATTAGCCTACGACTAAAAAAACTATTTAGACTAAGCTTGTAATCTCGCGTTATTTAAGCATAAAATAAAAAGATAGCTGTGAAGCTAGTCTAGCTAGTTATCGGTCGAATATACTGTATTCATTGAAGAGTAGCGTAAGTGCAAGTACAGCAGAGTCGATGTGGCAAAAGGACGCATGTGCAGCGCTGAAACGGCGTGAAACGAGCGCTGAAAGGGCAAAAGAATGAACTCGCGCGTTCCCAGAGTATAATAGTGTATACGTATGGTTGGAGGGAGGCTGTAGTGCGTGGGGCGAGGGAAAACACAGTACAGTTGTCGCATTATCGGGCATTTAAATCGCAGTCTAGTGGCGCACGAGGACGAGGTGCCGATGTGTAGTCGCGCGCCGGCGGCGTTCCGTGTACATATAGAGGTATAGGACACAGGCGCACGAGACGAGCGCGACGAGCGCGACGAGCGCGACGAGCGTGACGAGCAGACGCGTTGTCATCGCGCTCGCGACAATGCCTCCCTAGTCGCGCCTCTAATGGATGCAATTAAAAGGCATAATGGCCCGGACGGGATCCCAGCATCTACCTGGCCGCCTGCCTACCTCTTCGACGGCGGCACGAGCGACAGCGGCAGTAGCAGCGAAGACAGATCTGACGGCGTCGCAAGTGCAGGGGGAGAAAGATGGGGCGAAGAGCGCGCTCGCTCCGGTGCGGCTTCCCTCGACGAACTTAGCGCTTTGGGAATTTCGGGATTTCGAGCCCCCGCTCCGCGAAGTGCAGCCGAGATATAGCGAGACGAGGAGGCGGACGAGAAATCGAGTGGCGCAGCGCGAACGCACGGTACAGATATAGAGATCTCCCGAGGAGCCGGCAGGCAGCTGCGGACCCTGCAGGGAGCGCGGAGGCGGACGCAAGCTCTCTCGCTCTGCTCCTACTTCTCCACGGATACAGGCTACCATCGATTTTACGCGGCCCGCCGCCGAGCGGAGAGCTTGGAGCGAGGGAGGCGCCAGGTACGCGCGGCCCGCTGCGACAAAATCACATTCAAATATAAAGAAAAGGGAGCGAGGAACGATGCCTGTCCCGACTCTACTGCAACTTAATTAAATTGCATTTTAAACTGCACTCGACTTGTGTGCGTGCGCGCCTTATCCTATATCGGCAGATTCGCCTACTTATACTTCTCGAGACGATACTCGTTTCTTTTTATATGCGCACGGGGGGGAGCGTTATTTTTAAATCGATATAGGCATTTAAGAGATATATTGCATCCGCAAGGTACAATATACATCATTTTCTCATCTTATGTGAACAAATATTTTATTATAGGGGTTGCAAATATTTTGACAATGTTATGCTTTACATGGATTGAATGCACATTGTACCATTCGAGTATTTTACATTGTCCGCACGCTTCTCCGAGTCCCGAATGGAACTGTTCATGTGTACTGTTATGAATAATAAGAACAGTAACCCGTTCGAAAAAACCTTCAAATGTACGACTATACATTTACATAAGTAACTAAATGCTCATATTAGAAAGCTGCGATTATTTCTTAATGATTTTTAAGCTTATACTTATTAAATCATTTACTTAGCAGTTCTTTATGCATTACTTTTTATTTTCACAGCATATACGCCTGTCATTCGCTAATTTTTTGTGCGTAAAATCATTTGAGTTTTAAACCAATTCTTACTGCATAAGGGGCCGTCTTTTTTTGAAAATTTTAGACCATCTTTTTCCCCCTCGTAAGACATTTTCATTAATTTTCCTATATATTGAGTATACACTTAAGAATAATAAAAGCCTACCCTCCCCCCTCAAAACCTTACGTAATGTATGGACGAACCCTAATATTATAATATTATTTCAAGTTTATCGTATTATTTAAAAAAGATATATATATATATATATATATATTCTTATAATTTAACCATGAATTATTGCATTCAACTGCACATATAAGAATTGCAGTTGAAAATTGAGTTTTAAATAAAATAAAGAATAGTAGTTATTAAAGTTTAGAAAGCAGCGCTCATTTTTTCCTCTGCGATTTTACTCCAAAGCTAAACTTCTACTCGAACAGCTCAATTACCGTACTAACATAGCTGCAGAAAGTTAGCGCATTAATACGTAAGATAACAAAGCAACTATAGGACCGTAATTTATAACAAAATTCTTTGAAAAAAAAAAGATTCTCGAAGTTGCTTCATCTCTACGCCATGATTTAAAGCTGTGTTTTTTCTTACTTGCAGGTACATGACGAAAGTTGGGAGGAGCGTGCTGGGCGCATTGCTGCTGACTACATGTGTTGGTAAGTGTTCGGCGTTCGCAAATAAACCTCGAGAACTGCTCGACTGAACTTTCCGTATTTCGATTATGTGGAGTTACCACATTCGCGAGCCCCGGCTATTATCCCCGGCCTCTGCATTTCAAGGAATTGTGTGTTTTATCATTAGCCCGGGCAAACCTAGACTATTCGAAAAGTTTCTTCATATGAATATCCAATAGAAACTGGCTTTCGGAGACTGCTTTGTGTGAAACAAAATTAAATTAGTTTTTGAATGTACATATAAAAAGAACGGAATTGCGTTTTCAGTACTTGCTCTGCGACTCTGCATACTATAATTGCGATCAATAAGGGATTAAATATTTGAGCCGATTATACAGTTCACGTTGAAGAAAGTTGTAAGTTTTTATCAAGATAGTATAACTGAATAAAATTATTAAGAAAACGATCTTAATCAATTATTCCGAATTATGCTTATAAGTATAGTTAACAGAAACTATAATATACTAATTTTTGTTAATAATTACAGAACTGACATTGCGATTCTGTATATAATTATAGGATTATAGAGACAAATATTGTATAAAAAAATGTTATTAACTTAAAACATCTTTAATACTTAATTAAAAGACATCTGGCGTATTTCTTGGCATTTGAGAGTTCAAAACTGTAAACATTTTCATTTTCGTATTCGTTACCAATAAATGTTATCAGAAATGCCTGTATTATTGAACAAACTTGTTTCATGTTGCATGTTTTCATCATGAACACCAGATAAGAATTTTCAGAATGAATATCCTAATAGACATAATTGATATAGTATTTGAAATGTTAAAATAAAGAAAATGCTTTTATATTTAGCTATGAGAGATTTTTTAGTAGTTTACTTTCCAGGTAACTTCAATAAATTAGATTTTCGGTCAGAATTCCTTAGCAAAACTTTTGGAACTTACAAAAATATATATTTTTCCTATTATTATTTTTTTTCTGAGAGCTAATAATTTCAATATAATAAGGATTAAACACAGCATGCTTTTATGGTCATTTTTTCGGTACTCGAGGGGTAAATAATATTTTAATAGTTCCTGACTAAGGCAAGACTTAATCATTATTTATTGTTAAAACAGTATCCTGTGATAATTATAAAATCATTTTCAACCTATACTTTTCATAGTCATGATATCCATAACTCACTTCCATTTTTTTATATCACGTGTTGCGTGTACATAATGTGACGAGTCCGGAGAAGTGCAATAAATTTATATAATTATTTTTAAGTAAAAATGAATTTTAAGCAATTTAAAACATCTGTAATTTACTTTAAAAAAATGCTTTAATTTTAATCTATGGTTATGAATAATAAAATTAATGTAATAAATTATGCACGGCAGTAATATATATTATGTTAATATAATTAATTTGTTAGTTTTCATGAATCAATAAATAATTTAATGGTAATATAGAAAATTTATGATGAACAGATTGGACAATTTACATAAATTAATAATTTTAGATAAATTGAATAAACAGAATATTTGTAATTTCGCAATAAGGGCTATAGACGCAGGAATCACTTAGAAAAATGGGATTCCGTTAGTGAGTGATGTAGAATCGTACGGGCAGTGCATAAAGTAAGCCAGCAAAAACCGCAAGAACTTGCCGAAGGCAGAGTAGATCCTAAACCGACTTGCGTCGATCCACAGGAAGTGGATCTGAGGAAAGTGCGCGGAATGTATTATCCATGTACGCGCTTCACTGCACTCAACATTATCGGAAACTTGCTGATCCCGCTCCATAGTGAATGACTATGGATCGACCGCGCTTGCTTATCAAATCTAATAAAATTGATTGGATTTCTGCGTGATATCGATACGTCGTTTGTTTATAAGCGAGGTACAACGGTGAAAGCACGTCAATAAAATGGTTTCTATCGAATATGTAATATAATAATTTATTCATTTTATGCATAGTATAGAAAGTTCATAACAAACAATTGTATTATACATTATGTACGGATAATAGCAGTATATTACTAATTCTGTAATACATTGTTATAATACATATTGCTTAATTCATTATTTATTTATTTATTTTTTTAGTAATCATTTAAATATTATATACAAAAAAATAAATTAAACATAAAGTAAATTTGATTTTTTAACTGAATCTATATTAAATTTTTAATTTAAAGTTACGTATACCCTTGATTCTAAAAACATATATTACTCAGAAAGAGATTACTCTCAAAGAAACAGTGTGAATATCTCCATTTTTCTACTACGATTATGCTAGCCTGTATCCATAAATATCTCCTTATTATAAACTCAGACCGTTGAAGTTTAATAATACTACTTGTTTTATTATTATTATGATTTTAAATTAAAAAACATGTAAAATTTCAGTCTGTAGCAATGTGAACGAGCCTCCGATTTTCGAAGGCTCGGGGTACCCGATGGGATGGACGTTAAACGAAGCAACGCCAGTCGGTTCTAAGGTTTTCACACTAAAAGGCCACGATCCTGAAGGCTCGCCAGTTAAATACGGTGTACAGCTCACCGATAAATTTGTGGTTGATCAGCGAACTGGTGTCATGACTTTAGCTAAGGCTTTGGATCGTGAGGTAAGTGAATTATATTACTCGAAGCTTTTCAAACACTTTTCTTTATTTAGAATTTATATGGATTACGAAAGTAAATTGATGGACAAGCTACATTTACTCGTATAATATGTCCAGATTTTACATAAGGTTGAATATCCCCTATATCATATACTATTGCGCAATTCAGCTGATGTTGGTGGTGGTGGTTCGAAGAAATCGTAGATTATGATGTATGATATCAATATAAATGTTTCACGCGTCATCCGCCTTACGGACTTTGTTTCGTAAACGTTAAAGTAAATTCGTTACTATAGTGTTAAGCAAATAATTATATATAGTGAGATATTCAATAAGTTAACCCAAGTCAACACTGCCCTCGTTGTTACATATTACGTATCGCCAAACTTTTCAGTGGCATAGCTTACCGTCTGGATATTTTTATCGTTTTATATAGTATAAGGAGAAATGTATTTACGTATCCATTCTCCTGCACGATTTTTATGGCTCACGCAATAAAAATCGTACAAATTTTGCGTTCAGTGACCTGCACCCTTCAAACTTTATGAGCTTTTTATTTGTGGAAAAGATTAATAACATGCTTTATTAAATTTATTATTATACCTATATGTTTCGTACGTTACTTTTATTTACAATGAACGCGCACTTCACTAGCAACGAGAGTTCACACCTTCCGGGAAATGGATTTGGATAAGGCTTTGGTGGTTTCTGGTACCTAAAAATGATGCTTACTGGGAGAATGTTGGAGATTTGGAAAACGATATTTGCTGAAACTTTGAGAGGTGTTTTCTAACACCTAAAAATAAAGTGTAGCACCTATAGTTTTTTCCAATGGGTCCTTATTCTCGAGATATCAGCCAATTGATCTCAATTGTGCGCTATTTCAGTAAAAAATGGTGCCTCTAATACTGATCTTTGTTTCGCACAAAACAAACAAACTATTAATCTGGACCATTAGCTATTAACTTTCAAAACCGTGATGAAAAATGCAACTAAATTCAAGAATTTTATCTCTTTTAAATACAGTGATTTTTAACGTAATTTTCATCGATTTCTTTGAATATTAATAACTTTGACCCAGATTAATATTTTTTTACGAACCAGACATGAAATTAAAGCTCCTTTAGTCTACTTTTACGTTTGGGTAATATTTTTTAGCATAAAAACTTAAAATGCTATGATCAGAAGTAGAGTCACCATTTCTTTTTACTTAAATAGCGGACACTTGAGATCATTTGGTGGCTATCTCGAGTATAAGAGCCTATTGGAAAAAAATAAAGGTGCTACACTTTATTTTTAGGTGTCAGAAAACATCTCTCAAAGTTTTATCAAGCATCGTTTACCAAACCCCCGCACTCTCCTAATTAGTCTCCCTAGTTTGATTTAATGAGCTCTTGTTATTAAGGGAGTAGACTTAAGTTAAACTCTAAACAATTTTTTTGTAATGATTTCATAAAATTTTTTTCTTTTAAAAGCGTTATCAAGAATTTGAGGGTTACATCGGTAAACATAAAGGTATTACCAAGTATTTACAGTGAAAACATTTTTAAAATGAGTGCTTTCTAATTCTATTTTTTTTTCGTGAAAAATGCCCAAAACACAGTAAAAAAAATAGGCTGGCAAAGTTATAATTTAAGGGCTATAATTTAAGCTTTATTTCATATAAAAATATCAATATATTTGAAAATACATGACAAATTAAAGAATGTAAAAAAAATTAAATTTCCTTCTATATTCATGCATTTGTATGCACAATCTACCATTATTAATACCTTTTATTACTTTTTGGGGTCATTTTCTAGGATAAAACCTTGTGAAATACTGTGAGAAGTAGATGTACCATTTTTTAGTAAAATAATGCATTTTTGGGTACCAGATATTATCTCCTAAAGCCATATTTGTTTTTCGGGAGGGGGGGGGGCATACTTCTTTTTATATTTATAAAACTAATAAAGAAGATTTTATTCGTTCAAAATGTCTGGACCTAAATTAAATAAACAAAATATATTAACTTTTACTCATTATAAACTAACATTTGCAGAATGCTTTTTCGTACATATACGTGTATACATATACATACAGACAGACGTTTTTAAAGAACCTATTTTTTTCTGATTCGCGCAATCTTAAAAACATTAAAATTTTTTAAAATCTCTGATTCCAAAATTTTTAGCGTTACAAAGCTTTTGCGGTGAGAAAGCAAAAACGGGTCATATTGGGTATACTTATATCTAATGAATCTCTGTAGAATTATCCCATATAAATATTCTGAACTAAACTAAAAATTTATTTTGATAAATGTTCAAGTATAAGTGAGCCATATTGAATAATATTTCATTAGAAATTTGAAAGAAAATATGTACCATATATATACATACGGAACAATGGCCACTGTAGTGAAAGTATGGCTACTGTTAGCTGTCTTTCTCCTGAATCAGAATTCTGATTTTATACATATAAAGCTTGAAGTTGCGACAACGCGCGAATAAAATTCGAAATTCTTCTTACATCCGACAATATTTTGACACAGAAGTATTAACTGGTTTTTCTCGTCTCTGGCCTTGTGGCCGGGGTCTGTTGATGCAGTCCTCTCTCGCTGGATAATTCGACACACGGCTGTTCCTCGTTTTTATTTCCCTGAAAGTAGCAGAGGCTCTGCGGTTGACGTACTTCCGATTTCGAGGCGCACAATCCGGCCAACAGACGCCGCCTTATGCCGCCTCGGCGCATCGCCGCACCGGCTGGCTTTCCTTCATTGTGCGCGCCCGTACATATAACCTACCTGTGCGATGTAACTCGATTTTCTCCTTTTCGTAGCTCTTTGTATTGCTTTTTCAAGGAAGCGCAGCCGCGGCGCATTGTGCGACGCATCGCTAGACCGACAAAGCCCAATAGAGGAAGAGAGACAGAAAGAGATAGAGAGAGAGAGAGAGAGAGAGAGAGAGAGAGAGAGAGAGAGAGAGAGAAGCGTCGCGCTGCAGAACCAGACGCATTTTTCTATCTGGTTGAAAACTGAATTCTTCTCGTGCACCCCTTTTTTATCTTTAAGTATTTTTTGCCTTCATCTGATCGGGTATTTTCAAATATGATCTCTCGGAATTCTCTCTATTCTTCCTATTCCTTTATTTGTCGTAAACCGTATACGCGCGTGGCTCTATTTCTTTGCAATTTTTTCCTTCATAAAACTCTTATCTTACAATAAGTATTTTAGGCTGAAATAGCTGAGACATCGCATCGTTTTTTGTAGTATTATGTCATTGGTTTATTGATCGATAAAACTCTGATCGTTTTCATCTATTCACGCGTTATGGACAAATAGACGGGGTAATCTATTTTCAAATTCCATTTCATTTTTTACTCTGCGCATCTGAAAAATAAGTTTGAAAATTGATTTTGAAACAAAAGTATTTAAGTGTCATTCATTTTTTAAAAATTGTTTGCGCATGGTAATTTGCAAGAGTAGGAGAAACCCAGTAAAGTGAACATATGGCTAAAGTGAATCTTGTTTAATGTATCTACGATAAAGTATTATTTAGGCCTAATTTTAATTTTAGTCAAAGACAATGTAGTGAAGAAAAGATATTTAAAAAGTTTCAGTACCCTAGAGGAATAGATTTCTATGCGAAAATGGCTCAATATCCAAGTTATTCGGACATTTAGCACATAGTTTATTACATTTCATCAGATTTTAGGACAATAAATAATTGTATAAAGTTTAACATTTTCACCCTTGGGTGACGAGGTGTTTTGAAATCAAACTACATAGAAAAAATATAGAAGTCTGCAGTTACATAGAGAGTAGAGGAAAACTTATTAAAAAAATTGGCAAATGTTTGTCATTGTGGAGTCCATCGTGACTTCCCTCGGTGCAAACGTTGCAAAATTTATTTTTAATAGCTGAAAATGATTTTTGCTTAAGTGTGCTGAACTGTACCGAAATGTTCCAAAAGTATGCCTAATGTCTGAAATGTATATATATAAAAAATGTAGCACATTTTGGGATACTTTGGTACACTTTCACACATGAATTATTTTCTCAAATATTTTTGAACGGTGTGTTAAGTTGGCCTACAAGTCTTCGAGGATTAAAATAGATTGTAAGCTGCCTACAATAAGAATCTTCATAATTGTTACAGCAATTATAGATAAAATGTTGTCAATTTTTAAAGCGATCTCCAGAGTATGTGATTTTATCAGTTTGTAACGTTCGAATGACTCGCTACTGCGTTCACATTCGTCCAATTCAGCTAGCCCGCATGTATTCGCGCCAGATTGCCGTAGGAATTAGGAGTCCGGGCGTAGGATCGATTGACGAAGGCAGCCGACAGATGAGGGGCAATGGGTCGAAGGGAAATATAACGAGACGCCGGGTATCGGTATGTTCGCAGGAGGCGGACACGATAAGATTCCGAGTGACGCTGGAGGACTCGGTGCCGCAGGGTCAGCAGCCGAACATCGTCGGGGTGGAGGCGCACGTGATCATCCTCGACGAGAACGACAACCCGCCGCAGTTCGTCGGCGTGCCGTACGAGGCGGTGGCCGCCGAGGACTCGCCCCCGGGCACGACCATTCTCCCGGCCATCCGGGTAACGGATCCCGATCTGCTCGGCGAGAATATTCAAGTCACTTGCATACCGCAGCCTCAGGTGAGCCAAGCACGCGTATCTACCTACCTATTATACATAGATATACATCTATGTATAGTGTCTATGCGACACAGCCGCGTCTTCCGAGCTCAAATTGTGCGCATCCTCGCTGGCTGCTTTCCTTACTTTTATTTCTTTTTTACTTTTCTAATGCAAAGTATTTCGATATGTGGCTATATAGTGAACAGATTTTTTCTTTTGCAAGGTTTATGTACATTTAAAGCTCTGCTAAATATTGAATTCATTTTTTAACAAGCTCAGTGGACACGCAAAATTATTTCATGTAAAATATAAAAAACAGGATTCCCAAGCCACCCTAGTCGCGGGGGCTATTGTTATCACTTGTAAGTCAATTAAAAATGCATTTTATGTTACAACAAAATAGTACGTTAATAAGTAATCGGTCAAAAATTAAAATACTACAACCAAAAATGACGTAATAGAAGCGTTTGGTATGCGCTAGCAGAATAACAAAAATTAATTATTTGTATTACTGCAAATTGAAATCATCTTAAAATTCATAAATAATATATATTATTTACCATCACGGACCCAGTTCCTGATCAGCTAAGAGCAATTCCTGATCAACTCTGATTTCCATAAAAGCCAATTACGATTAAACTTTTTAGACTTTGAACATGAAAATCTAAATAGTAGATAGTTATATCTGCAATCTTCAAAAAAGTTTTTGCAGCAACAAGTTTAAAGTAATATTTTACGTAAGAAAATGATCAGAAATTGGGTCCTGATCAGGAACTGGGTCCGTAGCGGTATACATATTGAACAACATTATCCCTCGTTTGGCTCGGGCGAAGAACGTCCCATACGCTCAAAAGCCAACATACCCACCAGTGTCGAAAAGTACTATTTCTCTTTTACGATGTAATTTATGTCTCGTTTTTATTTTATATTATTTATATACCATATGCATTCCTCTTCAATACGTGGAAATTAAATATAGAGTTTTGTATTAAAAAAATATTTATTTTGTCGAACATAATTGTATTCATAATTATATTCGTGTTTTCTTCCACCAAAAACGAAGTGTAGCACTTTCAGTTTTTTCCAATGGTTCCTTATTCTCGAGATATCAACCAATTGATCTCAATTGTGCGCTATTTTAGTAAAAAAATTATGCCTGTACTTCTGACCAAAGCTCTTCAAGTTTTTATGTTAGAAAAATGGTTTAAATGGAACTAAAAGTAGACAAAAAGAGCTTTAATTTCATCTTTGCTTTATGTCTACTTTTTGTTAAGTTTGGGTAATTTTTTCTAGCATAAAAACTTGAAGAGCTATAATTAGAAGTAGAGGCACCATCTTTTACTAAAATAGTGCACAATTGAAATCAATTGATTGATATCTTGAGAATAAGGGCCCATTGGAAAGAAACTAGAGGTGCTACACTTCATTTTTAGGTGGCAGAAAACACCTCTGAAAGTTTCAGCAAATATCGTTTTCCAAACCTCCGACACTTTCCTAGTTAGTATATAAAACAATATATGTAACAATAGTACATTATGCATCAAGGGAGTAAAGTGGGCAATGTACGCACTGTGTGACGTTGCCGACCGAGCGAAGCGAGGTCGGCATTTCACACAGTGCATGCTTGCCTACTGTACTCCAGAGGTGCGTATACAACTTTTCACCACACCCCCGTAAAGAAATGACTGTACGCATCTCAGCAGGCCGTACAGTACTCCATGCTCTGCCTAGAAGTAAAGTGACTTGTGTACGCGCGACGCGCTGTTTTACCGCTCGAGACGCAGTCGAGAGCGGAAAAAGACGCATCGCGCATGCGCAAGTCACTTTATTCCCTAGGCAGTCCATGGGGTACTGTACGGCCTGCTGAGAGGGCGTACAGTCAGTACTTTACGCGCAGTGTGGTGAAAATATTTGAATGAAGGATAAACATCAACTTTTTTTGGCTTTATTTGCCTGTAATAATAATAAAAATTTGAAGTAAAATAAGAATGCATATCGTTATCATAACTATGTCATAGGGTGAAAATATATAGGACATCAAACACTTCATTACTTATAGTAAGTTATATATAAAATATTACATTTATATTACCACATGATATATTTAGTCAAAAGTAACAATTTTATTGGAGACTAAAATCTAGGATTCTAATGGAACTTGGTAAGCTGTTTCTCCAATATGAACGATGGCTTCTGTATTATCCACAGTTTGTTTGAGTGGGTCTTAGTTTATGAGATGCTGTACAGTCAAGTGGCATATGGCTTAATAACTGAACTTAGCATTATGCTGAAGTTCAAACATTGTATATCCCCATCTTCTTAAAAGATTAACTTTGATGGTTATTTAGAAAATGCATTACTTTTTTAACTGAATGAACATACAGCATAATATACATGATGTAAGAAAAGTACGGAAACCTTGGAAAATATCAAAAGGAAAGCATTTTCGTTGAAACTGAATGAACGTACAGCATAATATACACGATCTAAGAAAAGTACGGAAACCTTGGAACATATCAAAAGAAAAGAATTTTCGTTGAAAACATTAAATAAGATTGCCACAATTGTTTTTACCACACAGACTGATCATGTTTTGCAGGGTATACCCACTTCTTACAATCTGTATATGCGGTATAAAATACGAAAACAATTAAGTTCGTTTCTCTAAAAAACACAACTATGGTAAACATAGCACAAATATTAGTATTGTAAAATTAGGTGAACCCATTACCCCGCTTCGACCCAACATGCATTGAGAAAAAAAATTAATTATATCAACTAAATATTTAATCATAATGTTGCAATGAAATATTTAATTGATTCAATAAATGTCTATTATATTCAATGCTATATTTATTTCGTTAAATTAAATATTAAATCAAATTATTTTTTTGTGTATGGTATACATTTTTTTCTCTGTGTGGTATACATTTTTCATTGATATCATCTTACTTGTAATAATAAAATAGTCGACAAAACTTTGTAAAACTCCAAATCTGCATTTTTTTTGTTGAAAGTGCTTTTCCAGTATGTCGGCTTAAATAACAAAAAATGAGAAAATTAACATGTTTTTATTTGCAATCAATCGAATATTCTTTAGTGTTAACGTCGTCTAATTGCATTGAAATTCTGGATCGGGTAATATACAGATTTGTATTAAAAAATTGTAAGTTTTAACTGGAATTTTCTTTTTCATTTCTCACACAATATTAAGTTATTTTGGGTCTCAAAATTGTTAATTGAGTCGAAAATATCCGTGGAATGCAAAGAAAAGCCAATATGATAGGCTTCTAACTTTAAAACAACCATGTTTCTCAACATTTACGATTATACGACCATTTTTACATGAAACTTTCGGATCGAATAACATAAAGTTATATATGTTCTTCGGAATCTACGGTATTTTTGGTAACACGGGGGTTTAACATCATATTAATCCGTAATATTGGAAAAACATTTAAGTTTTGAGAAAAAAGAATTGCAAGATTTAAAAAGATCATAATGTACTCGAAAAAATAGGGTATAAGTTTTACGAAGATCCGTCGACATTTTTGATCATAACGAGATGAAAATAATGTAAAATTTGTGCGATATTGCGCCGAACCGAATTAATTAGAATGTGAATTATCCAATAACTAATTTTAAGTAAATTGAACGGCTTTGTAATCACTTCATCTATAATTACCAATCAAAAGTTTCGATGTATTTATTTTGTGCAGTTGACTTTTAATTTCCAATTTGACCGGGCAATTCTGAAGGTTTAATTAATGAAACCTAAACATACATTTCTGTGTAACGAGGATTATAGATGTTGAACTTGTTTTCTAAAAAAATATTCCAAACGTTCTTAATTTTGTAATATTATAAAATATATTAAAAGCATTTATAAATCGTTCAAGTAATGATTAATGTTAATAATGATGAATAAGCAAGTTTCTTTGTTAATACCTTATAATAAGTAATAAGTAAAGTAAATTTCATTAAAGATGCGGGGAAGTAAAATATTTGAATATTCTTATCAAGAGCGAGCCGTAAGTTCTTGAAAAGCTCAAGTACTTATTGCCCATCTTTTGACTATAAAGAGGAAGCTACTGTTCTGAGAATATAGTGCAGCGTAAAAGACGCCGAACGTATACGTTTCATTACAGTTTCCTGATGCTTGCACTAAATTCGGCATTGTCAACATTGAAAGGAGCCAAGACACTTACATCGGGGCACTTGTTCTTCAACAGCCATTGGACTACAAAGAACGACCTTTTTACCAACTTCTACTTCAGGCTAGTGTGAGTCTCCTTTCTTCTTTTATCCAACTTTTTTCGCCATGAAAAAAGAAAGACACATACCGAATTTGGGAAAGATTTTTCCATGTTGTGCTTTTTCCACTCGCGCAGGATGGTATGAACAGTAATACGACTGGGGTCGAGATTAAAGTCACCGACATTCAGAACAGTCCGCCGGAGTTTTTGGATTCGTTGACTGGGGTTGTTAAAGAGGACGATCCAATTGGGACTTTGGTCATGACTGTTAAGGCAAGAGATGGAGACCGTGGAATGCCGAGGAAAATCGTTTACGAACTAGTCACAAGTAAGACATTTATTTCTTTGTTCACTGTCATTAGCATAATTTTACCTTCTTCTATTTACTTTAGCATACGAATTCGTTTAGCTACTATCGACCCACTAGAAAAAGTTATGATTTCAAAATTCAGAATTTTTTTGCGAAGGTTTAAATCTATGATGATTTTGATTTAAAAATGATGATTATAAGCTGAGTTTATTTTAAATTTGCTTTTCTTCCGGAAAAAATGTAACTCCTGTGGTTTTAAAGAGTAGTGGATAGTTTATGCATGGGTCGTAACAATAAAAGTCGGAGGCAAGCTTAAGGGATGATTTACATCACTGGTTGCAGGCTTGCGTTTAAAGTTTAAGCTTTATAGACACTTTTACGGAGTATATACATATAAATCATTAATACGTGAATCGTAAAAATAATTCCTTCAAACTATAATACTTCGTGAGCATTTTTGCGTAATAGTTTTACTTTTTCCGTACTCTCTATATAAACTTTATCTTGGAGCGTGCAATGTACTCGATATGGCACTCCAATTTTATAAATATCTAAAAATTTTACAGAGCATATATATACACCCCTGACACGTACATTGAAAAATATAATATTTGAAACTAATAATGCGCTAGCCGAAGTAAATATTATTAATATCTAACTTAAAGCCGCCTAAATGAAATTTCTTAATAAAATTTCTATCTCTCCTGATTGGTCGCATTCTTGAGTTCAAGGCTGAATGCCGAAATTTGTGGCATTAAGTTTCTCGAAGGTCGAAAACTTTTCTCATCGGCGACAGTGCGTATACGGCGTCTGCAGGGCTTTGGCGCAGTGCTCGGTAATTAATTCGCCGCGACCAAAAGAGAAAGCCGCCGCGCGCTTTGAGTAGACAACTGTTTCGGGCGACAGGATGCAGCAGGCAGCCCTAAGCGCGTTAATAATTAAGCAATCTTTCTGAACTTTGGTCCTTCTGCCGGCTCAGATCCGTTCGACTACTTCCTGCTGGACGCGGAGACGGGCGAGCTGCGCACGGCGAAGCCCCTGGACCGCGAGGCCCTGGAGAACTCGACGGGCGTGCTGAGCTTTCAGGTGAGGGCGCGCGAGGTCGTTGACGGGCAGCCGGGCAGCGACGCCTCGACCGTCAGCGTGGCCGAGGCCACGGTCACCATCAAAGACGTGAACGACGAGCCGCCCAGCTTCAACCGCAAGGAGTATAGCATCTCCATACCCGAGAACATCGCCGACGGCACACCCCTGCCACACTTGGACATGATGGTTCGCGATCCCGACGTCGTGAGTATATAACTGTAATACACTTGCCGAGCGCTTCAAAACGTGCACGCGGATAATTGCCGCGCCCGACTCGGCGCTACACTCAACTTTTTAGAGCTTTTTGGAATTCCCTTTTTTCAATTGAATTAACCTGCGCAGACAACAATTGCAAAACAATTGTTTTACTAATAAATTTTCTACAGTATTCTTTGCACAAATACAGTTTATAGTTTTCATATTTTATACAATTACACAAGCCCACAAAACAAAAGTTGAGTGTACTTTTGACCAGACCAACTTTTTCTTACGTATTTTTCGATGATGAATCCGAATCTGCAATAAAAATATCACCGTTGTTTTGCAGCATGTTTTTGAGTAAATGCCAAAAAACCCTATTTTTTATGGCTTTTTTGTGGTTTTTCAAAGGTAAAAAAAACGATGAGTGATACCATTATTTCGACTTCAGAAATTAATTCTACGGATCAAAATACATCGAAAACCATGGTTTAAATATTTTTTTCACGAATTCTTAACCCTTTGTACGGCCTTGAGAAGGCTAACGGATTAGAAAAAGCAAAAAATTCATTTAAAACTTAATTTAACATGATTAAAATTTAATTCTACAACTTAGAAAAAGTTCATAGGCATTGCAAATACTATCTCGGGGATTTTCGAGATCGCTGATAACGAATTTGATGTCAGATTTATAAAATATGGCTCCCAAGAGGCATTAGTGGGTGGCGAGTGGGGTAAATGAATCGATATTTAAAAAAAACGTGTGATAAGCAAAAGCTTTACTCTTATCGATATGACATTTTAAATTGGTTTTCGCTTACGCACACGTTTTTCTTCGAATGACCGATGTAAGGGGTTTCTTATACGTTTTCGTGGGGGTACGAATATAATTAAAAAAAAGAAGCTTATTCTGTTGTTACAAGCGTCGAGTTTTCAAACAAGATATTTAGAGAAGACTACTATAGGACTGAATAAATCCACATACAACTCAAAGATCAGATCGATGAGGCAGAAACCGATTCGAGTGAGAGTACGTCAAATGAGAAGGATTCAAGCGAATCCGATGAAAGCGAAGGAAAGCTTTCTTTGGACAGTGATGAAGAGTATGTCCCCATTAGTAAAGAGCGTACTATTGAAAAATTCGATCAAAAAAATCTTAATGGCTTATTTAGAAAGAGCGGTCTATCTAAAGAACAATCAGAATGTATGGCTTCGGAATTCAAGAGAAGAAATATGTTAATAAAAGAGACTAAGGTAAGCGTGTACCGTAACCGAGAGGAAAACTTTCGTAAATATTTCAAGGAAGATTCAAATCTAGTTTACTGCACGGATGTGAAAGGACTTATCGATGACTTTAAACCAAATTTAAACAAACCTGAGAAATGGCGGCTATTCATTGATTCATCAAAGCGCAGCCTCGAAGCAGTACTTCTTCACATCACGAACAAGTACGCTCCTATACCGTTATCACATTCAACTGTACTGAAAGAAGAGTATTCTAATCTTGAATTGCTTTTGACGAAAATAAAATACGAGGAACATAAATGGCAAATATGTGGAGACTTGAAAATTCTATCTATGATACTTGAACAACAATCTGGATTCACAAAATATCCATGTTATTTGTGTATGTTTGATAGCAGAGATAGAGCAAATCACTACAGAAAGAAAATTTGGCCATCAAGAGAATCGTTTGACCCTGGAAAACAGAATATTATAAAGGAACCACTCGTTGATCCATCCAAAATTTTGATACCGCCACTGCATATGAAGCTTGGATTGATAAAACAATTTGTCAAGGCCTTAGACAAGAATTAACAATGCTTTGAATATTTGGGCAAAGTATTTAATCGGAAATCAGATGCTAAATTAAGCGAAGGCATTTTTAATGGTCCTGAAATCCGTACTTTACTTTGAGATAAAAACTTTGACAAGGCTATGAATGATATTGAGAAGGCAGCATGGTCAAGTTTTAAAGAGGTATCAATGAGATTTTTGGGTAATACAAAAAACGTAAATTACATAGATATTGTGAAAAGAATGGTAGGTAATTTCGAAACGTTAGACTGCCTAATGAACTTAAAACTTCATTTTCTCGATTCACATGTTGATCAATTTCCAGAAAATAACGAGGACTTCAGTGAGGAGCAAGGTGGAAGGTTTCACCAAGATTTGAAAGAATGTGAACGCAGATTTCAAGGACGATGGGGCATAAATATGTTAGCAGATTACTGCTGGATGATGAAAAGAGAAGAAAACCCAAAAAGGGGACGAAAACGTGTCAGAAACCCCTTACATCGGTCATTCGAAGAAAAACGTGTGCGTAAGCAAAAACCAATTTAAAATGTCATATCGATAAAAGTAAAGCTTCTGCTTATCACACGTTTTTTTGAAATATAGATTCATTTACCCCACTCACCACCCACTAATGCCTCTTGGGAGCCATATTTTATAAATCTGACATCAAATTCGTGATCAGCGACCTCGAAAATCCCCGAGATAGTATTTGCAATGCCTATGAACTTTTTCTAAGTTGTAGAATTAAATTTTAATCATGTTAAATTAAGTTTTAAATTTTTTTGGCTTTTTCTGATCCGTTAGCCTTCTCAAGGTCGTACAAAGGGTTAAGAATTCGTGGAAAAGATATTTAAACTATGGTTTTCGATGTATTTTGATCCGTAGAATTAATTTCTGAAGTCGAAATAATGGTATCACTCATCGTTTTTTTTACCTTTGAAAAACCACAAAAAAGCCATAAAAAATAGGGTTTTTTAGCATTTACTCAAAAACATGCTGGGACGGCGATATTTTTATTGCAGATTCGGATTCAGCATCGAAAAATACGTAAGAAAAAGTTGGTCTGGTCAAAAGTACACTCAACTTTTATTTGTGGCCTGTATTATTAGCAACACACTGAATAATGAATATGTAACACTAAAGTACCAAACACAATTTTAAACTTTGTTAATTAAACCGACAGCTTATGCATATTTAATAAAAGTTATAAAATACAAATTACGGTATTGTACAAGATTGGAAAATATTAAAAAAGTTCTTTCATCATCGTATTAAGAATGAATGAATGCGCAATTTATAAAGGTGAACGAATCAGGGAGAAAATATAATTGTGTTCTACAGGGTTTAAATTCAGTATTCTCTTTGCGACTGGAAGATATTACTGGAGCTTTTACTGTAGAGCCGAGCCAAGCAACAGGCAGCACATCTGTGAATATTCGAGTGACTAATGGTTCATTAGATTACGAGAATCCTAATCAAAGAAAATTTATTATTTTGGTAAGTAAATTATTCTTTTTGTATAAAATACGAAATCCTCTACATGCTTTATGAGATTATAAATTATTTAATATATTATCTAAATGCAAATAATGCACTTTCATATAGCAAACAACCTTACTTAAAGCTAAAATGAAAGTTTATTCTTACTGTTTAGTTGTCATCTGAATTAAACAAACAGTTTAAATTAATTTTTTTCACTGTCAATAGTGTCAATTATATATTTATACCCAATATATAGTCGCAATGCACATGAAAATTGCGAAGGCAGCATTTTTCACTTCGATGAAGAAAATAAAGCTTGTTAAAACTGTTCCATTTTAATTCTTACTTTAATTTGGTTAATGAAATTAGTTTTATTAGTCAAAAAAGATAAATGTTGTTCACGGTTAGTTGGTGAAGTTTTTTGCTGTGGAATCGAGCAAGCAGATAAACAAAAGCGAGCGAGAGGGAGATGCAACGTTATCTTGTTTCGCAGGTGGTCGCCGAGGAAGTTCACACAAACCCGAAACTTTCATCTACCGCGACAGTCACGGTCGGCATTACGGATGTAAATGACAATGCGCCGTCTTTCTCGAACCCCTCGTATACAGCCCTCGTGTCGGAAACTGCCGGTCCGGGAACTCCAATAACCACGATTACAGCCAGAGATCGCGACAGTGGACGGTGAGTTTCGTAAATTAAACATTTACCCCTGTCTGCGCAAGACGCTGAGTTTCTCCAGCACCCCATCTGCCGATTACTTGCTAATTTCATTAGTCGGTGATCAATCGTGATGATCCGTACTCAGCGTCTAGATTACATTTGCTTATAATGTTGACTTAGGATTGATTAGAAACATAATACTTTCTTTTCCTTTAATAAAAGTTTTTCACTGCAGTTTACAAAATATTTTGAATTAATATTCGCTGCTGTTCTGTACCTATCAAAATTAAATTATTATTTATGTTTTATAATTATTTAACAATGATAAAATTATAGCTTTGGCGCTGCTGGAATTATCTATCAGTTAATTGGTAAAGGATCCGAACATTTCATAGTGGATAAAAGAACAGGAAGCATTACGGTAGCACCTTGCCCAACACCAGGAACATCCCCTTGTCTAGATTACGAAGAACAAAGCGAATATTTTCTTAACTACAAGGTAAACTTAATTCGTAAAGTTCGTAGCATCCTATATATAATAATGATGTATAAGTAAACTACGGTTTCTCTTTATTTCGAATGAAAAGCAATTACATAACGTTATATAAACTTACGCTGCACCTGACCGAATCAATAATCATTTTCCATTATCTAAGAAGAATGTTAATGCCATGTAGAAGCGTCCCCAATGAGCGGAAAGCCAGAAAGCTTAATGAATGCGCGCTCTTGCGATTGCACACAGGCGACGGACGACAATGGCAAGGGCCAGACGACGAGCGTGTCGCTACGGCTGAGCCTGGCCGACGCGAACGACAGTCAGCCCAAGTTCCAGCACACCAAGTACCGGGCGGTGATCGACGAAGGCGCGGAGAAGTTCGAGCCGGCGCTGCGGGTGCAGGCGCGCGACCGCGACAAGACCTCGAAGATCACCTACTCGATCATCGAGGGCAACAAGCTGGGCATCTTCAGGATCGACGCGGACTCGGGCGAGATCACGATCGCGAAGCGCGCCCCCGTCGACGCGGCCAATTCCACCGGCACGGTCGGCGGCGGTGACTCCATTTCCCTGACCGTGCAGGCGACCGACGGCACCTTCAGCGACAAGACCCTCATCAGCATCACCGTGCGCGACGTCAACAACAATGCGCCAGCCTTCGCCCACGATCTCTACACTGCCAGTATACCAGAGCTTTCTCCTCTAGGTAAGTCCTATGATCCCTAGCTTCATTATTCTTCACAAATCTATCTACGATTCTTTTTCGTCAATCTTATTTGAAAACTTATTTTCATATGTCATAGGCCACATAGGCCTGTAACAAGGGCTAATATTCGCTTCGATAATTATGCCTTTTAGCAGACAACATTGACTATATCACTTTTACTCTCTAACATTTTTCGACTAAAAATCTCACTTCACTCCAATAGTGTGAGATCAGTTTCTGGAGTGAGATTTTTACTCCAGATAATTTAGACAAATAGCAATGCATTTGTCATACATATAATATTTGACTTTATATAATATTGCTAACAAAAAACAGGTCGAAATTATATTCTAATACGTACAGAGTGATGTATAAAATCATATTTACAAATTATTTATTATAATTCATGGCTACATGGTGAGTAATTATGTGAAACTTATGAATTATTTACGTAGACTATTTACATTCTTTTAAACGTAGCCAGAGTACCAACTGAAACTCTAGTATTCATAATATATCATCAACTAAAGCTATTCTGCTTTATATACTTAGGTACGTTAAGAATTTTACCAATGTTGTAAATAATTCAATATTATCACTTTCTGTTTATTTTGTTTTCCAATTATGCACCCGAAGGTCATTACCATTGTCGCGAATATTTTTCACGTTAGAATATTGCGAAAATTTGATAAACATTCATGACAATGGAAAATGCCTTTAAGTGCACATTATAACGGTGTTATTTTATAATTTTTCTATATTAAAGTTATGCAAAGGAACCTTTATTATAAATCTTTTTTTTACGAAAATAATACCGATTTTTATAAATCTTTCAATAACGTTTTTTATGCGAAAAAAATGTGATAGTGGGCTTTTTCACCAAATTAGAGTCCCACTATAAGTGTAGTAATTATTGTGTTACACACGAAAATACATTTTTTTCTACTTAAAAATAGCATGTTTTTAAAATGTTCCAGGGCTCTGCCCTCAAAACTTAAATAAAATTAGGGTATACAAAATAATAAAAGATACGAATGTTTAAGAAGTGAAAAAAAATTGCTTGAAGATTTGAAGTAAGAAAATAAAATGCAGTTTAATTGAACAAAAAAAAACCGTAAAAAGTCCATTTGAATAAAAAAAATCAATCAAATTTTTTTATTTAGGATACAAAGAATTGAAAAAAATTGTTTGTCTAGTTGAGAGGACAGACGCGTGGAATATTTTAAAACCACATAAATGTATTTTGAGCCTTAAAATATTCCTTTCATTTCAAATTTTAAGAAAAGTCAATAGAAATATTTGAGAGTAAAGCTGAGTCCTTAAATAATCCAAAGTTATTCTAGGCTTCTAGCTATTATAATTATTTGATTATACAAAAATAAAACTCGATCTGCAGGAAGTATCGTTGAAGAATTAACTGCGACGGATGCCGATAGTGGCATCAATGCTGAACTCGTGTACAGGATTCAGAAAGGAGCTTTCAACGATTTCGCAGTCAACGAAACAAGCGGTGCAGTTCTTGTATCGCGAAAATTAGATTACGATCAACGAAATACTTATCATGTAGAAGTTATAGCGTTCGATAAAGGTAATATTCCATTAACATTAACTGAAAGAAATATATTATTTTGAATAATTTGCGTAAATTTAATATTTAATATTTAATATTTAATATTTAATATTTAATATTTAATATTTAATATTTAATATTTAATATTTAATATTTAATATTTAATATTTAATATTTAATATTAAAATTATTACTATATTTTGGCCTTTCTTTTTTAATCGTATAACCTGTCTCATCTTCGATACTGTAATACATGGAGAAAATTCGTTTAAAGGATCTCCCAGCCTGACCGGCACGACGACACTGATGATCAACGTCGAGAACAGCAACGACAAGCCGCCGTACTTCAGGCCGGAGACGCAGCGAGCGGAAGTGACGGAGGACACGGCGATAGGCACGGTGTTCGTCGTGCTGCGGGCGATCGATCCCGACAGCACGGATCCGGAGGCCCTGAATTTCGCCATTTCCGAGCCGATCACGGCGATAGACAGGAACGGCCAGCGCGTCAACGCCAGCACCAACGCGTACAAGGACTTCTTCGCCGTCGACCGGAAGACCGGACAGGTGTCGGTGGTCAAGAGCCTGGATCGCGATGCCGCCGCCACCGTTAGCCTCACGCTCGTCGTCACCGACACTTCCGCGCCCACGCTTCAGCAAGGAAAAGGTGCGGGATACTTCGATTACTCGCAACGATATCATGCGCGCGCGCTGCTGCATTATTCATTAAATGCATGCCGAATTTCCGACGGCTTACGCGCTTCCTCACTTTTTCTCTTTTATGATAATCTACGTGATTTTAAGAAACTTTTATTTATACACTGCAGCAGCCCTTCCAAATACTTCAATATTTTAAATAGCATACAATATTTTCTATCAGAATGATTTCGATAGTTACGGCCGAACCACTGAGTCAAACTTTCAACCTAATATTCATTGCAACGTCAAGTTTTAACTTCTGCAAATACACTCTAAATATTACACTTACTTTAAAATCTATATTTGTCAAAAGTCAATACGTCTTCACTCTTTGGCGCAAACATTCGAAATAGGCAAATGCCTATGGTACTGCAGTTTTTATATTTCTATAAATGGGTATAACAGTACCAATACTATGAACTTATTGTATTAATTGATTAATTGTATCTCATTTAAAAGCAGGACTATTGAAAATTATATTCCCGATTCTTTTTCAACATTCTAAGGGTTTATTTCTTACTTTAGGACTAAATAGATGGTTATCAAATACAAGGAAATCTATTTCTTCAACTTAAGAAGGGTGTGAGCATTATTCATTAAAGGGTTAATGTTATCGCGTTAACAAGATACCGTGTTTTGTTGCAGGTAATTTGATTGTAACAATCATAGATGTAAATCACTTTGCTCCGGAATTTGCTCGACCATGGACACGTGAAGATCCAAAGTACTCGATAGAAATGCAGGAAGAGCAACCGACCGGAGCAATCGTTGGAGCATTTACAGCGACGGATGCAGATAATAATATCTCGGGATACGCAATTGAACCGCCTAGTCCTTACTTTCACATAAACAACGTCACTGGTTAGTATTTTTTTCTGCTTTCTTTCGGAGAACCACCTCTATATTACAATGGAAAAATAATATGGTCGACAATAAATAGTTAGAATAGTATGACTTGGAAAATATATCTACCCTTAAAAAAATGTTACAAGTCTAAGAAATAAATTATTTTCCTTTTGATTACAGGCATTGTTCGCACGAGTCAAATCATCGATTATGAAGAAACCAAGCAGTTAGAGTTCACCGTGGTCGCCTACGATACAGGAGTTCCGCAACTTGCTTCTTCTGCTAAAATCGCAGTGACCATTATCAATGTCAATGATGAGGATCCAAAGTTCGAGAAAGTATCGTACAACGCTACTGTAAAAGAAAACTCGCCACCAGGTACACGTGTCACCGTGGTTAAAGCCGTCGATGCAGATGAAGGGCCTTTTGGTGAAGTTACTTACAGTTTGATTGGCGAACACGCTTCGGATTTCAATATTGGTAAGAAATATTGAACATTGTATTTAATAATGTATGCGCCTATAATTTGATTCGTCATTCTCATACCGCAAAAACTTTGTTATATATAAAATGTCTTAATCTATAATATGCATATCAAACGTCAACTAATCAGGCAATCACAATAATGCTACTTATCAATACGTTAGGCCATGAAACTGGAGAAATCACGGTTGGTGGTGCAACAGTTCTGGATCGCGAAATCATACCAGAAATAACAATTTCGGTTATGGCAAGTGATAATGCTCCAATGAATTCACGAAGATCGACATCAGTTCCCGTCGTTATAAAGCTTGTAGACGTCAATGACAATCATCCAATTTTCACTCAGCACAGTTATCGCGCTTCAGTGGCCGAGAACTTGTCTGTAAATCCTCCAGCTCCTATTTTACAGGTAAAACAAATAATATGTTACAAGCATGAACAAAATACTTTTTAAATTAATTTCTCACAAGAGTAATGAAGAATTAAGATATAATATTTATATCAGGGTACTCTTTGTTGCTTTCACGAAGTTAAACCTCAAAGTTTTAATTCGTAAATTTAAATTGGAGCAATACATATAAAATATTATTAAGAATTTTCAATTTTCAATTTTATCTTTTACTTAAAGTTATTTTAAAAACTGAAAACTGATACAAAAGATTTTATTAATTTAATAAAAAATCTATATTAATTAGAAAACTAGTAAATCCAAACAGGCGCTTTCTGTGCTTCTCTCTTTCTGCCTTTCTCTCCCTCTATCCTTCCTTCCCACTCTCTCTCTCTCTCCCTCTCCCTCTCCCCCCTCTCTCTCTCTCTCTCTCTCTCTCTCTCTCTCACTCCCTATCACTCTCCCTCTCTCCCCCCCCTCTCTCTCTCTCCCCCCTTCTCTTTCTAAGAACTACATAACTGCAGCGTAAAACTTAAATTGTGCACGTTGTATATTACTATCCTAGCAAACAATATCATTTTATTGTTATTTAAAATGAGATATACAATCTATTTAATAATTTAAAATGACACTTATTACTTTTTACTTTTTCGTTAGGTTCGAGCTGTTGATCACGACGAAGGCATAAATGGAGAAGTCTGGTACAAGATAATTAAAGGTAATGAAAACGGCTCTTTCGCTCTCAATCCAGAAACCGGCATTTTGTACCCGGGAGTATCTCTCTTGGGTAGAGCGCAATCTTACAAGATCAAAGTTGAAGCTAGAGACATGGCTGGCAAAGGACCTCATTCTGATACATGCAACATTTACGTTCGCGTTATTCCTGTGAATCAGCACAAACCAGAATTCATCATGCCTGAACTGCCAAACGCTACAGTCGAAGTTCCTGAAGTAATAAGATATAATATAATTTTAGTCACTTTTCGAAAATTACATTTTATATTTTTTTATAATTATAATTTTTTACTTAAGTAATGATAATATAATATAATCATAATCCATTACTTATTATTTTACAAATATTATTGTTAAATAAATACCATGGTCAAAAAATGTATTTTTTGTGTTAAATTTAAAGAAAATTGTGGAAGTTGAAAAAAATAGATGATTTTAAAACACGTATTTTTTTAAGTATCACAATAGAAAATTCGAAATACGTTTTTTATTTCGCGGCGATATATTCTTTTAAAATGAAAGTGAAAATAAAATGTTTCACAATTATAGCGGTCTGTAATTTTTATAAATTATGTGAACTTCTTTTAGAACGGCGGAGAACCAAATTACTTGGTGATGGCAGTAAAAGCTCTTGACAGAGATTCTGGGGACAACGGCAAAGTCAGCTATCATATGAAAGTTGGAAATAGAAATGTTCAAGAAACCGAGGAATTTTCAATCAATCAAGAGACTGGAGAGCTTCGAGCTAAAATAATCCTTGATCGCGAAACCAAAAATAAATTCGAGGTACATAAAATTCTGATATCTAAAGAAAATTGAATTTCTGTAATTGTAAAAATTATAATACAATACATTATTGATTTTTTAGCTTGTTCTTGTCGCCGCTGACCATGGAAGTCCTACGGCTTATGAAACTCTACGTCTTTTGACCGTCCTTCTCATAGATACAAACGACAACGTACCCGAGTTCTACGAGGAATATAAATTTAACGTCCCAGAAAACCGTCCTAAAGACTATTACGTTGGTAAAGTCACTGCCGAGGATAAAGATGAAGGAAGACATGCTAAAGTTTACTACTATATAAAATCTGGTAAAAAATAATAAATTGGTCAATAGTAAATTACTGTGATAGCTGTCTTTTTTTGCTTTTTTTACTAAAAAATATATATTTCTTTGGATTTTGCAAATTTTTATCATAACTTGAATACATTGAAGTATTGACGATTGAAAATATTGACAATGAGAATGTCTAAAATATTGTAACGTTTAAGGAAACGCAGAGCGAGCCTTCTATATCGATAAGTCGGACGGTAGCATCTACACGAATCGCTCGTTCGATCGCGAAAAGCGCGACAGCTATCTGCTCACCATCCTCGCAGCCAACGATCCAGATCTCTACGTCGAGCCGAAGGACAGCGATCACTCGCGCAAGAATCCGGAGCACGGTTACGTGAATGTCACGATAAAGATCTTGGACGAAAACGACAACCCGCCGGCCTTCGAGAGAAGCGCGTACTTCGCCGGCGTCAACTCCAGGGCCAACATTAACGAGCTCGTGGCCAAAGTCACCGCTTCCGATGCGGATCTCGGCGACAACGGCACGCTCCAGTATTACGTGGCTAGCGCGAATCTTTACAAATATGGATCCGACAAGCCGAGCGGCTCGATCGTACCGAGTCCCTTCAACGTCACGCAGGACGGCAAACTTGTGACCAGCGGTGATATGGCCGAATACAATCAGGATCGATTCATCGTCGAGATCGTTGCTAAGGAGGTTGCCTCGCCCGAGAGATTTGCTGTGACCAAAGTTCACGTAAGTACATGAGACATTTGTAAAATAGTTTAATCATCCTTATCGATAGTAATTTGAACGACTCTGGAATGTCAGCCACTTTCTCTACTCAATATCTTAATTCATTTATTACTCACTTAATAATTCAATCTATGTCGTAACAGTATCCTTAAAACAATCAATTTTATTGGGAAAAGCATTAAACGGGTATTCCTGATTAAGCTAATTTCCAAAAGTTATTATTTCAGAGGATGATTATTATGTGTATTACTTTAGTTGCGTAGCCGGAATTTCAAAATATTAAGTTAAAGTTCAAATATTGGTCGATTAATACCCATTTTAGTGGTAAAATATCATTTTTCTGCATTTATACAAATGTTATTGTAAAAAATACACTTAAACGTAATATTTTAAAATTACAGCCATGCAAGCTAATGTAATACCTGCAATAAACATCCTCTGAAAGTTTAAAATCGATTAGTTAAAATTTGACTCCGCAAACCTGTGACAACTGAACAGAAAAAGTTTGATGAGGGACATTCACGTTTATTTTTAAGATTCAAGCCCATCTTGTTTAAGTTTTAGTCATTATTCTTCATTCAAATCCATTTTAGCATATATACTTTATATATATATGGATAAAAAAAAATTTTAAATTAAAATTTTTTTCAGGTATGGGTCTTTGAACCATGTCAGCTAATAAGAGTCATTCTGTCAAGGCCGCCAGAAGAAGTTAATCGAGAAAAAGACGAAATCATATTAGAATTATCGAATGCCACTCAAAGTCGCGTTGTAGTAGACGATATTAGATATCACGTCGATTCTTCTGGTCATATTCGTCGAGAATGGTTGGTATTCAGTTTTATTTTATTGTTGAGATGTAGAATTATTTGAGGGAGTACTACAATTTTCATAAACTGGATTATGAATAATACTATAAGACGAGTCTTACTTTTACATTTCTTTATTTTTATCAAAATACTAGTTTATCAAAAGATATTTCCTACGTAAATCAGCTAAAGAATTTGAGCAGCGTTTTTTTTCTTATAATATACTAGTAAGAATATAGCTTCAGAAGAACGACGAGTAATCCTATTATATGATTTTGTTTTGAAGGTGTGATATGTACTTGCACGTAGTCGATCCGAAAACGCAGACAATCTCACCGATACCGCAGGTGCTCAAACTCATAGACTCAAAGTATGACTTTCTGAAAGACTACTACACGGGCTTTGCCATTGAGAATGTCGTGCCTGCATACGTTGGCGTCCAGGAGGAATCGTTCGATATTGCGCTCGCTGCCCTTATAGCTCTTCTCGTGGTTCTCCTCGTAGGTGCTGTTACAGTGACGGTCGTCTGCTGCTGCCTCAAACATTGGGTCATTAGTGTGCCAAATGACATTCGCAAGAAAGATGGACTCATCAAAAAGCAGATCATCGATGAACTAAACACCACAGAAAATCCATTGTGGATTGAGCAGTGAGTTATATTTCTATTTTATAATAATAATATAATAACTGTTAGTTAAATGGAAAATTAAAATTAAACTTATTGTACCTATTAATAATAATTATAAATTAAAAAATGAAAACCTTGAAAATGGCTTTTAAGTTTATAATATAATATAATATAATATATTATATTATTATAATGTTGTATTATACTATATTATATTATATTATATTATGTTATATTATATTATATTATATTATGTTATATTATATTATATTATATTATATTATATTATATTATTTTATATTATTTTATATTATTTTATATTACATCTAAGAATTGATTTGCTTTTAAAAGTTCTAATAGACTTTAGTAATATATGCGTATTGATTTAAACAAAATAATTAAGTTTCTGCAGTGCTTGTGCAAGCTAATTTACTTGAATTCAGCAACTTTCTCTGTATAGAACATAGTTTAAAAACATAACACAACTTCAGATCGAAAATCGATATAACACTAAAATGTTTGTAAATCTATCTTTTTTGTAAATTACTAACCGATTATATTGCCAAATTTTTACAAGTAAATAAGGTAATTTACTATTGTAGGTCATTTTTCAGCTATAATTTGCATTTTGTAAAATATGATTTCATTACGTTTCGACAAAGTTATGATACAAAATGTGAAACAGCTCTAACATTGGGGTACAATGAAACATATAGTAGAAAATAAGGGATATGACTAAATGATACATAAGGATATATGTAATGTGAGAGTGAAAATAAACTTGCTTCAAAAGTAACGTCACATTCTAGGCAGCGTTTTAGAGCAATAAAATTTTAGACTGAATAACGTCAAATTTTTAAAACTAGCTTTTCTCAAATCGCCGGTCAATTACATTGCAAAATTATTACACATTTCAGAACAGTCAATTTTTTAAGTTATTTTTTTAACCTTATTGTCTTACCTATTTTCGTTTGATTAGCCCTTAAAAAGTATTATGTATAATGAATTATTCAATTTATTTTAAATATAATTAAGAGCTGTTCTATCATACCCCAAGCGAGTGTCTCGGTATACCAGGACACTTTTAGAAACCGCTATTTTCGAGGTCTTTGGATTATTGTACTTAAGTACTACTATATACAATATCTAAATTCAGTAATAATGCAGAGTAATGGTCTTTACATAGTTAGTAAATAGATGCAATTTTATTATTCCCATAATGGTTTCTCGTGGATTCTAGAGTACATTTGACTTTGTGTCTCAATATATACCCCAATCTACCCTATGCTATTCATTTTCTTTTAATATCTGCAATTTATCTGTGCTTAACCACAAAAGTTTTTTGCCTTGTGCATAGACATGAAGTTCTGGATAGTACCAAACTATTTACAATGTTTCAAACTTACTATCAAATTTACGTATAGGGAGACTGAGGCATAACGGGCCACGAGGTATAACAGATCACTAGCCATATATGCTGTAGAACAGGGACGAAATTTTTTGTTTCGCGTCTTAATCTACTTGTGGCCATAATATGAGTTAATTTTCTTTGTATAGATATAATCCTCCAAGTAAACAAATTTTTACAGCGCAGTGAAGTTTTAAGGTAACACTGTATCGATTATCCATGAAAAGATCGATATTTTTGGTATTGCAATAAAATAATATTTAAACAATGAAAAATCTTCTATGAACAATTTGAAATATTCGTATGAGATATGTCTTTTCCAACCACTTCTGCGCGTCACACACACACACAGACATTTTCTAAAAATAGTGTATTTGATTCCTAATGTCTCAAAACATGTTTATATAATGTTTTTAGCAAAACTTTTTTTTTACATCACAAAGCTTCCTCTATGAGGAAGCAAATACACTTATTTTACGGAATACACTTCAAAGTAATTTCAATTAATAACTAGCGACAGTTTCTCGCTCGCTCACGATCACTCGAACATATTATGTGTTTTAAAATTCATAACTGTAAGATATAAAATTCCAATTTAAGAATATAATTCATAAATTAATTATAAATTTGAATTTTTGAAAGGAGATTTTTGTTGATCAAATTTAATTTTACAAGTCCCGATAGATAGCTTTTAGTACTAGGAAACAGTGTACCAAAGTTTGATTAAGGTTAAGGATTTACAGTGATTGCAATTTAAGGTTAAAATGAGGCTTAAGTGTCGCTTACTTTAGTTTAATCCAATTTTAATCACCGTAAATATGTTTCATTGTTAGTTTTTAGATTTTTTTAAAGAAAATATTACTTTATTATAACAATTATAATATGTTTTGTACGGGTGTACATATATGCATTGGTAGAGGTCTATTTATTGCTTATCTTCTTATGTTGCACGGGTGTCCCAAACATAGCACCAAGCAACTGCGAATTTGAATTTACAAAAAAAGTCAAATAATTCATTGTACAAACTACCTAAAAATCTGAAATTTTGTAAATAGGCTTCTTTTATAATGTTAGTTCAAGTACCCGAACCACCGTAGCTGCATATACTTGCGAAACCAGTTGTTTTCCATCCGGGGTGCTATTCCACCCGGGGCGACTATCTTCTAAAGAAAAAATCTTGAAAGTTTACTCTAATACTATAATTCATACTGAGTTATTTGAAACTTTTACTGCTTGTACCGCTTTTAATATTATTTCAGAATGGTATACTTCTTAAAAGATTATCTTGTTTTTTAAAGGAAAACATATTTTTTAAGTTATTCTTAGTAATATTTACAAAGTTGTCCCATAGTGTAAAATATATTTTAAGTAGAATATTTCATTTATAACTTTGCTAAACTTATAATGTAGCTGGTCGTAAAGTCTTCGTTTATGTTAACTTTCATTGCTCACAAACTTTCAGTTGAACTCACAAATGGCAGGCTTCGTTTGTTTGAAACTAAACATTGAAGTGTTAGCGAAAGTTTGCCTTGTATGATAATTATTAAAACTAATGTACTGATGGAGGAATAAAGCAACTACAAAAAAGATAGTTAATGTTTACGAAGTTGCCCCGGGAAATAGTTGTGGCTTTCCCTATGTATGCATTTTAACGAAGATATGTAATATTTGCATAATCGATATTAATTTCTTGTAGTATAATAGCGGCCTTAGTAATGCTTAAAAATAATATGTAAGAAAATGAAGCGTGACATACTAACTTCTGATAAAACGCCTAATAGTTCTATACATGGATTTCCATATGGAATTCACATGGCTGTTTATAGTATAGATATTTATTCAGCTATATCTTTTTCAAAGTACGTACTGATTAAGAAATAGAATTTTCAACGTAGTGGTTAAGAGCAGAGTTAGGCAAGTATTCGACCGCAAAATATTTTCGGATACTTTTCTGTTTTCTGTAAATATCGAGCAATAACAACGAAATATCAGTTTCTAAGCATTCTACACGGTGTATTAAGCCGATATACGCGATTTAAAAATGTACCCGAAAAAAGTATCCGTCGGAATTTTTGGTCCGATATCGAGTATTCGAAAAAAGTTTACGACGGATACGTTCGTCGGATACTGACTATTCGAAAATAGTATTCGTCGGATACTTTTTTAGATACTTTACTTATTTTAAAATGTCTAAAATAGGTCCAAAATTTTCCCAGGCCCCCCTAAACATGGGAAACCATCCGGATGATACCACATGTTTAGGTGGGCTCCGGCATAATAAAGTATCCGACGGATACTGTTTTCGGATACTCAGTATCCGACGAAACTATCCGTCGGATATTCTTTTCGGATATTGAGTAGTCGACGAAAGTATCCTTTTTTTATACTTTTTTCGGATACTTTTTTAAATCATGTATATCTGCTTAATACATGGTCTAAAATGTTTAGAAATTGATGTTTTGTTGTTTTTTCTCGATACTTACAGAAAACAGAAAAGTATCCGAAAATATTTTGCAGTCGAATACTTGCGAAACTCTGGTTAAGAGTTCAATTCATCTTATTTTAAAAAAGTGTAAAAGTGCGTAATAATTGAAAATGAGTGAGACTCTAAATTATTTGAAAGCAAAATTACGAATAAATAAAATTTCGAACATCAAAATAACGTAAAATTAAAACAACCAATTACAAAAATATATACAGACGCAATTCCAAAATTTAAGTGGTAACACCACTGTAATTGCGAAAAAAAAGCGTTTTTTGGGTATTTTTTTTTGAATGGGAAGATAGGTTATAATGAAATGATATTTGGATATATTATTAGTCTAATATTATAGTATATTTAAAAAAAAATTGAGTAAAAAAAATATAAAATGGCTGATTTATACCCGATCTTTTGAGGCCTCTTGCATCGGAAGCGCTCCGCGGTACGCAGTGTACCACTCGCACATTTCAACGTGGAACAAAAAAAATCTACTTATTCTTGATGTTAATAGCTAGTGAATCACGTAGGGGATTTTGAAAGTATTGTTTTTTGCAAATTTGGCAGTGAATTGAAAATAAATTAAAAATTTTCATGAAAAAAAGGCACGTTTTTGTTTATAAAAATTGTTTAAATCAATTTATTAAAAATCCCCTACGTGATTCACTTTGAAATATAATAATTAAGATATTGTTAAAATTTCAAATGGATCGGATGAAAACTGTTCAAATTATGCTGCGTGCCCGTTGAAAAAAACTCGATTCGAGAAAAATCAACTTAAAGTTTCAAAATCAGTTTCGGACGTAAAAAAATGAGGAAATCATTTAAAGAATCATTTTTTTTCGGGATGGGACCTTTTGTAATGTATTCTAGAAGGTTCAAAGTATGTTTTAAGCCAATAAAAAATTGTTTTTTTTTTAATTTCTACAGTGGTGTTACCCCTTAACGATCAAACATTTTATTGACGAAAACAAAAATACGAAAAATAAAGCTACGAAAGTTTAAGCCACGAAAATCCAAAATTATGAATTTTAAAATTAAGACGTTCAAGACTTCGAAAAATAAAAATCGACTATTCAATATCAATGTTCGGTTTTTATTTCTCTGAGTCTTGTTCATTTGAATTTTTTAATTCATAGTTTTGGTATCTCGTTGTTTTGATCTTCGCAATATTATTTTTTGTAATTATGTTATTCGTAATTACGTTTTTCGTTATTAAAATTTTTTCGTTATTTAAATTTCGGAAGTTTGTTCGTTTATATTTTTGCAATTCGTAGTTTTAATTTTTCGTTTTTTTATGTCCAAAGTTTTATTTATTCGTAATTTTGCGTTTTCGTTATTTAGAGTCCCATCCAAATTTTCCTGCGCAAAGTCCGATGCATCTGAATTTGCACAATACAAGTTGTTCACATCGCACTTTGCACAACAATCTCTGTGCATTTCGCGAAGTGGCAGAATTTCGGGCTTTGCGCAAAATATTAAGAGAGGTAATACTCCTTATAGCCCAACAAATTATACGCATTCCCGTTTTGGTGTTTACTTTATTCTAGTATGGAAAATTACAAAAGTATAAAATAAGTAATAAATGCTTCACGATAGTGGTATAGATGTTTATGAAAAAAGTCTTTTACTAAAAACAAATGTACATAATAGTATTTCTATGCAAAGATTAATGAGCGAATCTTTGTTTCTTTCCTTGCCATCAATTTAGGAAATTGAAAATGTACGAGGAGCAAGAATTGACGATGCAAGTCTTTAGCGAACCGGAAGCCGGTTTGACCACGGAAAGACGGGGAAGTAATATGAGCCTCGCGATGGGCGATACGTCGCAAGACAACACTTACGCCACGATACAGCATCCATTGCCAGCCAACAGGCACCGTTCATCAACGCCGGATTACACGACCCTTCCAGGAAATCGTAATGTAAGTAAAAAAATGCCTATTTCATTGATGCCCTCCGTTTCCTCAAACCTCTACAAGTCTAAAATAATCCTGAAACCCGAATTTTGTTAACACTTCTTCTTTTGGTTTACCGAGAGGTAATCAATGCTGAGCTAGAATGGATTCAGAATGAAATTTATTTTGGGCTTTTATTCACCGGTAAAATTATTTATAAAGAAAAGCCAATCATATAGTTACTAATTTCAGCGAACACATCGTTTAAAAATGAAATAAAATAGTTTATGAGTTTAATATGTAAATTTGGTCGTAGAACACAGAAAGGGTACACTTTTATTTCAAGCAAGATAACAAAAGCGACAACGAAATTAATCTTTTTGTCTTCGTGTTAAGTAAGACAAATTACGTGGGTGTCGATTGTTAAAAATTTCTTTTTAATTTCGTAGAAAAATTCATATTCATTATTGATTTTAGGCAAAACATATTGCAAAAGTTTCTTATTGTCATAAAATAAAAAAACATGTAAAAATTCGATTAGCAAAAATAATATGATCGTATCTAGTTGTAATTTAAATTTTTCAAATAAAAATTAACAATTTTATGTGATATTAAATGTTTTTTTCAGATGTACGAGTCTGCGATGGGATTCCAAGGTTCGACATTCCAGCCAGTGACAATGTCCCAGTTGACCTTAGATCACGATGGACAACCCCAGTTTGTGTCAGGACTCGTTTAGATCGTTCCCTTCTTAAGTGGAAACATTAGCCAAATCGAGAGCTATAAAAACTGATAGAATCGCGAATATCAACGCATGATAAGCATTATGATCAATAGAAGAAAGGTAAAATAAAAAGAAAATGAGAAAAAGACAATGAGATGAGAATGAATATTCGTAACATGTAATGAGAAAATGCTAAAGGTTAGAGGAGTAAGGCTCTCTGTGTTGGAACTCGAATTCGCCATATACAATTAGTCGCGCACCAAAACTCCTCGTCCAGTATTTCTCCTGTCACTCGTGTCATTTCTCAAGACTTTGACAATAACCAGATAAAACGTGGTCAGTCTTCCGAGTCATCTTTCTAAATTACTTTGCAATTCATTGCTATGTATAAGTTGTAGTATTTACTCTCCTTCGGAAGGCTCAAAGACGGCGAGCGTTGGTGATCGACGATCTCTCCTTATAAGACATTCACGCTGGAAAAGCCAGATCCTCGGGTGTCGCGATTGCCTATCAGCAATACAATATTTCTTGCGAAGGTCCTTGGAGAACCTTTGAAGAGAAAACAAGGAACGATAAATGTGCGCAAACTTTTAAAAAGTTATTTTACTGATGAGAATTATAGCTTTCTTCGTTTAAAAATTACAATTGTTTTTATAGTTTATTAAAACTTCCGTTTAGACTACATTTTCAAATTATGTAGTATATCACAATAATTGATATTTATTTTCTATAATTATTTATAATATACTGTTTATATTTGTGATATATTCGAGAACTTATTACAAAAGAGTTTTGAAGACTTTTTACCACTTTTACGTAAGACTTTATAAATTAAAAATGATTAATTTATAATTTCCTGGATTCTCTGCATTCTGGTTGTCTTTTTGTGCGTTGCAACTACATCAGAGAATTGATGTGGGTGGGATTCGCTGAGGAGATCGCGGCTTGCGAGAGTCCGGCTCAATTGATGACTTTCACTTTGTTGTTATAAGGAAACCTGTACGGTTTTAAATGGACTCTAATCGAGTGATTCATGATTATTCCATGTATCCCGTATGTGTGATCATGTGTTCTTATGTGTGAGGTGCCACAGCGTCGAGCTCAAGGAATTCATTGGTTGGAAAGTTGAAGCATATAGGAGGAAGATCCTTTTTTAGATAAACTTTTTCGGTTTTTACGAACTTTCTAACTCTTTTAAGTTAGACGATTGCTGAAGCTCTATAAAGCATTGTTGTATGTTTTTCTTAATGCTTTAACTTAAAATTATAAATATTTTCAATGTGATCCTTAAAACAAACTAGTTATAAGTTTGACGATGTGTTGAATAACGTAGATTGCTAGTCTTCCAAACTATCAGAAATGCGTAACTAAATTTGAAATACTGTTTATTTCAGAGATAAACATATATAGTAAATATTGTCTCATTTATTGTTAATAATTTACATAGTTCTATAATAGTATCTGTTAAGTTTCATTTTTAAAATTAGAAATTTATGAGAACTAATTTCAGAAATTGTTAGAATTAAGTAGTGAAACGACTAAGCCTACATAAGAATTCTTAATATGGTGAAAATATAGGATTGTTATTTGTAGACATTTTAATTTATACTTTATAGAGCTTCGAGTTTACGTGAGAAGTTCGATTGCGGCATATCGTGCTAAATAGTTTTATTTCCAATGCGAAAACTGATGTTTATTTTCAAGTTAAGAATACCAGTTTTCCAAAGAATGAAAGCCACCTCAACGAAAATAATCAAACTGAGTTGCGAGACTAGTATTATAAAGATAAAATTTAATATGAAGTGTAATGAAAAAAATAATATGATAAACGGATGCGGAACATAAATTGCCAATGGTGATCGACATGTAGCTTGGCCAATTTTTGTATATAATTTTTATTAATAAGCGTAATTGAATGTGTAGATTCCGTCCAGCCCAATTCGCCGTTCTCAAAGCTCAAGTTTCATAATAAACCTTATTTTCCAGTTTACTTTACATTACTATTTGCAGTTTTTAAAATAATAAACGGCAGATTAAAGCGCCATTAATAAGCCGAAATACGAGACATAAATCTATCACATTCGCACTTCAACTTTTCAACGCAATTTGTTGTAAATTTAATGATTAAGAAAATGAAAAAAAATCGACTTACTGCCAAAACCTTGGCGCGATCGAAAAAGACGATAGTTAGTTGTTACGTTATTTATACATTGATATATTTAAAGATTTAATCGTTTATTGGTTAAAATTTTAACGTATACACTGTGAACTACTCGCGTCGAGGTGTAAGTTCTTGATAACCAATTGATTTTAGTCTCTAGAAAGGCCCTCGAGTTTTCGAGACTAAGCTCTCAAGTCATTGGTTGTGGATTTAAAAACGTTAATTAGGGAAAGATTGCAAATATTTGTAGTACTTTCATAATTTGCAATCTTAACGTATTTTAATAAATTCGAGATTTCTTCATCCCATAGACATTCCGTAGAAGTACTATCTACTCTGTTGCCTTTTGGATGCAATTTACTCGAAGTTATATTTTGTAAAGCATTTGTGAATTACGACTGGATTGTAGCTCAACGTTGTAAAGTATTGTACTTATTTTTAAAATAACTCGTAGATTGTAAGATTTATTTAAGCGAGTAACGAAATACTGTTTCTATTTTCGTTTTCTCGAACAAGTTAGGTCGAATAGTGGATCGAAATGTACAGTTCGAAGCATGTAACGTGTTTTTGAAAATTTTATGTTTTATACTTTTTATGTAAATGAACATCAATGAGATTATTATTTTATAATTGTTTTTTTATTTGGTTATCCCATTTATCCGTATCCGAAACTCGAAGACTTGAGTGCTCTCGGTCCTTTGAACTAAGGCAATGGGCGGACATAGTCATATCATAGTAAGAAAAGACGTTCTTCGCAATGGATATAATTAGAATAATAATAACAATTTTTTACGAAGCATGTGTATTTTTGCTGAAAAAATTATTGAAATGAACTTTTCCCAAAAATAAGACCCTCGCATCTATCTCCATGTCATATGTTTTTAACAATTTTTTGCAATAGATGAGAACATTCTACTTTACTATTTTACAAGTATTATTTACTTATAGATTATGATTTTGAGAATTTGATTTATAACAATGCGAAGACATAAATGTATAATAGTACATTACGTAAGAAGTGCGCAAAACGTGAGGGATTCTCGCACGATTAGTTTGTCGCCCAAGCGAAGCAAGGGTGACAAAAATACGAGTGAGAGAATTATATACGCGTAAGTGCTACGGATACTATTTTTCTACACAGAGTGCGCGAAGTTCGATTTTACGCCCACCAGTGCACAATATAAATGCTTCAATCAGTGCGGGAATAGGGTAGTTTGAGCACGGAAACCAGTGCGCAAAGTGAATAGTTTGCGCACGATGTGTGGAAAATTAACTTAATAATTAACATAATAATTTGAATATTATAAAAATATACTTGCCAGGTTACGATATCTATTAGATAATGTGCTGTTCTCCTTATAAAATAAATAGTAGATTAGAAGTCTAATAATTCATTATCTTTCTCAAATAAATACCTGGATTTCAAAAATTCAAAATATTTTCTTTTGAATAAATGTGTTTAAAATATTATTTTTCAGTACTGTATATTAACTGTTTTTAAAAAATAATAATTGTCTTTGAATATTATAATAAACTGCAGGTCAAAACTTAGTAGACTTCTGACATGAGTAAATAGTTAGAAAAATGTACTTGTATTGGTTTTAGACGACGTGTGTAAGTGACCGTAAAAGACGTCATCGAATTATACTTAAATTTATTATTATATATGCACTGGTAAAGATAGATATATTTCATTTGAGTTTTATTCAATTATTTAATATTTTCAACAATTAAGTATATTCAAATTTACGAATATGAAATTGCAATTTTTGCAGCATAGACCACACTGGTTTCATACCGATTAACCACATTGTTATTATATTATATACCCGTGTTGCAAAAACAAGTATTTTAATACTCGTCAATTTGAATTTAGAATAGAAAAAGCCAAATACTTGAATATTTATCTAAAGAAATTATTATGTAGAAAACCGTTTGGAGATTTAAGTTTCATATTCAAAATACTCATTTCTAAAATTTCATCGAAATCTGAGATATTTAGATGCAGAATATATTTTACTGAATATTATATAATAAGGAGTGAAGTCGATATAGTAAGATAGTAACTGATTAAAAATATAAGCTATGAGTCATATAAAATATTGTCTTGCTGACGACGACAGTGCATTTGATTGCTTGATCAAAAATAACGAGTATTGCATTGTATTACTATAATTAAAAGAACATTATTACGAGGCAATGCGAATAAAATTAATATGCAGGTGTTTTTTAAAAACATAAATATTTGTATGATTATTTTTTACATAATAGTACTTAAGCACTATTAAAAAATCCTATACTTAATATACGTATAAGGGCTTTACTTTCTCATAAGGAGGTGTTTCCTCCCCCTTGTTACTAACAATTACATAGACTTATTTTTTTCATTTATTATTCATTTAAAAAAAAACACCGCTCTGTCACATTTTTGTTTTTGATTGAAACGCTAATTGACAACACTACAGAGAAATATTTTCTTAAAATTCAAAATTAAATAGAAAAATGGGTCCTTGTAATTATCGGTAACGGTGGAGGGGGGGGGGGCTGAATATCTTCTTAAACAAGTCTGACTGAAATATTTATAGATTTGGCAAATGTATAGCAATGATAGATATCTTGTAATAATAACTAGTGAAATATGTAATTATAATTATATAGTGCGATAATAAGAGCCTTTGAACATATTTGCAGAGTTTTGCTTTTTCTTATTATTTATCTTGAAAATAATACAATATCATTTTTTAATAATTCTAAGTCAATAATGGTAAACACGCTTATATTAATGTTTATTTAAAATATTTTTTGAATTTTAATAATTATATAAATAAACAAAATACTGTGAAATTAAAAGAACTCTTAGAGATTAGAATGACTGCATATATATATATATATATATATATATATATATATATATATATATGCATATATGCAGTCATTCTAATCTCTAAGAGTTCTTTTAATTTCACAGTATATATATGTATACCAATAAATTCATTATGTACCTTACATGATAAACGAAAAAGATGTTGATCAACGTCTTTTAATAGTGCCAATGTACGTGTTCAAGAATAGTGTTTCTTAATATTAATGGTAAATTCTAGCAAACTCTGCTAATTTTATAAGGCTTTAAATGTAAGAAAAAATTAGCTATTAAGCACATAGGTGACTGTACTTGTTTCTAAAGTCATGAAACAGGAACAATTTTCTAACGAAATAGTCCGTATTGCATTTTTTGGGCTTAAGGAATTTCAATATTCAAAATCCAAAATTCTATTGCGAAGAAGGTCTTCAATAAAAAAAGTTGTGCAATGTAACTCGTATACTTTTGGAAGGAAGGAATAACAACAGAAAAAATACTACATTTAATTCGATGAAATCGATATGATCGAATTAAAAGATGATTCATGTATTAGTATTTATATAAAATATAATTGTCCCTGCGATCATAAAACGCATACCAATATTAGTAGACATTCATACTTATTCAAAGTAGAGTACAATAATTATTATAAAGAAACGAACAAGACTTTCGTTATTTTCTCCATTTTTTTAAGTTTGTCATTGTCTACACGTCGATTGACGTATTTACACAATCGATTCGATGCTCCAAATGTAAGATTGTAACATATTTGATGCTTACAGAAATATATTAAATTGTTTATGTTAATTTAAAAAAACAGCACGAATAGTAAACCTAGTTTAGATTATCTATATTGTTCTAAAAAAACATGACACTTTAGTTGCCGAAAATTTCCAAATTGTTATTTTCAACATTTTAATTCCGCAGTTCAAATGCTATTCGTTTGTTTTTGATTATAGCAATTTTTTAATAAATGTTTTTTAATACATTGTATTTCATTGAGACTATTTATATCCTATCCCAGAAATAGTAATTTTAAGATAAGATTTTTTATTTTATAACCTTTTTCAAAATTCTATACAGTGACTAAGTACTACATTCCATCTCATCTTCTCCAGATGTACTTCTTGTACGCTCGACGTACGAAACAGCTAATTAGAACGATTTTAATTTTTTGGAAATCCTCTCATTTGAATATTTTCAAAAAATTTAAATCGTTCGAATCAGATGTTTTGTCCGTCGACTGTACCTAAATGATTTAAAATAAAAGCAATATTTTGTGATTTTTTTTGTACAAAAACTATTATCTATTAAAAAAAGTTGAAATTTTTTGGGTATTGAATACATATTTGAAGAAGAAAAAATCAATTTTTGATTTTTTTTAACCGCATATATATGGGAAAATCTCTAGAATTTTTAACATTGCTGTAACGACAATATTTTTGTGTAATAATTATTAAGGATATAGACTGGTCGATAATCTAATTTTAGCAGTTTAATTTCTAGTTGAGACAAATTTTGCAGTGTTACACTGAGAGAAAAAATTAGTAATCATTACTAGACCGTCTAGTAAATCCAATATGATGTAGGAAAATTTTACTCATTACTATGAAATTTAGGACTGAATACTAGACGTCTTGTTTTGAGTGCCAATTGTATCTTATTTTGGTTGTACGAGACTCAGTACTAGACATTCTTGTAATATTTACTATCCTGCTAAGGAATAGATCTATATTATAACTTATATATAAAGGTACACTGACAAAAAAGATTGGGTATCACACCAATATTTTTATATTTATATGATAACTATACCGGTATTTCTCAAATAACCATACATATTGCTGTCGTAGCTATATTATGGTTGTCGCTGATATTGTATGGTTATCACAATAAAATAATATAGTTGTGAGAACAATAACAAAGTATTGTTGCAGCAACAATACGTAGTTTAGTTTTATCATCCAGATTAATTTAATTAATTAAAATAATTGAATTCAGTCAAAAGTTGTACTTATAAATCATTAAAATAATAATTTAAAAAGCTTATATTAAAATTTAAAAAAGAAAAATTAAAATAAATAATTTACTTTCCTATATTTTTCAAAATTTTACAATTTATTGAAATGTTTCTTCAATTTTTTGAAAATTTTCTTCAAATTTTTACAATTTTTTGAAAATTTTGTCAAAATTTTCTTCAATTTTATCATAATTTTTTTCAGCTTTTCAGCTTATAGCACGCAAAATTCAAAATATTGTGTCAGGAATATAGTCACTTCATGTCACACACGTATATTCTGGTTAGCAGATGTGCGCTGTACTTCTCACTTTGTATGCCTGAAATATAGGGGAGAATGGGGCAAAATAGTTATTTTGCGGAGTAAAATGGACATTTTAGATTTATATATTTATCAATAGATAAAAACTAACACATTAAGTTTAAATATCCATAATTCTTAATATGAGAAGCATACTATCTAAAACGTTGAAGCGACTATATTTTGTCCCCGTAGGGGCAAAATGAACATTAATAAAAAAGGAAGTAATACGCAAAAATTGAAACAAAATTATCACTTTGCGGGGTGAAATTATTACTCACCGAACTAAAATGAGCACTTTAGTACTTATTTGGTTATGGTAATTTAATTTAATTTTAGTTTTAACTTGAGGTAGTTATGTCATTTTTATTTGACCATTAGAAAAAAATTATAAATAAGCTTGTAAAGATTCTATAATTTAAATAATAAAGTATATTAAAGAGTGGTCCTTAACGACATGAAACAAAATTATTTCAACAAAATCGTGACGTCAGAAGCGTAAATATTGTCATTTTATAAGAAATTCTACTTATACAATAACTTATATTAATATTTCGGAGCTTATCTTACTCTTTAAACATTTGTCTACAAATTCACCGTTAAAAAAACCCGCTACCAATTCATTTGCACTAAGCTTTCTCAAACTAAATAAATTGTTCCAATATGAATTTCTTTATTCTCATACATTATTTTAAATTGCTATATTTCTCTTTTATTAATATCTCAAAAAGGTGTGTTTTTTATAGTCATATAAAAGTTCTATAAAAGTTTTCAATTTTTTTCACAAAAAATCTTTCGGACATTTTTCACGTTTTTAAATCGTTTTAAGAACGTTTTTATATCTTTCTTAAAAAACGCTTGAAAGTTATAAAAGAAAAATTTTAAAACGATTGTAAAACGTTTCGTGCTCTTAAAATACATATTTCAGGATCCTGATCAGGACCTTATCCGACTCCAAAGATACTTGATCACATCCTAGTTATACCAGAATTAGTATTTCTATTATCAGGTGACGGCATAATTAATCTATGTATTCAGGTACTGCAAAATATTTAAATACATATTTAAATTATATGTAGCTAGATATTGGTACATAGATTAATAGAATTCTTAATCATCTAACATATTTCAAACAATTTTCCATCATAGATTTCAGAGATATAACCGTGTAAACTAAATATGAAAATTTTCGTGTATAACAAAAGAAGGAAACGAGTCTATCCAAAATTTGCAGTTGTAGAAGATAGGTTATTTTATACTCTTTTTAATGCATTTACACTAACTTGATCATAAAATTTCTAACATTCCAAAAAACCCGAAAAACTATAACTCAAAAATCAAAAAATAAAATAATCGTTATAAAACAAAAACAATTCGATGAATCTTGAAATTTTTTTGCAATTTTGAATCTTCATTTAAAAAGAAAAAAAAAATAAGCCCTTTTTGCTCAAAAATGACCGTGCCGTTCTCGAAATATAAGCAATCAAAAAAGAAATTAAAAACGAAACATAACCTCAACATCTCAGAAAATAAAAGATCTCATGATCTGAAAAAACATATAGGTCAATAGATAGTAAAAAACTACCTTTTTTACAAGTTTCAGATAAAATTCTGTCGATTTACTTAAGTTATCTTCGAAGAAACAAAATCAATCTGTATTACAAAATTATTTCTTTTTCTACAAAAGAAAAAGGTCAAGATTAAAAAATCTGACTGAATATTATCCGTATTCCGGTTCATCTCAATTTTGCTTAAAAATACTCCGTCATACATGTCAAAAAAATAACCGTTTAACCAAAAAATGACGTTTTCATTCATATAACAAAAGAAGGAAATGACGTTATCCAAACTTTCTGGTTGGAAAATTTAGGTAATTTTATGCTCCTTTAAATGCATTTTCGATGCTTCGATGATATTATTTATAAGGTATTCAAAAACCCGAAAAATTAAAACCCATAAATCGAAAAACATAAAACATTTCTATTGTGCCGCCTTCCTTTAAGAAAAACAAAAAATGAGCCTTGAAACATTAAGTTTCACCGCATATATGCAGAGTAATGTTGATACACGTCCATACACACACACACACACACATACACACACACACACTCACGCACACGCACACGCACACACACACACTTCGTTAATTCCCTTCATTATTATACTTTATTATTTAAATTATAGAATTTTTACAAGCTTTTTATATAATTTTTTTTCTAATGATCAATTAAAAACGGCCTAACCACCTTAATGTGAAGCAAATGAGACAAATAAGAGTCAAATAAGATATTGTAATATATTGCGATTGTTTGGGGGGCAACTGATCATTTTATTTTTTATTCTATTCCGGTTCATCTTAATCTTATTTTCACTTTACCAATATATACTTTATATATTTGTGCGTTATTAAAAAATGTTGAACTTTCAACGAAGCATACTTTTAAATAATTGAAATGTCAGTTTTGCTCCGTGTCTATTTTGTCCCTCTCTCCTCTACACCCAAATTAAGGAATAAAAAATCTTGTCGCATAACATCTTTTTATTTCAGAAAGCAGCTCGCTATAGTTATATGCTTTAGTAATAAGTGCCAGTGAATTTACATAAACGTGTCTTATGGATGAAAATATTAATTATTTTATAAATAAATTAAAATATAAATGACGGACATAACTCATCGAATTAATTAAGACTTATCTGAGAAAAAGTCAATTGTATACGATCAAATGGTTTAAATTCGCACAGCCTCTATTGCTAGTGCAGTATTCTGCAATAAAAATGGAAATCCTGCGCGAAATGTTGTAAAAGTTAAGAAGGCTGCCCGCTGCAGCGCAACGCAAGCCTCTTATAAGCGAGGAAATCCTCGTCCATGTATAATCGCCAGTGTTCGCGCATATTGCTGGATCTTCGCGGAGGTGGGGCAACTGAGTCCCGATTAGATCGATTCCGTCGTCAAAACGGAAATAAGACCTCGCTGCAGCAACAGCAGCAGCGAGCGTCGAGCACAGTAGCGTGCAAACTTAGCGAACTAATGCTGTATATATATAAAACTTTCACTCGCGCGACGGGAAACAAAGGTAATATCACACGAATTAGGACTGTTCCGCCACGATGTAACTGCGGATAATTAATACTTTGAGCGGAGTTGCGGCCTCGAGTAAGCGAGTGTCGAGACTCGGACATGCTCCTTCGAATGACTTACTTTTTAGACGTTTAAAAGGTAACCGCGCGTCGGGTTACGTCCATTTCCCTCACCCGCGCCTCCGCATCTCAAGAGCCTCATGGGAGATACGCGACTTCACTCCGCAATCATAGCCACGCGTTGAGACTGCTTTTTTACAGAAAAGTATTGTTCGCGACTGACGTAACTCTGTTCTACATTAGCGCAAAGATCTTTTGCTAACCAATTAAGTAATTGGAGCGGCGGATGCAGCTCGCGAGCACACTTGCCGAACTGACGCTTACGAAAATTAGCCTTATGAAATATTGTGAGGTAATGCGCGGCGACGGATGCTACCGCGATATAGACAATGCGGTTTTAAGAGCAAGGACCCGCCGGCTTAGAAATGCGTAGAAACGTGAAAAACCTCTTCCTTTATACTCCTCGTCGACTCTGCAGCTCTTAACGACTGCGAACTTATGAGTTTTTGTGGTTTTTTCGCTAATTCTTCTCCACTTTTCTACATAGAAATTACACACTGAACGAAGCTGATTATTATTATTGTCTTTCGTGTGACGTCTTTTTAATAAATGCACTTTTAAATTGCATTTTACGTATTTTTTCTGATTCACATATGGGTGATTGTTAAAAAAACGGCATTTTTAATGTCGCCAATACACTGAGTATAAAGGAAATATTATTACTGTCTGGTCAACATTTAATGTTCTTTAAAATGATGTATTTGAACATCTTAAACACAAAACTAAGACAACTATGCTATATTTTTAACACACAAGTGATATATATATATATATATATATATATATACATATATAGCCTAAAAGTAATTACCGTGACCTGTCGCCATCGAACAACTCATGTAATTCTGAATTTATTATACAATGACTTTCGGATTTAATTATATCTAACCTATGAGACTTTAAACTACATCATACGTACAATATGGTCTAATTTTTTTAAAACTTAACTGTCTACAGGAGTGTTACGAATGTTGTCGCCAACAATATGAGTTTTAAAATTCCCGCTCAATTTATTGTATTGTAAGGGGTACATAAGCTTACTGGCGCCATCTAACCTCTAACCGTTGTTTATTTGCAGTTTTTATATTTAGTTTTAACGTTTATATTTTTAAATTTCCAAAAGCTAAAAAGATGCGTAATTACCGTCGTCATCAGAATTATTAGTTAGTTACTATGAAAAAAAAAAAAAATTTATGCGGATTCTGGTGTAATAACATGTATACATATACATACTATGCGGAAACATATTTTTGATACAATAAAATAAAACTACATGCATTTTTCTCGAAAAAAGTAATTACCGTGGCAAAATGATCGCGTTCAGTCCGGTAAACACTATGAAAAATACAAATAAAAAATTTGTGGTCACCTGCAAATGGTTTGTAAGGCAAATATATCTCATTTCACCATGAATAAAATTTTTAAACCAAAATTATAAACAAAACAAGATTTTTAGGTTGGTCCGATAATTAGGAAAAAAAATAATATATTTCTGACAATCACCCACATATGTTTATGTATATTTTTCATAAGTTTATGGAAACGCACGTAAAGAATCATTTCGATTCGCAGAACAAAAAATAGTATGTGTAGGTATTTATGTACGCATGTAAAATATTTTATAACATTATTGGTTATTATCGTAATATACTCGTATAAAGACTCGTATAGATCGCGAGGGCTAGATGTAATACAAATTTGAACGAGGGCATTAAATTGCTCTCTCAACTGGTAAAAATAATAAACTTTTTATATCAACAAATTCTTTTTTTTTATATGGACGATTTTACCGAAATGAAATCTTATTTGCGAAACATAAGTAAGAAATAAATTGTTTTATTGTAATATTGCTTTTATTTATAATTTAATTAACTTATACCATATACAAAAAATAAATCTCATTTTTTTTTAATATGTAATATATCGCATGCTTCATGTACATAACTATTTAATTTTGATTTGCAAATATTTCGAAAATAAACGGAGAGAGTCATCAACATTCCCAACCTCTTTCATAACATCGACAATGCATCTATACATCGATAACTCATAATACAAAAGTCTTTTTCATATATTGTATTCAAAATTATTTCTTTTGTTTGTGGCTATAGTTTATATTTATGTTTATAGTTTATATTATGGCTGTCTTTTATAATGTAAAAGGCAGCTATACTATAATATAACCCTTTAATTTGAGTCACTCCGTAAAAATCGATTTGACTATGTTATGGAAAATTAAATTGACATATATAGGTTTTCTCAACACGTACATGGAAAAGGCTCTTTTCCATGCTTGCAAAGCGAATGAAAAATTGAGCATTCTGAGCGTCTTTGCCTGAGCGGGAGGTAATGTTGATTAGGTCCCGTTCCTGAATTTCTTAGTGGACGACTCGTAATGCCCATTTTCCTATTCACTTTGCATGCATGAAAAAAAGAAAAAAATACGATGTGTAACACGGGTGGAAAGGGCTTTTTCAGACTCGGATGATGATATGAGCATGTGTGTTCGTCTCGGGCGCCGAAGGCTTTCTCACTTTCTCTCGTGATCAATCCTCATCCTGGCTTAGAGCCAATTTTCCCCCTTAGTTGCACAATATACTATTACACTCTTAGTCAAGTTAGATAAACAAACTGAAATAAAATAAAATAAAATTTTAAATTAATCACATAATGCTAAAACAGAAATATTTTTCTATTTTAAGTGGTTATATATAGGATAAATTAAGAATGCAGCGATAGCGAGTAAATAATAGCTTTTTAGCTATGACCTGCACCGCGCTCGTTGATACTGTTCTATATGCCGACGCAATCCTCATGATAATGGGGCGTTGTGCCGACAACAGTGCTGCCTTGGCATGCTCTCTTCCGCCCAGGAATCCTGCCCAGTCGAGGGTTGCGCACAACAACTTGGAGTGGACTACGCTTGAGAGTAGCCTTCTCTTTTGAGTGCGTCGTTGATTCGATTTTCGAGGATTTCCACGTCATCCGCCTCACATATAATCAGAGCATCGTCTGCATAACCTACGATGATGGTGTCGTTAGGTAGCTCCATCCTCCAGTAGTTCGTCGTACATAAGATTCCACAGAAATGGACCGATCTTTGATCCTTGCGGTACACCGCTTGTCATTTCTTTTTCTAGCGTCCACGCCTCTTCTTTCTAGAGGACCCACCCATCGCTTAGGTAGTCTTCTACCATGCGCCGTAGGTAGGTCGGAGTATCCCTTTTTATTAGGCTATAGATGATCTCCTTCCAGCTGGCTGAATTAAACGCATTTTGTATGTCGATAGAAATCAGGGCGCAGAATCCCTTCTTCTTTCTTCTTCCTCTTCTCTTTTTGGCTATTTCTACAATCTTAACCACGGTTGATATAACGTCAACCGTAGATCGTCCTTTTTGGAAGCCATACTGCATGTCCGAAAGTGCATGTTCGTCAACCATGCGTTTTTCTAGTCTCCGTAGAATGAGGCCCTCGAGTAGTTTTCCCATCGTATCCAGCAGGCATATCGGCAAGTACGGGGAATTCCTTTTATTTCCTTTTCTTAAAAGAACTAGCTTCTGTCTTTTCACTTGCTGTAGAACTTTCCTTCCTTGAAGAACGTATTCATTGTATTCAAAATAAGTTGCAGATACCCTTCTACAACTGTTTGGATTATTTCGCTGGGAATTTCATCTAATCCTGGTGCTTTGCCGGTTTTTAGCCTCTTGGCTTCACCGATACGCTCATCCAACGTGAACATGTCCTCCTGTCTCATCTCTTCGTTGTGCATCTCTTCCTGAGTCCTCGGTACATCTGCCGGGAGGAGCGTCTTTACGATCTCGTTCACCCAAATCGCGTCATCGAGGCCTGGGACTTTACGATTCGAGGCCAGTTTCTTGGTCACAATCTTGTATGCCAATCCCAACGGATCGTTATCTACCTCCTGTCATAGGTCATCCCATGCTTTTTGTTGGCTCTTCTTTATCGCTCGCTTTAGTTTCTTTTTACGTCTTTGTAGGCTCGACAGAGGGACGAATTGCCTTTCGCTCGTGTGTACCTCCTCTGAGTGGCTATGCAGACTTTCTGAAAGATAGACAGTTCTTCGTTTCACCAGGGCAGTTTTACTTCTTTGCTATCGTTAAATTTTCTCTTAGGCATAGACTTGCAGGCCTTCGTTAGCATTTCGATTGCCAATGCAGCGGATTCGTCAGCGGTATTCGGACTTTCTTTCCATGGGAGTTCATTTTGTAGCTCGCGTTTCTGTAGGAAGCTCGCAAGCTGGTTTTTGTCGAGTTTTTTAGTGTTCAATCCTGTTTCTGTAACTATCTTGTTACATCTTCTTGTTTCCAGGTTTTTAGTGATCTCCAATTCGATGTATCGATAATCACTAAGCGATTCTTCTTCCAGTACTTGCCAGTTCTGTACTCTTTTGGCTATTTTTGTAGAGGAGATCGTCAGGTCGATAATTGACGCCGCCTCTCCCCTCTAAATCGTCCATTTCTGCCCCCTGTTTGCTCTTATGAGGTTATTCCTGGCAACTATTTCGCAGATAATTATGTCTCGTCGGTCTCCCCATTCTGGTGACTTGCTGTTAAAATCTCCACCTATGATCACTTTTTCTTTACCAGTGTTATGGTTTCCTCGAGGTCTTGGAGCTCGTCCTCGAACTTGCTTATAGGGTCGTTGGGTGAGTAGTAGCAGCTGTAAATTCTTACGTCTGCCACCTCGACCCAGATGTACCTCTTATTAGTCGAGTGGAATCTTGTTATCCGCAGTTTGCTGTTGCGAATCTCGATTCTGGCTCTTCTTGTTGTGTCTTCCAGCCAATTTGTTGGGCATGGGTGCTTATACTGCTCACAGAAGATCAGTACTTCTGCGGACCAGATTCGCGCTGTAGCTGCGAGCAGATCCTGGGCTCTTTGCCTTGTTCCTATGTTGATTATCAGTAAGTCGTCCGGAAGGTTTTTATCGCGTTATGTTGTGTTTTTGGAAAAAGCAGGGAAGCTAGGGACGGCCTTCTTAGTAAGTAATAAAGTAATGCGCGTGGAAATTAATTTTGAACTCACTAATGATCGCATAGGGTTGCTAACCCTCAAAAGTCGATGGTACAAATACGTATTTATTAATGTCCATTGTCCAACGGAGGATACGAAGGATACAATAAAAGACTCCTTCTACATAAGCCTAGATCAGGTGTTTGATAGATTTTCAATCCACGACGCAAAAATATTGCTAGGAGATTTTAACGCGAAAGAGAGGAAAATAAAGTTTACATACTGTGAGTAACGATATTGGAGTGAAATAAATTAATTAATTAATTAATTAATTAAAGCACATGTTTCGTTCACTTAAATAGGCACAAAGTAACCTGGAGAAGTCCGGGTGGACACATATTCAACCAAATCGACCACATTTTAATTGATCAATTCATTTTTGACGTCGGAACTTATCGTGGAGCAGATTGCGATTCCGATCATTTTCTTGTTATAGCCAAGATTAGGGCTCGTTTATTAGTAAACAAAAATAAGAATAAAACATGCCAAACAGAGGAATTTATCTCAAAAAGTTAAATGACCCGCTAATCAAAACTAGATATAGGGAGGAACTTTCAAGTAAACTAGATGTCCCTGATAGCAATAGGTTAGGAGACCTGGAGGAAGAGAATTACATCGAAAATATCTGGGAAAATATCAAAAGTTCTATAGGACAAGCTGCTATGATGATGGTGGGTCATCGGAAAAAGAGCAAACAAAAACCTTGATTTGACGAGGAACGCACGGAGTGGAATACAAAACGGCAAGAAGCTAGGATGCATAGCTTAACAACGCGAATGAGATTACCTCCGCACATTACCGTAATAAAAGGGAACAAGCCAAACGAATTTTCCGGATTTAAATAATAGAAATAATTTTCGGGAAATGTATACAGGTATAAACTTAATAAGGAAAGGATCCCAAAGTAAAACTAACTTTCTAAGAGACGAACACGGAAACCTTATAACGTATACAGATGGGTTACTAAATAGGTAGAACTATTTCGACGAGCTCCTAAACGTACACGAACAGCAAAAAACTTTATACTAAAACGAAATCCACACTGCTGAACAACACATTGAGCAGCCTAGCCTACATGAGGTCTGTAAGGTAATCAATAAGTTAAAAAATAATAGAGCCCCAGGAATAGCCCATTTACGGGCCGAACTATTTAAACAGGGGGGGGGGGGGCTTAAGAAACTAATTCATAATGTTATTTGTGCCATATGGAAGAAAGAAACAATGCCCAAAGAATGAGAGACTTAATCATAGTCCCAAAAACACAAAAAGGAGAACAAACTGTAATAATTATGGAGGCATCTCTCTTATTTGAACATGCTACAAAATTCTCTCTAATGTACTAGTAGATATACTCATACTGCTCGCGGAGGAAATCCTCAGGGACTACAAGTGTGGATATCGGCGAAACAGGTACGTCAATTATTCATTGATTTTAAGAAAACGAATGGCTCAATAACAAGATGTAAAATGTTCCACGTCTTAGTACTACTAGGGGTACCAAAAAAATTAGTCAATTTAATCAGAATGTGCCTAGACTGAAATTAATTTTAATCAATATAAGCATTAAGGGAGTCCGAAAGTCAATTAATAATTTTAATTTACCGCCTTGATTTTTACCGACCGGGAACTGAAAAATTATTTACAGTCGAACTTCGAACACTGCTCCCTCGAACACTAATTTACCTCGAACACTGCCCGACTAATGTTTAAGAACTTGATACCTCAATTTGTTCAATGCAACATTATTTTGTGATACGACAATATTAAGTTTGATCAGTGTTCGAGGTTATTTTTCCCGACCACGATCAGTGTTCGAGGATCGTGTATAATTATACAAATACGTACGAAGTTTCAGACCTCAAAAACAACGGTATTATTACTATTATTAAATAGCCTATATCGTCACATAAATATAACTGCATTTTACACACCTTTAATTTATTCATAAATATATTGAATTTATTAAGCAGAATAAACTCAATCGATTTAGCAGGATAAAAAGTTCAGTATTTATTGATACAAAAAGTTACAAAGTTAGAGAGTACATATATAAGAAGATAGGCGCAGAGCAGCAAGAGCAGTAGCTGTTACTGCTTCGAGTGCTAGAGCTGAACTAAGTAACTGCAGTCGCATAGGGCTGCAGCTAGACGCACACTGTCGCACGGAAAAGGCCGAAAATATTTTATTGCATCATTTGGAAACGTCTGTCATCGGCGCGCTCCGAACGGTCAGCAAGCAAGGGTTTTATGGCTTGACCTGGGATTGTTTGAGAGCTAAATACTCAAAATAACAATAGCAACCCGTGCTCGCTCACGTATTTCTCAACAAAATGTTTAACAGCTTATATCAACATACAAATATAGAATTACGTATAGATATTTATTAGCATATATTACTCCACGAATATAGTACGAGTTAGTTTTCTTCTCTGCTTAAACTAAAATTAAGAAAAACTTAAACTAGGACTGTAGTCCTAAATAACTGCAGTCGCTACGCAAAAGACCGCGGCAAATATATTATTTTATTTCCCGGAACTACACGGCTCCGAGATTAACTTTCCTCCCGAATAGCAAAGAAAGCGATGAAAAAAACACATGACGCGCGCCCGCTAAATTCCACCCTTACTGTGGAGGAACCCCGGTGTAACCACTTTCTGTCCCCAAGAAACGGAAAAAAAAGTAATTGGAATAAAATTTAATAACGAAAGGTACTTGCTGTGGCCACATGACGGTAAACCGTGTGGGGCAAGCGTGAATTTGGTGTACTCACACTGCTAAATCACCATAGTAAAGACATAGTGGAACATCAAAGACAAAATGCCTATTGACACAAGCTACATCATACTACCCATTTGGCAGGGTCTTCACGTTTAAAGCCTTAAAAATCAGGATCGGTTGACACCCTGACTAATGAAGCCCATATATGCTCTCTTGATATAATTGCTTTATACGAAGTTAAAATGCCAGGAGATAGAGACAAAAGTCACAGTCGCGAACATTTGGTACAAGTACACACTCATTATTGTACATTGCCCAACAGAAGACACGTTAGACGCGATTTTAGGACGACTATTTGACCAATTATCGACTCATAACGCTAAAATAACTTAAGGGTTTTAATGCGATGTTCGGTAAGGAGGGGATCTATAAACCAACTATAGTCTCTGAAAGTTTACATGACGCCAGTAACGATAACGGACTGGGAGTGATTGGTTTCGTCGCCTCAAGGAATCTAATAGTTAAGAGCACTTAAACATAAAAAGATACACAAGATAACGTAAAGATCTCCTGTTAGAGTAACACGACACCAAATCGACCATATCTTTATCGACAAGAGACATCATACAAATATTACAGATGTTGGAGCATACAGAGGACCATACTGTGCCCTATATAATAATTTAGTCGTAGTAAATAATATAACTAGGCTAGCGGTAAACAACAATAATAAAGACCAATCTAAAAATTTAAAAAGCTACGATACCGGAAAACTTAAAGCACTGGGGGAAAGGAAAAGGTATAAGACCGAGATCGCGAAGACGCGAACAGATTTAAAACAAAAGAAAACATCGCGAATTCCGAAGACAACCGCGACCCAGAGATAATATGGAAAACCATCAATAACGTCGTAACGGACTCAGCAAAAGTAACAATCGCATACCGGTATTAGTAACAAGCCGTGGTTCGATGACGAATACAAGCATCGGTGCGACGACAGAAGAAACGCAAAACTAGCAGCTTTCGGGACCATGATGAAAGGAAACTAGAAGCATACCAAAGTATTAGGGAAGAAATGGCCCGTTTCTCAACTACCAAGAAACGTCAATGGGAAAAAGATGGAGATCTCAAAATTCAAAGAAATAGTAGAGATAAAAACATACACGAAAATCTTGTCTTCGACGGTTATTCGTCTCCTTTTGACATGTATTACAAAAAGACTTGTGCACTTTTTCGATAATATTTTTTTTATTGTTTTTTTCTAATATCCAATCAATTTAAAAAAAAATTTTTTTTATATTTAAAAAAAAATTGATTTGTTCTATGAAAAAGAATAATAAAGAAAATTCTAACGCAAAAGTGCATAGCTCTTTTTGTAATACATGTCAAAAGAAGTCCAATAACCGTCGAAAAAAAATTTCGTTTATTATGTCACGTAGAATCGTGTGAGGAACAAAGTTCCTTTAATAAATATGGTATTGAAAATAATGATTTATCGTGACGTGTAGGATCAACATTTTGAGGTTATACAACGGTAAAATTTAAGATATTATTGTGTATTGATAGCATAAGATTTTTCAGAATGATTGCTTTAAAACATAAAAAGTTTTCAGGACTCGTAAAAAAATGTTTTTTTTTGTTTAACCCAGGCCTGCTCCTTTAAACGTTATCGACTGCGAAACCGTTATAAAATACAACGAAATCCACACTACCTGATTCCCTTGTAGAAAAACTAACCTAAAAGAAGTAAGCGATGCAATCGGTAAACTGAAAAATAACAAAGTCTCCGGGATTGACCAAATATCTGAAATGATTAAATACGGGGATGACACCATAAATAACGAAATTCATGACCTTATATGCGTTATCTGGGAAACAGACGAGATGCCGAAAGAATCGGGGGAATCCATAATAAACATTATATTTCAAAAAGGTGACAAAACTAACTGCAATAATTATAGGGGTATAATAGGAAATAAGCTATCCGAGCCCTTCAGCATCCGTAATGGACTGAAGCAAGGAGATGCACTATCACTCGTTTAATTTAGTATTAGAATACGTTGTGAGATCTATGTAAGCAAGTAAGGAAAAAGCTTCACTAAATGGACTAACTCAATTACTAGCCTACGCTGACGACTTCGACATAATAGGAGACAACAAAGAGACTATCATAAAGAACACGGAGCTCCACGGAAAATAAGTAGGCGTAGGAGTAAGCGAAGATAAAAAAGAAATTATATGGTAACAGATCGGCTAGGAATCCATAAGAGCGACATAGACCTCCAAGCCGTAGACAAAACTTTCTAGAAAGTCAATGAGTACAATACTTACTCTGCTGAAAAAACGGGATTAAACTCGATTGAAAAAATTGAATCAACTCTGTGTCTAATTCTTAATACCTACCTTTCATATTCAAAATCAATTAAAAAACTCTTGTATTGAAGTTGATTGAAAATAATAAAACGCAATCAATACCAATTCATTAAAATCGATGCCTTTTTCTTCATGCATCAATCGACTTTAATGTATTATTTCTCAATTAAATTAAATCGGTTTAATGGAATTCAATTATATACGCGTTATAATAAACATGAAATGAAAAAATTGGTATTAAGAATTAGGCTCAGAATCGAAAAATGTTGTCTATCGATTTTAATTTATTATAAGGATTATTAGCGAATAATTAATATTAAATAATATTGATTATTATTATTATTATTATTTTATTATCATTATTACTATTTTATTATTATTATTTTATTATTATTACTATTTTATTATTATTATTATTATTATTATTTTATTATTATTATTATTATTATTATTATTGTTATTATTGTCATTATTATTATTATTTATTTATTTATTATTATTATTATTATTTTTTTTTTATTATGTCCTTCTTACCCGTATACCCTTTCGGGTTTTTATAGGATACCTCCACCACCTTTGTGTGGAGGTATTTGATCCTAACACTCCACCTTATAATTCCCCACACTAATCCCGCATTCGCCTAAGTTAGGGACATTGCAGATGTCTACCTATGCCGATAACCTGCCGAAAAACCTCCGCCAGAACCAGTGCGCAGTCTGAGTTCTTTTTCCGGCAGGACACAGAGAGCAAAAATCCTCGGCCTGCTCCCACCGTGAATCGAACCCTGGCCGCTCAGGCTGGCGTATCTCTGCTAGCTAAGGCGTGCGCCTTAGCCAACTGCGCTACGCTGACCTTTATTATTATTATTATTATTATTATTTTATTATTATTTTTTATTTATTTATTTATTTGTTTTATATTTTCTAATCCAAGTTAATACATTTACAATTGGGTGTGTATATTGTGTATTATGTTATAGAACGAATTGTTACCAATTAGTCATCTTTCTTCATAATTGAATCCACTTTAATGGTTTAACGTCTGCTGCTATCAATCAATCTGCTTTATCTTACTGAATTTAACTTTTCTTATATAGTGACAAAGAGGATACTCGGTTATACTCGCGAGTTTTGAAGCGTCGCCAAGCGGTTATATTCCGAATTAATATAAATCGATTCTAATCAGGATGAATTGCTTTTCTTTTTCAATAAATTGAGTTAATTCCAATCGGAATGAATTTCTTTTCTTTTACTGAATTTTTAATGAATCGATTTCAATCGGGATATAGTATATTATGCACCTAGGGAATAATGGGAGCCAGTAAATGCCTGAGTGTGGTTCGGCGCCTGAACGGAGCGAGGACGCCACACACGCTGGCAATCGCTGGCTCACTTTATTCACGCGTGCAATATACGAGTTTTTAACATACCTACCGTAAACTTCGTACTCGTTCACCACCGAAGAAGGAAAAAAGTGCTACATATTTACTGCCCAACCTCATTCTAATACCTGGCGCCACGCGCTGGGGTACTAGAGTGGGGGCAGAGAATTAATGTAGCACTTGTTTCCCAACTCGGCGGGGAAGAAGTACTAACTTTACGCTGGGGTATGTTAAAAAATAATTTCGTAACGCCGGGCCGAAAGTACCGCATTCCCTCCCGGTGCCCAAAACGGAATGTGGTGCCTTCGGCCCGTTGTTACGAAAAATAGTATACCGCCCACGAGTAAATTAATTTTAATTTTAAGTAAAAAAATTTTTTTCGAAAAAGTATCTAAAGAAGCTGTATCTTTAATTATACGCAATGGATTTAAACGTACCAAAAAGTAATTAAAGGTCTTTTTAATACGAAAGATTACAATAACATTCGAATGTATTCTTTATTCAATTGTTAGATTTTTAAATATTAAGAATCTAACAGAATATTATTTCTTTAACTGAAACAAGTCAATAGTTAACGATACTTTGGCTTTATGATTTATTTCTATGTTCAGACTAAAACTTAATGAAAATAAATTTTTTATTCATATTTTTATATTACTTCCTGAATTTTTAGTAATTCATTTTGACTTATAAAACTGACTAATTTTGGACATGGTAGCCAGTTTAAGTTTCGAACACAAAATTTTGATTGATGGTACACGGTCCTAATTTTGTTAGTGACATTATATCAACCACCTTTTCTAGAACGCTGATTTTCGTGTCTAAAAAAGTGTTAAAAAATTTTTAGTATCCTAGAAGTTTTAAGGGTATAGACCGGTCAAGATTTGCGAAAATCGGTGAAAGTATAAAAATTGTTTAATTAACAACTTTCTGGTTTGTAATTATTTAAAATTACAATAAAAAAATTTTTCATTTCTTTAACAGTATCTTTTTAAGAGATTAATGTATCAGTCAATCACATTTTATAATCTAATTTGTTTAAATAAAATTATTTGTAACATTCTCTCCAATCTTTTTTTACTGTTTGCTGTATATATATAATTAATAAATTTATAGTTAGATTTTCATTCACAGCTATTATAAGGAGAAACATTATTTTTTTACTTTAAAAAGATAGTAAAAATTATCAAAGAATCGACTTTTCTAAGAAGAAATTATTTAAAAATTTGTAAAACAAGCTTTAGCGTATAATAAAATCAGCATTACAAATTTTCTTATTTTGGTGTATATTTGTAAAAAAAAATGTTGCTGAAGCGAAAGATTAAAAACTGTCATCGCGAAACGTCCACCATAGGCTAGTCTTTAGCTACTTTTTATTCATTTTTATCCTTAAAAATGAAATTAAATCCTCATTTGGAGTTTTAAATATAGTATTAAATTCTTTTTTTACATATTAAAGTGCAAAATTTGGCTGAACTAGAAATTAAACTACTAAAGTTAGATTATCGACCAGTCTATACCCTTAATGAGATGTATATTATACAGTTTCTTTAAAATAAATTAAACATAGTACCTTTGTTTTATATATAAGCTGCTGTAATGGTTTGACCTTTAAGAGAAACGCTACCTTGCACCGTCCAATTTTAAAGTATTTTTAGAAAGCTTAGTAAGGATGACAATGTGTAAGGAAAATCTTTTTTTTAGGAATTCATTGTCTATGAAGTATACAAACGTGTATTTTCGTGTGTCCGTTTTCTTATAGTTGCCGTAAAATGGACACGCACATAAACACACTCACTCACTCACAAACATATACCCATACACATACACATACACATACACGCACACACCCACACACACACAAAACATGTTTCTAAATCATGTCCCAAATTGGAAAATTGGACATTCCGAGCGTCTTGGTCGGAGCGGGAGGTAATGTATATTACCTCCCGCTCCTAAAATCTCTGAAAATAATGCAATAATTTTAACTCTAAATTTTGTAAAAAAATTAAAGTTTTGAAGAAAATTCAAAATTTTGGAGAAAATTCAAAATTTTGGAGAAAATTCAAAATTACGGAGAAAATTCAAAATTTCGGAGAAAATTCAAAATTATTGAGAAAATTCAAAATTTTTGAGAAAATTCAAAATTTCGGAGAAAATTCAAAATTTTGGAGAAAATTCAAAATTTTGGAGAAAATTCAAAATTTTGGAGAAAATTCAAAATTTTGAAGAAAATTCAAAATTTTGGAGAAAATTCAAAATTTTGGAGAAAATTCAAAATTACGGAGAAAATTCAAAATTTCGGAGAAAATTCAAAATTTTGGAGAAAATTCAAAATTTTTGAGAAAATTCAAAATTTCGGAGAAAATTCAAAATTTCGGAGAAAATTCAAAATTTTGGAGAAAATTCAAAATTTTGGAGAAAATTCAAAATTTTGGAGAAAATTCAAAATTTCGGAGAAAATACAAAATTTCGGAGAAAATACAAAATTTCGGAGAAAATTCAAAATTTCGGAGAAAATTCAAAATTTTTGAGAAAATTCAAAATTTCAAAGAAAATTCAAAATTTCGGAGAAAATTTAAAATTTTGAAAAGAGTTAAAAATGTTGAAAATTTAAAATGTTGAACATTTTTCAAATATAAACTTTTGAAAATTTAAAATTTTGATAAAAGTTATTTTTTTATATTTCGTAGACCTGGTGTACGACTCGAAATTCCCATTTCCCCATTCGCTTTGCATGCATGAAGTAGGCCCTATTCACACACTTGTTAAAAAAAATACGGTGTGTAACACGGATGGAAAGGGCTTATTCAGACTCGAATGATGATTTGAGCACTTGTGTATGTCTCGGGTGCCTTCGGCGCCCTCTACTTACACTCCAGCTCAATCATCATTCTCTTTTAGAAAAAGCCCATTTTCCCTCCTAGTTGCACAATGGACTATTGTTACTGTCCTAAGAATGTTTTATTTTAAGGAAACAACATTTTTTTCTGTTTTAGGTTTGACCACTGCTGAGTAATCTTGTACGTCGATTTAGCGATACGGCAGGTAATTTCTTGCGGCGGTTTGAATAAATGTCTGACAACTGATCTTCGTTATATATTATTTATCTCCTAGATAAAAGTCCACACAAATACCGTAAAATTTGAGAATAGTGTTACTCGTTGAGTACTCGAGTATAATGAACTTCAAATTCATTCCACTAGTATTTTTAAATCAAAAATATTTTTATTTTCAATCATTTTTTAAACTATATTTAAAAGTTTTAATTTCCTTTACTGATTCTGAAACTGTACAAAATGAAAAATTCTTTTATATACTTAATTTGTTCTAAAATTCATCCGTTTTATATGCTTATTCATTCCAAAAATAGTACCAACTTGTAGTGAATTTTGTCTCGCAAATGTCCAAGTGAATTTGTCACTATAATTTTGAGCAAGTAATTATATTTACTGTGATACTAAATACAGAAGTGAGCCCAAGTCGATAAGTACTGCCCTCAATGTTACTACGTATCGTTAGCTTTCCAGTAGTACAGTTTATTTTATCGTCCGGCTATATGCCTTTTTAATACAAAAGAAAATATGTCTACACACGATTATTCTATCCAATATACGGCTCGTATAATAGACAGCATACAAATTTTGCATAAAATGATCTCCGTTAAAATTTTCAATATCAATATTTGTTACAAAAGACACTTACACTGTTGATTAATTTGTGAAAAATTATAAATAATATATGTTTAAAGAATTTATGCATTTTATACGTTATTTATGACCACAAAAATACACGTAGATCTAGCTTACTAAGACCAACAAAGACAATTTTATCTATCCATAATGTATACCTGAACCTTAATTGAAGGAATCGATTCTAAAACGTCTTTAGCGCTCGGCCCGGCTGCCGTTATATCAAAATTGACGTCATGGTGACCAAAATTTGCAATTTTACGGAAATGAATTTTAAAAAATAGTATCGTGCAGAGGATCAAAAATGGCAACTTTTTATATATATACTTTGTTTGTACAATGTTTAGTATTTGAAAAAAAAAATAAAAACGGCAAAATTTTAAATCTTATTTGCACCACGTTTTTTAAACTTAGCTCGCTGCAGCTCCGACAAATATGAACGGATCTTGCTTATTTTTTGCATAGACTCGTAAAATAGTCTAGCGCTGCTAATAAACTCATAGATAGTTAAATATTAAATATTTTTCATTCAACAATTTAATTGCAAACCAGTGAGCTACCTTTTATATGGTTAAGTATGTTCATCGAAAAAAAGTATCGAGGGAAGTTTAAGACTCAACTAACTTTCAACGAGACATTTGTTTGTTAACATTTGAAGAAGTTTCTCAGAAAATTTCAGATGAATTGGATGAAAAGTGGCAAAGATAGAGCGATTTTGCCAAACTTGCACGATGCGCGCGAACATTAGCGGGTCTGCGCGATACATGACGCTCGCAGCGTATGTCAGTCATATAGGGCCGTTTACTTGAAGATTTGCTGTCCTTTTTTTTAAAAATACATACTTAATCAAATCATACTATTAATACTGTCGATTTATAGTGTAGAAGTTAAGAAAAATAAGTATCTGATGAAACAATAAGAAATTAAATAAACAAAGCAAAGGCAAAATCAAACGGCAGTTATTCATAAAGATGTTGAATTTTTAAATCTTTGTACGAAAGTTTTAGAAATTATTGTTAATTCTAAATGTTATATACACTAGATAATAAATGGTTATAATAAAGCGTTCAAATGAAATTCACACACATTAAAAAGAATATTGCAGCTTAAATGAATTGAATAGTAAATTACAATCTTTAAAAATATAAATTTCTGGGAAACATATAAATTTCACAGATTTTTGACATTGTTCAGTAAATTAGAAACTTCAAATAACTAATACTTATATTTATTTATATTTCTACATTAAGATTTATTTACAATTTAGTCGCAATACATACAACGCGTTTCAAAAACATATTACTTTTTTTTTCCTTTTATTGTTTTTGTTTTCTTTTCTTCTTTATTAATTTTTAATTCTAATTTTTGCTTTTGTTCGTCGCTTACTTTTCTTCTTTTTGTTGAGACAACTTCCGTTTTTCGAACTTTTTTGTTACCATGTTCTTCTTTCACATTCTTTGTTTTACTGACAACAACAGTTTTAATCGAAGTTGTTTTTAAAAATTTTTCACCAAAATGTTGCCCATTAGTAGTACAAAATTGCAATAAATGTTTAAAATCCTTTTCTTTTTCTTTCGTTATTCCTACCTTTTTAGCTAATGATACTTTCGACAAATCTACTTCACTGCTGTTTCTTAGTTTAATTGTAATTGGATTGCCATCATAATCGTAATACAAATCAATTTGTCCGTTAGGAAAATATACAATTCTAACAACTTTGCTTATTTTAATTATATTTTTCTGCAAGTCTTCGTCTTTCGCAAACAGTTTTTCATAATCTTTTACTTCGCACTGTGAAATAGCAACCATTTCGAATGGAGGATTTCTAGAATTTTTTATTAGTTGCACATAATCATTTTCTGTTTCAATTCTTTCTTGCTTTTTTTTCTTACTACCATACAAACCGAAATTTCGGTCACACTGGCAGTAGGAATGCCCTCTAACAGGAAATAAATGTTGGATTTCTAATTGCAATTTGTAAGATAAAAATGAAAAGAATTTCAAATTAATGTAATTTCGATTTTGACCTCCTGCAGCATCAGAAAATAAAAATATTTTATCGAAGACGTTTAGTTGTAGTTCTTTCCTTATCGCATACTCAACCATATTACATACGCTGTTGGCGCCCTTTTTTAAAATCCCTTCAAGGAAATGGAACATGTAACTTCGATCACTATCGAAAATGTGTACATTAAACAAATACATCCAAATTAAACGACGAAAAAATTGAGAATTAACTGGTAGTTTTGGCAATGGCAAGTTTAGACCAAAGTCAAATTCACATTTTAGTACATTTACAGTGGACAACATTGAATTTTTTAAGTTTTTATATTTTTCAACTTGCACGATATGTTCAAAATACTCATTTTCTCGTCCTTTGTTAGTTTCATAAGTAAAACAAAGATCACATACATCAGTACGTGGCAGACCAATAGAGAAATTCACAAAATGATTAAAATAATTAAAATATGTTGTTTTATCAATAAGAATATCTTCACTCCCTGTTACAGCTGCATAAAAATCCAAAAAGGAAAAATAGAGTGAATGTAATGTTAACGATGTATCAAGAAAATAGTAAAGCTTTGAGCTTTCTCTAGTATAATGTGACTCAGAATGCGGAAGGCTTTTACAATGTTCCAGAATTAAAGTTTTGACATCTTCAGTTAGCTTTACCTTGTGATTATCTTGTTTTCCTCTATTTTCAGACATCGTTTTGCCACTTACTATGTTTTCTTGAACCGTTTTTATTCTTCGTTCTCCAATTTGGAAAATACTGCAAACAAACTTTCGACAAATATCGATACTAGTGCTTTTGTAATAACAATGAAATTGCCACTGTAAACGTTTTAATTCTTGTGTCGATTCTTTTCTTACAATCATATTTTCTAATATTGTATTCTGTACTTGAAAATCTCCACTGCGCCAAAATTTATGAAACATACTTTTTTGCCATTCATGATCTACTTTTAAAAAACACTTTTTAGGACAACAATTTTTGATTTCTGTGAACGTCTTTTCAAGCACTTTCTTTCCACTAACTGATTCATATTCTAATCCCTATATAAAAGACGTTTGGAAATCATCATTTTATATATACGTATTAATGAAAAAATTTATTTTACAAAATTGATTACAGCTTCATTTTAAATGATTTGAAAATAGTGCATTTTGACACGGGTGTGGAAGTTGATTAACGCATGGGATGCATAAGTAATTAAAATAATTAACCTCAAATTGTTTATTTACATAATATTTCACAACAGCATAAAAATTTAGAGAGTTCTTCGTTTTAATTAATTTCGAGTTTTATATACATGTCATTCAATCATATTTGCAACAGAAATTCTTTTTTATAACACGTCTTACGATATTTTACTTACCTTATTTTTACAACTTTTATTAATAGTTTTTTTCCATGCATGCTCATTTCTAATTCTTTCACGTCCTATATTGATCGACATTATGCTTATAATTTATTTAGCAAGTAAAACGTTTTTTAAAAAGATTAAAGAAATTAACAAATTTGTGAATAAATGCAGCTTGTAAACGAACAAGAAAATGAGTGTGATTTCAGTGCGAAACGAGTTCGACTTTGTTTTGTTTATTTCAGGATCACTTTTATCATGTTTCTTAAATTATTTCTTATTCTATGACTGACATACACTGAGCGTCATGTATCGCGCAGACCCGCTAATGTTCGCGCGCATCGTGCAAGTTTGGCAAAATCGCTCTATCTTTGCCACTTTTCATCCAATTCATCTGAAATTTTCTGAGAAACTTCTTCAAATGTTAACAAACAAATGTCTCGTTGAAAGTTAGTTGAGTCTTAAACTTCCCTCGATACTTTTTTTCGATGAACATACTTAACCATATAAAAGGTAGCTCACTGGTTTGCAATTAAATTGTTGAATGAAAAATATTTAATATTTAACTATCTATGAGTTTATTAGCAGCGCTAGACTATTTTACGAGTCTATGCAAAAAATAAGCAAGATCCGTTCATATTTGTCGGAGCTGCAGCGAGCTAAGTTTAAAAAACGTGGTGCAAATAAGATTTAAAATTTTGCCGTTTTTATTTTTTTTTTAAATACTAAACATTGTACAAACAAAGTATATATATAAAAAGTTGCCATTTTTGATCCTCTGCACGATACTATTTTTTAAAATTCATTTCCGTAAAATTGCAAATTTTGGTCACCATGACGTCAATTTTGATATAACGGCAGCCGGGCCGAGCGCTAAGGACGTTTTAGAATCGATGCCTTCAATTAAATTAATAAAACATATACCGTCAACCGGGACATGCAGGACTACCTCCGAAATCTGTTGAGCAAACTCTGCACAGAGAGAATTTTCTAATAAAAATTATAACGAAATTCAGGGTAAAAATTACCGTAAATAACTATAAAGCTGGGACACTCCTACTTTCTGGCACTTTTTACTGATATTTTACTATAAAAATTACCTCATTGACTACAAATTCTACCGCACAGACTATAAATTTTACCGCACGGAATGGTAAAATTTGCCTGATTTGAGAAAAAGAAGACAGCTGATAAAGGAAACAACTGAGCCTGTACATATTTTAGGTTAACACAAATATAAATGTGTATAAATGTACTTATTTAAGTATTGATGATACTGCTGCAACAATTAGAAGAAAATCCAGATTTTTAAAAAATATTTCGTACAAATTTTACCACAAATTTTGGTTTTCTCCAAGATTCGTACAGGGAACTTTTATTCTGCGGCAGGCAAATTTTACCCTTCAGTACGGTCAAATTTATCGTAAATATCAATAAAAGCTGCCGGAACGTTAGAGTGTCCCAGCTTTATAGTCATTCACGGTAATTTTTACTGCGAATTTCGTCATAATTTTTATTAGAAAATTCTCTCCGTGTGTTATTGATTTTTTTAAACGCGTTATTATATGTAGTTTTTTGCATTTAATGTGATTTAAAGATGACGTTAGCGTGAAAAATTTTCTCAGACACTAAAAAAAAAGTTATTATATGTAGTGTTTTGCATTTAATGTGAACTAAAGATGACGTTAGCGTGAACAATTTTCTCAGACACTAAAAAAGAACTATCGCTTATTCAAACATTGCAAACTGATATTTAATTGAAAGTCAGTGAAATATCGGCATACGCATCGTTTGAATTTCCAATAGTTAACTCTTTTCGAGAATGTGAAAAAAAACTGACGCGAACTTTATTTTTAGTCCATATTATGCACAAATCACTCCAATAACACGTCATTAAAAAAATATACAATAACAAAGTTTGCCTGACAGATTTCGGATGTGATTTTTTTTTTTCTCCAGTCCAGGTAATTGAACTATTGGTTATATAAATTGCCTGCTCGATATGCCTCCTTTACCATTCTTGGTCTTATCATGCAGGTACCCTTTTTTTAAAAAAAGTCTATGAAGACTTGAAGAAATGATGAAATTTAAAGAGAAATGAAAAGATACAACCTATTTTAAAGGGATGTAGAGTGAAACTTAAGAAATTGGACTTATCAAATTTCTATCTGCAGTTAAAAGTGTTCCTCGCTTTGATTCTTCAGATGCTGAGTGGACTGAGCCTCTCGATGAATCGAAGTGCGGAGAACTGTGAGAGTCCAAAGATAAGTACCGTAAAATATTGAGGTTATATTTTCATATACTCGTATATAAAATAGAAGAACAAAAAAATGGCGACGGCAGTCCTAATTTGAAATTTGAAAGGTTGAAATTGGAGAATCAAAATAATTATGAATGATACCTAAAATAAAACGCCAATTTTTATTTAGGAACATATAATATTTTACCTCGAATTGCAGGAATCAATTTGGGTGCTTGAATTTATTGTAGACAAAAATATTATTCTATAAGTTAATATTTGAAGTTAGAAGTATCAATAGCGAGAATTTGACAGAATCTCAGTACGATCCTTCCCTTCGATTGAGTTCAAACAATATTTCGTGTTGAAATTAAATTTCATAATATTGAACGTTTATACAACTGTTAGAAGTTACAGAGAAAGATTGTAATGTAAGTATAAGAGCAGAGGTATCTATATAAGGAAATCAAAATAAACATCTCGAGTATTATTCTTACTGAGAATGTATGCCTATAAAACAGGGACAATAACAAACTTTCAAAAACTGAAAGTAAATTTGATTTTATGTCACGTGATAAAACCAAAGACAAATAACATTCACTTAATTCCAGTCTAAAATGAGGCAAGGTCACACATTTTGTAAGAATAATATAAATTATTAGAAATAATTGAATAACAAAATAAAAAAATAACAACTGATGACTAAATTAAAGCCCTAAGAATTCCTGACAATGAAAGGCCAAGGTCACTAAATCAATCAATAGAATAATTGGCGTCCAAGTAAAATTGAGATGAAAAATGGAAATAGCTTCAATGAATATATTATACGGCAGTATAAATACCTTCATAAAGATGATTGAAACGACCCATTTAGTCCGAAATAAAATGATTGCTTAGAAACCTCAATTCGAAGAATTTCGTTCAGAAAGTTGATCCCGTAGTTTTATGAAAATGTCAAATCCTTTGAGAGATTCGCAAAAACCCCTCAACCGGGAACATCGGTAATTGAGAAAAGGCCGGTGTTACTCTGGATGACGAACAGATCCCTTCTACAAAGAACCCTTTTGAAGCCAATCAGCGGATAGATAATCTAAATAACTGTGATAAATGCGAGTAAACTTGAGTAAAATCACCACTGGTAATATATTATTTGAACACTAATTAACAAGCGATAATCAAAAAACTAATTTTGCTAAGAAAGAGAATATAAAATTGAAATTCCCTCGCCTCATATGCTATAGCGACGAAAAAGGAATTCAGAATTTTGATTCTTCCCGCGGATCCCTAGCCAAGAAGGAACACGCGAAACCCGTCTACTCGAGCGCCACGGTCACAAACCCGGATGTGGTCCTGCATACTACTAACATTATTATATTATTTTTAACCCCTTTCGATACATTAGCTTTTATATATATATATTTTATATTAGATTTTTATAAATAAAGTAGAATATCAAGACCGAATTAACTTTCTTAAATATCTATATATTCGATGTGTACGTCATAAAATTAATCCCCATAGGCGTCACAAGAGGTCAAATTATTAAATTTGATATGTCATCGAGCCTTGGAGATTTTTAATGATTTCGTATTAAAAACACATTTTACAGATTTTAACCCCCTAAAATATTTAAATTTGGATTATTTACCACATTAGAGTTTAAATCTCCATAAACCCGTTCTTATTCGGTGCTTAAACCCAATAATAAATATATCATACAAATTTAAAGTCGCTATATTCAAGCGTTTTTTAGATGGGCGTTGATGAGTCAGTCAGTCAGCTAGGACATGTCTTGACATGTATTGAAGATAGGATTAGAATTTTGGAAAACATACCTACTTAGGGAGATTGATTAACCTAACTACTTAGAGCGTTGATTAAGGAATAACCGTAAAGTTACATGTTAGAAATTAGCATTGGTAATTTTTCCAAACAATAATTAAGTCGATAGCTAAACGATAATTAAGTCGATCATCGGGTCTCTCAGATTTTAAATATTAGCCATTTTCGACCAATTTAGGGTTCGAAACTTGGACAATTTACCCATTTAGTGATTGATTAGGAACAAATCGAGAAATTACTTTTGAGAAATTAGTATTAAAAAACCTTCTAAATAATAATAAAGCCGATATCTCATCGGGTCTTGGAGATATTGAATGATTTCATGAAAAATGTACCCCCTTTGTTAAAATTTTAATTAATTTATTAATACAATTTTTTTTTACTTTATTTGAAGGTAACCCCACTGAAAAAGAAACAGCTGATATGTCAGGTGATTTATCAGCTGCATGGAGTAAATTATGGACCCATCACTGGTAAGGGGTAATTCATAAATTACGTTACGGTTGGAGAGGAAGGAGTTACGGGGAGGGGTGAAGGCAAACATTCTCAAAAAGAGTGTAACGTAATTCGTGAATGGTCCCTAATTAGAATTCTGTCTTTAGAATGTTTACCTAATTATTGAAATATTTACCCGCGTAAAATTAACAGTCTTAACAATTATATATTATAAAAAAGCTTCGACTGTAAAGAATCAGAAAATACTCAAGTTGCTGATAACTTTGCAATAAAGGCTCATGGAAAGAAATCTAGTATTATGGGTGGTTAGTTTTATTTTTTTTAGTATTAGCAAACATCTCCCAGATTTTACTTTTACAGATATTTCTAATGCATTACAGTAATTTGAAAAATAAAAAAATCGTTGCCAATTCATTGGCACTTAGCTTCCTCAAACTAAATTAATTGTTCTAATATAAAAGATTTGTATTTCTTCAAAAGAAAAAGATAAAGCCTAAAAAATTTGGCTGCATATTCTTCTTCATATTCCTAATCATCTCAATTAAAATAAAAAAATTGTGTGTCATGGGACGCACGACAGAAGTGAAACTTCGGGGTATTTTGTACGTGAATTGTATTTATATGTAAAATTGATTTAATTGTAAAACAAATAATTGTCATTACGTTTAGCATTATTACTAATCAATAATTATTGAACGTTGCAGATATTTATTCATTTATAATTGTAGTTTATTTCTGAGGAATGTTATGAATAATTGCGCACTCTCATCATCAAAGTTAACATTGAAATCTCCGGCTAAAATTTAGTGGCTTCTATTATGATACTTGAATGTGAATATCTGAATTTTATTTAGAATATTGTTTATACTTTGATTGACAATATGGTAAACTGAAATAAATCCTACGTAAGGTCAGCACTCAATATTTCTGAGTAAAATACAGATGTTTGATAATAGTCAAATTATTGTTATTTAAGCACTTCTTACATATTCTACACTTTTCATATATTAAAAACTTTATTCATTTTTAACTTTTACTTTAATCTGCATTTTGTAAAATATACCTGAAAGTATTTATGTTGCATGATTTAATTCATTTTAATAACGCTAATTCATTTTTACCATCGCAAATCACAACATTACAGGAGTTTATAAGGTAAAAGTACCTATTATGAAACACCCTCTTAACTGTGTCCCTTTTATGAAACAGTATGAAAAATGATAAAATAAGAAATAATTATAATATGCATAAGCGAATATAAAAATTTTATTGATAATTATGAATGTTTTCGTCTGTAAATACACGAACACGAGTATTGTTATACAATAAGTAATATTATAAAAAATCATTCAATTTTGCGTGTCTCCAAACCCGTGCAGATCGACGGTTTTGGGAGCCGAAGCAGCTAATTTATACGACTTTGTTTCTTAACTATATTTATAAATATGAATGACTTGACACCATATATAATAGCTTAAACTGTAGCTTTCGGTCCGTAGATTTGAATTATCTACAAACTGTTTTAATGTCGATGCGATTTTTATTAAATATGTAGCTGTATCATAATAGGTGTGCGAGTTAGTTGAAGTCCGTATTTATGAAACACCTTTGAAAGGGCTTTTTTTTAATAATTTTCGCTATTTGCATATTATTTTCTGTATTATGAAGCAATAAATACTAAATTTTAATGATATAGCTCCCGTACATATGAAAACTAAGTAAAACAAGCATATTTATTGAATTTAGCAGCCTAACCTGGCATAACCCTAAATATGATCATTTGGTTGTTATTAAAAACTTTTTAAAGAAGGAGGTCAATCTTGTGTTGACGTTATTATTCGTGTATGTTAGGCGCATTGTTTACGACAGATATAGCAATTGTAAGTAAAAGCAGTCAAATAAAGTAATATTTACATATTTATTACGTTGCATAATAGGGATGTAAATTATGAAACACCCAGACATCGTGCGATTGCACTATTTCATAATACGTACAGTGGATCACTTCAGTATTTTATTTATATAATTAATTATTAACGTTTAATTTGTATTTTAAAGTCATTATCTGTTCAAGAAAAGTCTAGCCCTTCGAGTACTATCAAAACTTTAACGTTATACGCTTATTCAATCTCAATTTTACAAAAGTATAAAACACCCCGAAAACCGTTTCATAATAGGTACTTTTACCTTATCCGAGAGCGGCGAGAGCGATAGACCGTTGATGAGTTTTTGATTAACCGTTACCACGGTAACCACTCACCTGTTTGTGCAAATCTATCGTTACCTGACGATTCGAACGTGATGCTTCTCATCAATTTATACCTCATCTAAAATACCGAGGCGCGCCATAAGAAGTTTCACTTAAAAAATTTTGCTTATATTTCACAGATATGGTATTATAAGAAAAATAAATTATTAATTCAATTTTTCACGTATCAAATATGTTTAAGTACATTTAATTTAATGTTGAGAAACCATTTAATCGTCTGTAATGTTTTAAAATGACAAATTCTGTTCTAATATATTTAAATTGTGTTGATTATGTGACATGTCACTTTCTTACTTTTTTCATATAAAAATATCTCACGTCCACGCATTTACAGCAAAAAATATGAAAAAAATCAGAGTTATATAACAGAGTTCAAAGAATTCAATAACGTCAACTAAACAATCGTATCTTTTTATACAAAATAATGATCGCATACTAAAATGTGTCCCTGGTTTTCATGTCGCTGGTGCAACGCTGCAGTTTTTTTATCAATTATCACAGAAAATTTATAAGGCAGGATTTGAGCTTAGAGGCACACAATGTTTATAACATCAGCTACAATTTACCGTTTTATTTGTTCTTTTGTGGTCAACACTTGATAAATTATACGTGTTGACATGCGTGGAACTAATGTTGTACAAATCAAAATGTCGCTTGTTGAACGGCCGAGGGCATTTAAGAAAATGATCAGAATTGTGCAAAAATGAAGGCACTTTTGTGTTATATATTATATATATTCCTTATATTCCTTATATATTATATATATTACTTTTGAGGTCTAAATTACTTTACTGCTTGTGCTATAAGAAACATTAACGATTTCTACATTTATATCGAGTGATGTTAAACCCCGTGTTACTGGTACATACGGGGATCCACTTTTTTCATTCATTTTCAAATTTTAAGAAAATATCTCTCTGAAAAGTTGTTCTTTTTGATTGGAATAACAACTTTCCATAGAGATATTTACTCAAAATTGAAAATGAAATGAGAAAAGTGGATCCTCGTATTTGTCGGTGACAGGTGGCTTTAGCATCACTTTAATATTAATTTTATATCTTAACACGTGATTAAAATATATCGGGCTATTGTAAAAACCGTGTACACAAATGAAAATGAACTCTATAGTTATTCAAGAATTCAGATTTGGAAAATTATAAATATGCTTGCTAATTTGTCTTAATACATTTTTTAATCAAATGTCAAAGGTTCCGGAGAAAAGCCCATATAAACAAATTGAAAAAATGACGTGTATAACAAAACAAGGGAAACAGATTATTCAAAATTTCGGGTCGGAAAAGATAGGTAAAATTTTATGCTCTTGCAAATGCATTATTAATCAATCAATAATATTATTTCTAAGGCATAAAAAAATCCGATAAACTAAAACTCAAAAATCGAAAAACCGCTACATAAACAAGAACGCATCAAGAAAGAAAAAAAAATATTTTTGAGCCGCTTTCCATAAAAAAAAATGATCCCCGAAACAATAATTTTTACCGTGTATATTCAGTGTAATGTTGATCTACATTCATGTATACACACACATACACCCGCGCAAACACAGATACACTCACACACACACACGCGCACGCACGCACGCACACACACACATACACACACACACCCACGCACACACCCACACACACACACATACACACCCACACACACACATACACACACACATACATCCATAGACATTTTCTAAAACTAGTGTATTTTGATTCCTCGTGTCTCAAAACATGTTTTTAGCAAAACTTTTTTTACCATCACAAAGCTTCTTCTATGAGGAAGCAAAATCATTTATGTACGTAAAAATAATTCAAAGCATTTGGTATGAAACTGGGTAATAATAAGAGACTAAATTTAAATAGTAGAATCTTAAACTTAAAAGTAATTAGCTTTAACTGTAAATTTTGGAAGTATATAATATATACTATTTAGGGTAGACCATTAAATTAAATCACATTATTGTAAATTCCTTTATAAAGTTTTAGATTTATTTCAAATTTGTTTTATTTTTTTGTTTTATAAAAGAATATTATCTCCTATTATTGGAAGAGTTGTGGTTAAAACATAGTCATGCCACTATTAACACTGTTATTGATCAAGAGATGTGCATCTGCAAAATGGTTATCCAATTCTAATAGTTAAGTAAGTCAAACTATTATTCATGCACGTAAGAATTAGTTACAAATACAATAAAATAATGTATCAGGTTATTCCTTGAATCTTAATATTGGTGGAACTGTAATTAACAAAATACTTTATTGCTGAAATTGATTTCTTTATAGAATGTTTTACATTTTTAACTTTCGACATAAAAGGACTGGTGTTACGAGTTTGACAATATGCTTGTGTGTCAGTTGCTTAATATATCAAAAATGGATGGTCCGATATTGATGCATTTTTTTATTGGAAGAGTAAGTATGTTATCGAGAAGATTCTTAGTTATGCTTGAATGATGTTCCTTCATGTTGGGAGTTTTTTAAATTATTCATTTAATTTTGTAATCATTGAAGATAGATTATTTAAATATAGAATCAATTTGTAAATTTTATAAAACAATAAACATTTTTTGTTAAGAAAGATTTTCAACTATCTCTTTATTATGAATAACTAGTGACCATAGTTTCATGATAATAGTTGAGTTAATATTGAACACAATATTCCTAGTTTCTTATTACAGTAGAAACCAGTACTTTGTATAGAAAAAAGATCCAATGTTCTGGATCTAATTTGTTAATCAAAAGGCGCATCAGTGCAATCCTGCATCAAGCGCAACACTTTTATATAATAAAAACAACAATGCATTGTATGCAAAATCTTTTGTACGTTAAAAAGTATACTTTTGTTCTTCTACTTATTATGACTTAGAAAATTTAAAATAATACAGTCTATATCAGCAATAATTGCTTTTTTATTGATCGATTTCTGGTATTGTTATCACTTGGTTCAAGTAATTTTAGAAATTAGTTTTTCAATCCGATTTTCAATTCTTAACAGCAATAACAATGATGTTAAAACACTACCAACCGTAACGATAAAACTAATCCCTTCAAAAATTAGTTTTGGAGCAAAAATTTTCCACACCATAAGATGTCGGCAATGTACAGTAGCAGCAAGCATACAGATAAATACCTACAAATAAAATATCGGTAATTAAAAATACATATCAAGATATAAAGTACTATTTAAAATGTTTTTTATATCTTACTCTAACTGCATGATATAAAATATATTTTCCAGCTACAGAGAAAACCTCTGAGTGAAACTGAGTATCATTTTGAAAAAGAACAAGTTCACCCCGTTTTATATCATCCCACTGAGTCTTTGCAGTTTTTGTTAAGTTAGGGAAAACTAATCGTAATGTAAAGGGTGCGAATATGAGAAGAGGAAGAGTCATTCCCAAGATCATATGTGAACCAAATGTATTAATTCCTGAAAGAATAAAATCAATTATTTTACATACAAAAAACATGTTATAGGAAAAAATAGAGGAAGTTTTAATTACCAATGAGTATTGCTCGGAGTGAGTTGAGCTGTAATGAACCATCAATTCCTATAAAACCAGCATCCCAATGAATTGTTGAAAAACTTGGTTGATGCCCCGTAGCATAGAAGAAGTATTCCGCAATAAGAAACCAACATAGGATTGATGGATTTGAAACATGTAAAAGTTCCTCTGTAAATGTAATAATTAAAGAATATAACAAAATCAATTTTAAGAGTTTTTAAAGACACAATATTACGATTAAAAAAAAAAGGATGTTAAGTATTCACCTAAATTTGCAGCACTTCTGATTCGGTCCATAGCGCTAATATATAATAATCCTATGCAAACTAAATTCATTAAAATCACACTAGGAGCAATCACAAATCCAAGTAATAATACATATACAAGGCATAAAAACACACTAAGCAAAACAAAACATGCACTATAAACTGTTCCAAGTCCAAATACTATTGGAATTTCATTTGCATCTTCAGTCTTTTTTTTGTAAAGAATGTTTTTAATTTTTTCATAAAGCTTTGGTACTGAAGTTTCTTCTTGGTAAATACTTATGCTGTCCTTTTCTTTTGGAAGTAAATAAACTGATAGTGGCCGATAAAATATTAACAATATAGCATTACCAAATAAAATATAAATAATCAATGGTAAAGTATTAATACGTTGTGCAAGTGTAGGATTTAATTTTGAATTTCGTTGCAACTTTAAAATCCAATAACAGGAAGTAGCAACAACTATGATTCCTGGAGTAAATCTGGCTAAGATTTCACTTGGAGAATATCCTGACAAATTTCCACAATCACGAAGCCAAATTTTTACTACTGTAATGTAAAGTGCAAGTGATGCAATAGCTATAAATACAAAAACCATTTCCATATCTTTTGAAACAATTGATCCTGCTTTTCCAATAACAAAACTTATATAGTCCTGCTCATCATCTGCCTTCTGTTGTTTCTGTTCTTCTCTGTACCTCCAAAAGTAGTTTGAACTTCTTATTAATAAGCAAATAACAAAGACTAGTAATGGTGACATAGAAACGTAAAGTATCTTCTTGTTTGACTTTCCCAAACTTCTCCCTTTTTTATCTGAACTTTCTGTAGTACTATTAATTCTCAATGAGTAAATGAGAAAATAAAACAGAGTAATGAGAAAATAGGATAAAATTTTATTTTCTTCAATGATATAGCTGTTTGAAAAGACACCAAAAACTATTACTAATAAAATTAATCTTGAAAAAACACTTATCATAGTCTTCTTGCGACGTGATGCTTCATACCATGTCATTGAGACATAATCCCAGTTTTGAATCAATAAAATTGCAAAACAAAGAACTGGAATTAAACCACAAAAGAAAAGTGTTATATTTTCAAAATCATTAATCAGTTGTAGCCAGAAGAGTAGTAAGCTCAATGACAGACTTATTAAGACTGTAGAACATATACAAGTCAAAAATGATGATTCTAAAACTGTGTACATTCGTTTCCCTATTAATCCACTAATCACTATAAAAAATGAAAACATAGCACAGAAAAATAAAACTAATCCTCTTGACATTAAATTAGGCTCAAACTGCACCCATACTTCATGGCAAATCCTATGCACTGTTATAAAATACTTATTTGCTATATTTACAAAGTCTTTTAAGTCACTATCACTTTTAATAAATTTTATTTTCATTAAAAGTTCGTTATATATATTTTTTAATTCATCTAAGTTATTTTCATCAGATAGGAAGTTTTCAGATGAATAAGTATCTATGTAATGTTGCACTTGGAAAACATTTTTCCACAGTGAATGTACAATAAAAGGAAAATCATACGTTTTCAAACTTTTACTAGGTAATGCTTCAATAATTAAATTTCCAATATTTGAAAATGGTATGGGTATTCCTAAAATGACTGAAATAGTTGGAACAATATCAATTTGATTTACAATAAATTTCTTTTCAATATCAAAATTTGTGCTTGTATCTATTAATGGTAAAGTTGAATAAATAAACATAGCGGCTTCAATTTCATCTGAACTATCTCCACCATGATCACCACTTTCAGTCATTCCATGATCTCCCACCACAAAAAGTATTGTATCTTGCTTGACATCGTTGATTTTTTGAATAAGTTCTTGTATAAAAACATTTGTTTCATTTAATTTTCTTAACATTTCTGGATGATGCATTCCATGTTTGTGACCACAATGATCGATTCCCAAAGTGTGAGCTGTCAGAAGTGACCAATCAGTATTCTCAATTTCATCGAAAATCCATTTTTTTACTTCTAAATCTACAGTATCAAGATCTGATACATCAAATGAAGGAGCAGCATATTCTCTTAAGAATTTATTAGGATATAGTTTGGTCCAAGTGTCATCACCCAAAAAAACATTTCCATTTTCTGTATTCTGTTCAATAAAATTATCTTCTACAATATTGTCGGCATCAAAATTATTATGTACATCAATGAATGTCGGTAATGTTCCAGTAGTTATGCTCTTCAATCTTTGCATTGTCGTTGTTGGAGGATCAGCTATAAACTTTAAAAGTTTAGAATTTTTTGGATAGTTTTGTAAAGTTTCACTAACAATAGGAATTTTATTTCTATGAAAAGTAGCTGCTGAAGAAGCATCATGAAATTTTGTAACAAATTCAAACTTAAGAGCATCAACAATCAACAATACTACACGCACACGTGGTTTTAAACATTCTGTAGCAATGGACAGAGGATCTTCATAATGAATTAAATCAGTTTGATAGATAGAGCAGTTACTTTGTTCAGTTCTTGCATTTCTGCGAAGAAAGAACCCATTTGTAAAAAGAAAAAGGCCAAAAATCATAGATAATGAAGCCCAAAATAATATAGATATGTAACTAAAAAGCTTTGCCATGGCTAAAGGTGTTTAACAACTTTCCGCTTTGTATACAATCTCTGTCAGAGGCTTTCATAACACCTGGAAAATTTAAAAGTCATAAGATTCAAAATTAAAATTTAAAAAAATAAATACTTAATATAAGTAATAAAAAAAATTATGAAAAAACTTTGTACCAAATAAAATATTAGTAAAACAAAATTATATTTCTAGAAATTATATTTGAAAGTATAAAAGTATGGTTATGTCAAGCTATCAAAATTGTAATTATTTGCATAAAAATACAGAGAAAATCACTTCGAAAATTACCTTTGCCACTGTGAAAAAAACTACGTTAACATTGCATTTAGTTGTCCTTATTAAAGATATGGTAATATCAGTACATTTTTAAATAATAAACTTACAGTAGAAAATCTTTAAGGTTATATAAAGTATCACCGCATTATCAATTGTGGTATGGTAAATATTTTTCTCTTTTCTAAAAAATCATTGACAAGTACTTAAGTCAAAGGATGAGACATCGCCACATCGGCGTGAACACACTTTTTTACAATATAAATATATTGTAGCAAACAGCGTTGATGGCAACTGCAAAAATGTTCGTGTTTCGAGTAGAATAAATTCTCATTGGCTGATTTCGATTTCGTGACGTCAACTCGTCAACGTAGGTAGTCGTAACCTTTACTTTACTCTACTGCTACGGCTACGGCTACTTTCTATACGGATGCATTTCCAGATTATACAGGTATGTTCGTTCTAGCTGTAAAAATTCAAAGTTAATATAATAATTTTATAATTAATTACACAAAAACATGTAATATTCCAAAGTAAAATAGTATGAACTTTAATTTGATTAATACATTTGATTTTTAATAATTATTAAGTATATTAAATAAAAAATTAAAGAACAAATTTTAAAAATAAATAGACTAAATAAATATTAAAATATTGTCTCTTATATAAGTTTTGTGAATAAAAGTAAAATATTAGACTCAATTTTGCAACATTAATTCTAACTAAACACTTTAAAACTAAATTAAATACGTGAAAAACATATTTATTAATAAAACATTATTAATTCTACATAACATAAAATAATTTTGGTTAAAAGTTTTATATTTTTATGTGTATAAACTATTTGGTTTATATCGTTACAAATGCAACATCCCTTTGCCCTCACCCATAGGATTTGCGCACGCTCCAGCGTCTGCGTGATTTCCTGTCTAGGTTATGTTTATGTTTTCAGGAATCGAAGGGGGATGAAAAAAAATGGCGATCTCTTATTATCACTTGCACGGCGACTTCTCGTTAACGCGGAAAAACTGAAAGAAAACTCGTAAAAAATGTGAAAGTGCCGATTTAAAAAGTGAAGGAAAGTTTGTGCCATCGTTGGAGTCCGTCAAGTCTATCAAAGTAATCGATTATTTCACTTCTACGAATAAAAGCTTTCCACTCTGAAATTCGATAGAATGCACCCCCGAGAATTTGTTTCTTCTCGGGGCTTCTGTATACAATGCAAGAATTCAGATCAATTTCCTAAACGCACATAAATTGTTTAACATTATATTATTTATTGTATAAATTTAGATTGTTTGAACTAATTTACTGTTATATTATTTATTTTAGAAGAATATGAAAAATGTGCCTTGCTCTCAGGGAAGAGCTTAGTTTGTTGTTTTGTACGTATTGTTTGTATCAACCAGTGGTATTGTGCATATAATATAGGTATTCAACGATTCATATTTTTGTTTAATTTTATATTGTTTTTAATCTATTATTTTAAAAGAAGACTTATTATAAGAATGTATATTAAATAACAGATGTAATGTGAACAGATGTATGCATATATATATATATATATATATATATATATATATATATATATATATATATATATATATATATAGGTATATTGTAGCAAACAGCGCTGACAACTGCATATATATATATATATATATATATATATATATATATATATATATATATATATATATATATGTGTGTGTGTGTGTGTGTATGTATATATACACATATATAATTTTTATTACTGCATGTTATGTGTCGATATTTTTATTTTAATAAATTCTTACATTTTGTTAATTATTATTATTTTATTATTTATTCTCCATTATTCTATTTAACAAGTTAGATGTCATTACAATACTTTTATAAAAATGTATTAACCTTTACTAAACCATACGTCAATATATAGGGGTAGGTATAAAGCAGATACATTATGATTATCTTGTAGACGTGATTAATTAAACTTATTTGATAATTAAATCGTTTATCTGCTCGTGAATTATTGTAAATTAGATTTTTTACAATCATGCTCGAAGTGTGACAGTTTTTAATATAAAATTGCATCTTATCATAACTTGACTATTATACTCAAACACATCATGCGAGAACAGGTTGTATAAAGATGCGACTATAGGGAACAAGTGATTTTTTATATCTTATGAATATAACATATAGGTATAGTATGTTTATTGTTTTTTATCACAATAAAACTCCATTCATTTATTCCATTACTAAATAATACGTGAAATGTTCCATGCGGATAATATTTGTGAGCCCGCAATATATATTTACGTATAGGCATAATGAATATTGAATTAGATGAAAATCGGAGATATTAACATCATTCATGATGCACTCAACAGTATGAAAAAAAATATATATATTATAATATTATATTCATTAATTATGTTTACATTTCACTATTAAAGCAATTAATTTATTTTAAGTAAAATGTTTCAAAATGGAAATATTTTAGTTTAACTTGCATTGCGTGTTATTTAAAATGCGCTATACAAGTTAATACAGTAGAATACAATTGTTGCATGAAAAATCAAAATTAATATTTTATAAATAATAAATTATTTATTCTTTATAAATGTAAATTTATGAATGCGATTTTCACACAATTATATAAATAAAATTTTGTTTTATTTTATTTTGAAATTAATTGATATATGTATTGAAGAAATCTAGAAAAAATGCTAATTGGACAAAATTGAATTGGGAATTAATAATACAGAGCACGCAATAATGACTTATATTTATCCAACTTTTTCGTAGGAAAGTGGAACGATATAAGAAGCAAAACAGTTTTCGATGAGAAAGCCGTTGCCAAATGACGGAGCCAATGACATTACAAAATTGCGACGGATGTTGCTTGGGGCGGCAGAAAGATAGCAGCTGATCGCTGGTGCTTGAGTAATGAGCGAGTCCCGGCATCTTCGCTCGGTCTCCGATTTGTACGCAGCCGACGAGATAGAGGTGCTCCTCCTTGAGGAGATTCGCGACCTGGAGCCTCCACCTGCCGCCTATTCGCGGCCTGAAGACATTCAGGACTTCGAAATTGGTACGTCAATCGTCGGAGTCCATATTATGCACTGTTAAATTTGGCCCGCGGCTCATTTCATACATTTCTCTACGAATCCTCTCTCAATTTAAATTCAATTTTTTATGTTAATTGTACAATGAAATCATTATGCCGGCTTTTACGTAGTTTACTTTAGAATACTTGCTATTGTTTAATGATATAGTCTAGCAAACAAAATAGTACATTATGTAACAAGGGAATAAAGTCGAATCAGCTTTATTCCCGTGTTATATATAGAACTTTATTCCCGACTTAACTGTGGCCACTTTATTGACTTGAAAAGTAGGACTTCCGGTAAGAACTAGAATTTATTGAAAATTTATATTAATATAGAAAGAAATAGATAAGAAATTTTTTTTACTTCTTTCGCTCCCAGGAACAAAGTATATAAGAGGAAATCATATGCTACTTTTGTTCCGCTTTTCAGGTCAATAAAGTAGCCATTACGGTTGAGTCGGGAATAAAATATTTATCGTATGAGAATGGTAAGTGATCTTTATATCAGAAAATAAAAAAGATCTGTGTCAGTTGATTTTACTTTTACGTTTTGTATACAATGTACCTATAATATAGAAGATTGTATAAATATTCTTTATACAAATAAGAAATGATTAATAATAAATTCCATTAACAAAGATTGTTATTCCCATGCCACGTAAATGTATGAACATTTGCATAGATGCACAAAGTACAGTGAAAAAATAGCGGATCTTTGAAAGGGCTCATAAACACATCCTAGATAGTTTCGTCAAGCGTGGTAAAGGGAACTCAAGCGAACGTCTCTTCCTCGAGTTGTCTTCTCTACGTCCTGCTGAGAGTCGTTTTTTCAATTTACATAGATTACTAACGAACACCGCTCGGCACTCTGTCAATGCTCACACTCGTGTTGCCCGACTTCGAAATTGTTCTCGCTTGTGTTTAGGACATTTGTGTCTCGATGCGTGACTTTTCTGCGCTTCCTTCATGGAAACGCTCTTATTTCATTTCCTCTGATGACCTCTTTTAGTTCTCGTTTCTAATTTTTCCTTTATAAAGTAGGGATATATAAGTAATGACAAAAAAATTCTACTTTTTGATGTCAAATTAAATTATTTCTAATTTAATTGTTCATAAAAGTTAAAAACTTTAGTTGTCCGGTGTTCTCAATCTACTAAGGAACATCGGACAACTGAGATAATAGAAACAAATTATAAATTGAATGAGAATACTGAAAAATATGAAATTGTCGGTAACTACCTAACTGTATGTAAGCTTTGACCTCCCCTTAGCGCTTGCGAGATAAAATCCGCTGTAAGTTGGTGGTCCCTTTTTGTTTTCGAGAGGTAATTTTCTGATCGAAAAGCTTCTACTGAGATCATATACGTAATTCACCAGATATTTACCGGCTAAATCGCATAATAGCTATTAGTACAAGCATGATGGGTCAAATTGGGTATATTTTAGCATAACTTTATTTAGTATTAGTGCGCATTTTTAAGATTCTCTGATTCGTTTTTTCAGGAACTCTTTTTGAGAAAGGATTCTGATAAAACAGTTAGTAGTGGTTTTTCATTATATTTATATATAATAAATAAAATGAAATCAACTTTCTTCGAGAAAATGACGAAAATCGCTCCAAAGATGAGGATTGATTACGAGTGCTCAAAATCATCATCCGCGTCTGGAAAGCCCTTTCTCCCCGTTACACACCGTATTTTTTAAACTAGTTCGTGTAAGACCTCTTTTGTACGTGTAAAGCCAATGGAGAAAGGTGAATTTCGAGTTGTCCGCTACACACAGATTTGATAATGAAAATATATATGTGTGTATGCGTGAGAGGTCTTTTCAATTCACGTGTTATAAAATATACTTTTCTGGCTATTTACAAGAAAAAATCTTTTGATAAATTTAAATTAACATACTCTTAGATAAAAATTACAACAAAATATTTTTTTATAACATGTGCATTGAAAAGGCCTCTTTTGAACACCTGAATTCCGAGCGTCTATGCGCAGCGGGGAGAAAATACTTAAAAAATTTAAAGCAGTTCAAACACACACACACACACACACAGACATACACACACACACACACACATACACACACACACACACTCGCGCGCATGCACGCACGCACGCACGCACCCATGCACGCACACATATGTACTCACGCACGCACGCACACACACATACATACATATATATGACTAAAACTACATATGGGTGATTGTCAGTAAACTGTTAAATGTCATGTCTGATGTATTTAGCAGCATTAAATAATCTGCATATATAAATCTCGAAATGAAACATGTTTAAAATTTCACATATCTACTTTTTTAAATACTAAGTTGAGCACAAAAAAGTTTATATGCCTTAGTAAATTAAGCAAATGTGACTAAAATGTCACCTCCGTGGCATGTCTTTTCTGTAAAATTCGTAATAAAGTGTCAATTATATATAAATATAAGTAAATATTTTAATCAATATAATTTTAAACTAAGGCTGTATAGCTACAATATAAAAGTTGAACGACATTTTAATATATCAAAATATAAATTTTATTCACGTTAGTATTTTGCTCTTCGATTTTGCAAAAATTCAAATTATTTGGAAATTTAAGTTGTTAAATAAGAACAGTTTAAATAAAAAATGGCAAATCCGTGGCAATGTCACCTCCATGGTAAAACTACATTTTACCATGTTAAATCCCATAAGGATTTAATATCAACTTTAAAAGTTTTTCTATCATAATTACGTACTTTAAGAACGTTTTTTTCGCAACGTAATACAATAATACACTCTTTTAACTAAAGTTAATATTTGAAAAATTTTGGACCCTAAATTTTATAGTTCACTGAAAATCACCCATATTGGAAAACTTAATTTAGAGCATGTTTAGGTCAACTTAAACAAAAAGGTTATTTTATGACTGACAGTACATGATAGTAATCCAAAAAAATCAAAGATCATAATAAACAAATACCATAAAACTAAAAAATTTTGACCGTATTAACTACTAATATAGTTACTAAAGTAACCCTCCCTTTAAAATATTATAATTAACATCTGATTAAAATATGAACCAATTCCATCTTCTCAAGTTTTTAATTAAAATACAAATATATTCTAAGATTTATAATATTAGAAAATATTATCTATATAATAATATAGATTAAAAAGTAAGAATTTCTTATTTTCTTACACAAATATAAATTAGTATTATGTTTTAGTAACAATATGATTATAAAGCTAGTACTGATATGACATATTGAGTGTAGTGATTGCTATATTAAAATTCGGTTGAATTTGCTGCATTGAATAGATTACATCCAGCATCGTTAATTCATTCTTTGTTTCTACCTGTCTGATTTGTTGTCTTCTTTTGCTAATTTACTTATGTCTTGTCTCTATTTGGCCGTTTGGTTCTTTCTGTTTCTGTCTCTACTTCTGCTGGGCGGTTCTCGATTTGTCTCTGCCTCTCTCTCTGCACTCTCTCTCTCTCTTTCTGTATCTCTCTCTCTCTCTCTCTCTCTCTCTCTCTGCACACTCTCTCTTTCTGTATCTCTCTCTCTCTCTTTCTCTTTCTCTCTTTTTCTCTCTCTCTCTCTCTCTCTCTCTCTCTCTCTCTCTCTCTTTCTCTCCTGCTCTCTGTTTCTGTTATTTATTTCTCGAGCATTGTTCTCGCCTCCGAATCGATCGACGTATATTGTCAAGACTCTAACGACGGTACAAACTGCTTAGACACTACATTCTACCTACATTGACATTTGCTCATCGACACTGCTACCCGAGTTTGAATTATAGCTATTATGTATGTGCATCGGATTTCAACTTTTATTTTAATATATTTGACATACACGAAAGTGTGATATTATTATAGATGCATTTAGTATTCGCAGGATGCGCGATAGCTGTTTAGGCTTTATTTCGATTCTTAAATTAAATTCAATCGTAATTGGAAATTTATCGCTTCCAATTTATAGCGGCTTTGGAATTTCAGGTTTCTTTAAAATATAGTATGTATGCTTACTGCAGAATTCATTATTATACTTTTATACAGAATCAAGAATACATTATTCTTTTCAATATCAAATTAATTGTGATAACTATTGCGAAAACAATAGTAAAAATTTCCTAAATACTATATTATTGAAGCCTATACCGCCTCATCTTCCCTTATAAACATTTTGTATTCTTACAAGAGTGTCCCACCTGTTGGAAACGATTTTCGATGAGGCTTTGGGAGATGCTTTGTAGTACCCAAAAATGAAGCCTTGCAGCCGTAGTTTGTTCTAATGGGCCCTGGTTCTTGAGATACGAGCTATTTTCCTCCGAATATGCGTTATTTTAATAAAAAATGGTACCTCTACTTCATATTACTACTATGTAAGTTTTAATGCTGGAAAAAATGTTATAAGAGTGAATAATAGTAGACTAACAGAGCTTTATTTTAAGCTCTGTTACGCACAAAAATTTGAATCCAGTCCAAAGTTATTAACAATTAAAAATAGTGACTGAAATTGCATGAAAAATCAACGAATTTATAAAAGATAAATTTTCTCGAATATTCATGCATTTTCAGTCATCTTGTTTAACTGTTAATAACTTTGGACCAGATTGATATTTACATACGAAATAAAGCTTAAATTAAAACTTTATTCGCCTACTTTTATTTACTTTTCGAACAATTTTCCCAGCACCAAAACTTATACAGTAATGATATGAAGTACAATTTTCATTAAAATAACGCATATTTGGAGTAAAATAGCTCGTATCTCGAGAATAAAGACCCATTGGAACAAACTACGGGTACTGGGCTTCATTTTTAGGTACCAAAAACACCCCCCAAAGCCTCATCGATATCTTATAATAGCAACAATATACCTATGTATGTAAAACAAGTGTACTCCGCGAAATGAAAAAAAAATGATTAACCATTTTAAGTAATTTTATTTTAATTTGGACAATCTCTTTAATGCTTGTGATATATCATAATTTTATTTTAACTATTTTTGCCGCTAATATTACAATATATCAATAAACTATATAATAAAATCTATAAATAACCTATTTAACAATAATTATTAAGCATTTGAATTATTTGTAACCATGTTGAACCATGAATCTACAACTAATTTTCTTCAATATGAAAATGCAGTATATTTATTTTATTTACTGAACATTACTTTAACAATTTATCGAACTAACAAGGAGAGTTAAACTAACAATAAGCGAGATTAGACATTTCAAGTAACTTTTTTTCAGTGAACAATATCTACACTTGTAACGTCACAATTTTATTAAATTAAAAATATTTTACCTATTAATCGTTTTCAATATCTCAGGTCTTAGTTTCCCTATCCGTATAGTAAAAGAATGATTGTAAAATGATTGGATAATTTAAATATGTTATGACTATGACATAGTACTTGGAGGGTCAATGTGGAGATGATGGAAGGGTATGGTAGCATAAGTGAGTAAAATTACGATAGGTAGGAAAAGTGAGGAGGTTATGAGGGATATGGAGGAAGTAATGAGGGATGTGGAGGGGTACTTTCTTTAACAAAATAATGAAAATAATGATATAGGCATCGTAACGCTAAATTAAACGTTTTATTACTGCACCACAGGACTAGGAGAGTCAATATGGAGGTGATGGAAGGGTGTGGTAGTATTAGGGGACCAAATTAGGATATGTTGGAAAAGTAGGAGGGTTATGGAGGACGTTTCTTAACAAAATTACCAAAATAATGATAGTTTCATTTAGCGTTTCGTAACGCTAAATGAAATGTGATATTACTATGACATAGTGCTAGGCTCAATGGGGAGATGATGGAAGGGTGTTGTAATTTAAGGGGACGAAATTAGGATAGGTGGAAAAAGTGGTGGCGGTTATGGTATACGTGGATGGGTATTTTTCTTAACAAAATAATTATGTAAGCATCGCACTGAGTTTATAACGTCGTAGTGTTTAGATGATCAAGCGGAAAAAGTGAGGAAAGTAGGGGAGTTATGGGAGACGTGAAGGAGAAATTTTTTGAACAATATAATCATATAATTAACATACCGTTTATAACGCTTAATATTCTATGATGTGGTGAATCAAGGAGTCAAGTGAAGAGGTCCAGAAGTACTAAGAGCATAAAAGAATGATAATACTATAGCTAGGTAAAGTGTGGAGGGCGATGGTGGACGTAGACAGGATTGGAATAAATATTATTGTAAAATGAACGCATGATATATATATATATATATATATATATATATATATATATATATATATATATATATATATATATATATACATTTGCAGAGTAAAAAAGAAAGAGAGAATGGAAGGACTCTGGAAGGATGTAACGTGAGCATTGGGATTTAAAGTGGCATGGCCGAAGCAAAGCAGTAAGGACACTTTCTTCTTCATTAATAAGCATATAAAACGGATGAATTTAAAACTAATTATGTAATAAAAAAATTTTTTGAAAAAAATAAGAACCGACTTCGAAAAATGCACTAAAAAGTGTGAAATAATTCACAAAAATGTTCTCGAATTTGGCGCCGAATTACAAATTAACATATACCGTCACCTCTTTGTGTTTCATTTGAAATCTTACTCTTCTAAGCACATTAAGATTATCCCGGGGATAATAAATAAAAGCTCGCGCCAGCAGTAACAATTGTAACAGTATTATTTGAATTATATGTGATAGTTTAGCCGATGACTATCATTTGAAGAAGATTGTTGCATTGGAAGTTCTTTTGAAAAGCATTTTCTCTCAAATCAGTGCTTTCGATTACGAGTTATTAACTTTAAGTGGGATATACGGTAGTGGGACATATATTTCATTCCAGGTTTAACGAAATTGAACCCATTTCAATATTATTTATAAATTATATTCTTGAGCAAAATACTACCGTCACGGACCCTATTATGGATCAGTGCCTCTATTGTGAATCAGTTTATGTTTAAACTATATTGTGAAAGTTTTGCGTTACTTTTATTATTATTTTGAAAGCACTTATTCTTATGTATCAAAATAATTAAAGAAGTAATGCAAAACTTTTATAATGTCTATTTAGAAGTAAATGATTCATAATAGAGGCACTGATCCACAATAGGGTCTGTGACGGTATATGTCAGTTTGTAATTCGGCGCCGACTTCGAGAACACTTTTGTGAATTATTTCACACCTTTTAGGGCATTTTTTTCACACTTTTTAGTGCATTTTTCGAAGTCGGTTCTTTTTTTTCAAAAAAATTTTTTATTTTAGACTTTTTAATTGTAAGGGCTTAGTTTTATTCAATTTATATTGTTATATGGGTCGACCAACAAAGGATGCTGCACGTAAGAGAAAAGACCGTTTGCGCGAAACGCAAGAGGCTAAATCTTAACGCCTTTCTCGAGCAAAGAAGACAATGGTAGACATTCGTCGAGAGGAATCTCCTAGCAAATGCGTTGAAAGACTGTCCCGGATGCGAGATAGAAGTGCAAAGATTGAGAAATCTTCCACGCAGAGATGGCATACATTTTTCATAGTTCCTCTGCATGAAATATAAAAACAACATTTTATATTATTGTCATATCGTCATTCCTGTTCCTACGTTTGGCTGGGTGGTTGGGTAGGAGCTGGGTGGAACTCGAATTGTAGTCACCTCCACGTGGTGAGTTCTGTTTTTTTTTATTTTCAATATAATTATATTCAATATAATTATATTATCAATATTATTATATTATCAATATAATTATATTCAATGGGGCCTGCGGCGGCTCAGTCGGTAGAGTGTCGGATTCCCACCCCGGTGACCCGGGTTCGAATCCTAGTCTCTGCCGATTGATACAAGCACCTCTGTAAAAATTACATGTGCTTTGTTTACAAACACACCGCAGACCCCCGTCGTCGATTAGCACCACATGGAAGCACAAACATGGCGACGTTAAATAATTATAAAAAAAAAAAAAAAATATTCAATATAATTATATTATCAATATTATTATATTATCAATATAATTATATGCAATATAATTAATAATAAAGAAAATGAAATAAGCAAAGAGCTGCAAGTTTGAAATAATTATTTTCAACCGTATCAGTCAAGTATTTTTTGGAATAATCGCAGGACAAACATAAAATAAAAACGCCAGTACTGACGTAGTACAGGCTCCATACTGGTCCAGTTATATCATGGAACCACCATGGGATAATTCTCTTTTATTCAAAAAATAGTTTATCCAAATCGGTTCAGTAGTTTCCGAATAATCGGCAGAAGAACATAATAAATCGCCAGTACTGACGTACTACTGGCTCCATACTGGCCCAGTAATATAGTGGGACCAACATGAGATCATTCTCTTATATTAAAAAAATATTATCAAAATCGGTTCAGTAGTTTCCGAATAATCGGCGGAAGAACATACAAAATTACCAGTACTTACGTAGTACTGGCTCCATACTGGCCCAGTAATATAATGGGACCACAATGGGATCATTCTCTTTCATTCAAAAAATTTTATCAAAATCGGTTCAGTAGTTTCCGAATAATCGGCGGAAAAACATAATAACTTACCAGTACTGACGTAGTACTGGCTCAATACTGGCCCAGTATTACAATGGGACCAACGTGAGATTATTCTCTTTTATTAAAAAAAAATATTATCTAAATCGGTTCAATAGTTTGCGAATAATCGGCGGACAGAGTCGACAGAGGCCGAAATGTACAGAAAAAATATTCATAAAAAACTAAATTACTGGCGAGATACTGGACCAATAATTATAAAATTTGAATGGGACCACCGGAGTATAATTACCTTTTATATAAAAAAATTTCATCCGAATCGGTCGAGTAGTTTCGAAGAATAATCGCTGGACAAACATAAAAAAAAGCCTCCTCCTCCTTTTTCGAAGTCGGTTAAAGATATTCTACATGTTTTACAGTATCAGAATCAGCAAAGAAAAACATTTAATGTCAACTATTAAATAGTTTAATAAATGATTAAAAAATATGATAGATTTAAAAATACTAGAGTCAGTTCAAATAGAGTTAATAAGTTAGTCATCTTTTTATTCCTTCACTGTTACATATAAAACCTTTGTAACCACTTTATTTAGTACAATTGATAGCTATAATTAGATTTAAAATCCATGCGTTGCATACGTTTATTTAGGAAATAAGAAATCGTCAAAACTGCTTTGCTCCGGCCATGACACTTTAAGTTCCAATATAGGAGGAAAAGAATGGATGGATGGAGTATGTGGAAGGAGGAGAGGGATGGGAAGGGCGCTGTGGGCTCATGGAGGAGGTGAAAGAGGGGTGGAAGATAAAGCGCGTGGAATTGCATACATCCTGACGTAATGATTAATAAGAATGTAATGAAGTGGGTTTACGAGAGGGGGGGCGGGAGGGAACTCAGTTGTATCCATATGTACACCCACATGCGCGGTTATAACCACGTCCACTTAAATACGCGCAGTTGTGTTCGCGAGCACTTAAGCATGCGCGGTAATGATTGCGTACACGCATGCATGCGCAGTAGTGACTACGTACAGATAGGCATGTGCAGTAGCACCTATGCGCAGACCGGTATGCGCAGTAGTGACTCTGTGCCCACAGGCATGCACAGTTCAAAATTACCAGATGTAATCCATTTAATAAAAGGATGATTGTAATTGTTTGTAGTAGAGCCGAGACGCTGAAATACGCGTACATTTACTACAACTTAGTACTTGGAGGATCAGTATAAAAATAGTGGGCACATAAGGTGCGGGAGCATAAGGTGAACAAAGTGAATGAGGTGGAAATAATAGGAGGGGTAATCGAACGACATGGAGGTATTTTTCAAAACAAAATCGTGATACGTATATGCCACACCTAAGACCGACACACAGAAATACGTGCCAGTTTACTTAGTCGATAAGCTTGGAGGGTCAGTTGGAAGGTAATGGAATTTTTTGGAGGGGCAATGGGATAAATAAGTGTAGTGGGGAAAGTGAAGGGAGGGTTCATAGAGAAGTAGGGGAAAAATTAGAAATAAATGGCTAATAAAAGGATGAACGGCGTAGAGAGAGGACACGACAGAGAGTGCTTGAGTGAGTAGGTGAGTGACGAAGAGAGCGAGTGATTAAGCGAACGAGTGCGTACATGAGTAAGCGCTTGTGTGAGTGAGTTAGTGCGTGAGCATTTAACTAAGTGCGATTGTGAACAAGTGAGCGAGTGCGTGAGTACGTGTGCGAGTGCGAAAATGATTTCATGAGTTGAGACGTGAGCCAGTGAGTAAGTAAGTGATTGATTACTTGCGTAAACAAGTGAGTGCATAAGTGAGCGAGCGAGTGATGACTTGATAACATACGTGCGGAAGAGAGTGATTAAGTACGTGTGTGAGTGCTTGAGATAGTCAGTAAGTGAGCGAGAACGTAAGTACATACGTGAGCAAGTAAGTGAGAGAATGCGTGAATAAGTTAGTAAGTGAACGAGTGATCGAGTTAGTGTGGGAGAGCGTGTGTGTATGAGTAGGTAAACAAGTGAGTGACTGAGCGAGCATGAGCGAGTTAGTAAGTGAGTGCGTGCGTGCATGAGTAAGTAATCAAATGAGTGAGTGAGTGAATGCGTATATGAATCAGTGCGTGAATGAGTGCATACGTACATGAGTCAGTAAGCCAGTTAGTACATGAGCGAGTGAGTTACGAGTAGTGCGGGTGCAAATGAGTGGGTCAGAGCGTGCATGAGTGAGTAAGTAAGTAGGTGAGTGAGCATGAGAGCACGTGAATGAGCAAGTGAGTAAAAAAGTTGGGAGTGAAATAGTGAGTGGAAAAGTGCGAGTAAATAAGTGAGTGAATATGAAAAAGAAACGCGTTAAATATTTTGTTCATATACACACACTGACGGTCTTACCAAGCATCACAATATCCATGCATTCCACTATTCATGCACTCAACCATCCACGCACTCAACTGTTTACATACCTCTATTAAACAAAATATCAGGTATTTTCTTAATTGAAAAATAAAAAGAAAAATCATGTAATTGAGTAATTACCTTTTCACCACACTGCGCGTGAAGTGCTGACTGTACGCCCTCTCAGCAGGCCGTACAGTACCGCATGGACTGCCTAGGGAATAAAGTGACTTGCGCATGCGCGATGCGCCTTTTTCCGCTCTCGACTGCGTTTCGAGCGGTAAAACAGCGCGTCGCGCGTACACAAGTCACTTTACTTCTAGGCAGAGCATGGGGTACTGTACGGCCTGCTGAGATGCGTACAGTCATTTCTTTACGGGGGTGTGGTGAAAAGTAGTATACGCACCTCTGGAGTACAGTAGGCAAGCATGCACTGTGTGAAATGCCCACTTTACTCTAAAAAACGTCACACAGTGCGTACATTGCCCACTTTACTCCCTTGATGCATAATGTACTATTGATATAGAAAATCCAAAGATTTATTATTTAATGTGTTTGTAACATTTATAGATTTTGGATATACTATATATAAATGTCGCTTTTAACTTATAATATATTTTTTTATTAAAAAGATTTCAGATGAAAAATCAAGAAAGAAAGAATATTTTTTTATTAAAAAGATTTCAGATGAAAAATCAAGAAAGAAAATGTGTTAAATTCTCAGACGATATTTCACATTATCTATCACTCACATATTTCGCTATTTACATATTTTGTCATGAAACCATCATCTAATCATTTTTAGGTAAGATTATTGTTCAGCGCTTAAGTTAAAACTATATAATAGCATTAACAATCGTCTTCTTCATGAAATACGAAAGGAGCAAAATTGAGCTACGCGCGCCTGTGATTTGTAGTATCTACACCTTACATAATTTACTATTAATTACAAATTGTTAATATATAAGATGAAAAAGCTAATTTTTCATACATTAACTGATTTAAATATATAAACAATTAGCTTTTTCTCGTTTCCCAAAGATAATTTGAAATTTCGTCTTTCAATGCGATTTCTAGTAAATTATTTAAGGAGTAAAATGAGACCTGAGATACGAGTACAAAAGTACGAGCGAGATTAAACATTTCAAGTAACTTTTTTTCAGTGAACAATATCTACACTTATAACGTCACCATTTTTTTATATTAAAAATATATTTTTTTCATTTCGTGGAGTACCTTGTTTTACATACATAGGTATATTGTTGCTATTATAAGATGTATTCTTAATAATCTTAATAAATCGTAAAACTAATTTTCTTCTATACGACTGATTTATAAAGGAAGTAAAGTAAGGAAGGAAGTAAGTATGTAAGTAAGTAAGTAAGTAAGTAAGTAAGTAAGTAAGTAAGTAAGTAAGGAAGTAAGTAAGTAAGTAAGTAAGTAAGTAAGTAAGTAAGTAAGTAAGTAAGTATAAAGTAAGGAACCTACTTAAGCAGTTCATATACTTAGTTTAGTTAGTAAACACTTTGAACTCAAAGTACTAAAATACAAATGAACAAAAAGTCTGGGAGATATATCAGAAAAAGACAGCTTTAGTTGCAAATATATCAGGTTCTAAGAGAGTCTGAAGCCTGACTAAATGTGAATTAATTCAAAAGATGATAATATTTTTTACATATATAATTCGTTTTTAATACGTCAATGACACTCTTTTTTTACGGAAAACATTGCAAACAAGAGATATTGTAAGGATACTACCTCCTTATTGAAATTGTGAGATACGCGCCCTACTATTTGTTTCATTCATTTAGCCGAAAAATTAAAATTAGCAGACATTTGCCCATATAATGAATTAATAATAGGTTTATTATAATTTTAATTAATATAATTAATTATAATTTTAAACTTATTTCTCATTAATTATCAGCAGACACATATGAAGTTACATAAATTGCATGAATTATGTTCTTCAAAAGCTTTGCACATACCTAATATAAATTTCGAAAGTGAAAATATATGAATTTCCATTCCAAGCAAATTCATAGTAAAACAAAATTTATACATAAATTAAAAATCTATATTAGAATAAAAGAAATATATTTCTTGAAACTCATAGAAATTCTATATATCATTTTCAATACTCATATTAATCTTTTTAAGTTAATAAATATGTTTGCATAAACAATGTCGAAAAAAGCATTGAATCATGATTTATATATTTAGAACACCTCGATTCAATGGGTTCGTGCTCTGAAAAGGTATCACGATAAAAAATCGAGAGTCACCCTCAAGACGATTTACGTCCAGCAGATCGTTTTTCGGTATGTAAATTAATAAGCCATTGGGTCTTACCACAAGGGTCTTGAGCATGACTCTCGATTTTCTCTTATCTCACATCATAAGTCTACAACCTGTGTAAATAAGGATCTGACAATACATCTACAACGGTACCTGGGGTTAACATTTTGAATTGGTTCAAGACGCTTGAATTACATTGCTTAAGTATGTACGTAGCAGTTTCGAATGAAAAGGAAATATGCTCTACATGTTTTCATATTAGAACATTCTTTTGTGATACAAATAAATAGTTTCGGCTTATTCTTCAAATTATATAATTTTATTTAATTCAGAAGGTAACTTTACAAATTGATTATTTTTAAGTATTCTTTAAATATAAATCGTTAATGGAATTGTTATACAATTTATTAAATATACATAGTTTTCGATTTGGGCGTTTAAGAATGCTTTATTTATTGAATATTATTATACTATCGATACTATTTACAAGTATACAAAATACTTTTAAGTGAAAATATAAATCATAATAAGGTGCTATCGATGAAACATTTTCTGGTAGGACTATAAACATAAATTATAAATTCATGGACCACGCACGTTGACATTAGAAAGGTCCACGTTTAATATAAAGTGCAGGGTCAAAGGGTCCACTAAGTCAAATGTGTTTCAGTTTAAAATCGAATTCGGCTAAAGGCGATCGTCCGGTATCTTTTCGATCATAAAGTGCCATTTGGCTGTATCCTTTTGTGCGCTAATAACGAAAAAAGGATGCACGCGCGGAGGTAGAGAAAGACAGAGAGAGGGTGGAGAGAGAAGCTCGCTTAGATATTGAATATATACGAGGGGGTTTTAAAAAATGCGATCGACCGAAGTTAGCAACGCTATCGATTTAAACGCAGCAGGCAGCCGAACAGGAGGGCGCATCAGCTCTCAATCTTCGGAGCTGGATTCCCCCGGGATACATTCGACAGTTCACTCCTGGGATTCGCACGCGAATTATCATGGAAATTATGGGCACGGCGATCATCGCCACGGATCTTCTGCGAACGCCATGCCTTGGCCAAGGACCAGTCATTTGATTTTTTACTGCGATATCCAGGGCCACCTTAAGACCGCCACCGGCCTCGTAAGACTACTTTTGCTTGTAAGTCATTTTACATTATATTTACTTCAGTATCCGTATCGCTATGTTTTATTTTCTCTAATCTCATTATACTTGAAAAATTAAGAAAATATATGTTCAATAAATTCTTGAAATCATAAATAATACTTGCTATTACTATTGCAACACTTCTGTATCTATTTTATTAATACAAAATTATGGTAATGTTATTATATATTTCATAACATTTTATTTTATTACGTCTAAAGTATCATGTTTAGATAAGCAACAGGAGTGTGCAAACAAAACCAAATAGTTGGATTTTTAATGAAAATTGATTTTATGTGTTTCCTCGTCGTAATACATTGTTCTCTTCATATGTATTTTTGGTGTTATTTTGAATCCAATCTTAAAATTCAAGCATTAAAATAGCATCTAAAATACGTTATTCCATTTAAACTAATAGAAAATAAGAGAATAACAGTTATTCTCAAATTTTTATAAATTGAAAAAGTGTAGTTATCTGATTTTATTTGCACACTCCTCAATATATACAGCCGAATGAAACGTGTAAAAATCGTTTATATTAAGTAACTTATAAACTTGAAATTTTCTGATGGTCCATCATAAAATATTTTCTCGGGGTTAAAGGAAGACGAAAGAGCAAAGTATTCTTCATATGTTATTTCTCGAAATGAAGTGCGCTCTTTGGAGAATTCAATCGCGTGCACGAGCTATCTAGTGATGGCACATTTACCTATACGTACAACCTCAGACTACTTCGGACTGGCAAGTATGACCTCTTGCCTGTTCGAGGCAGAAAATCCCTAATTGCCTAAATACAGGGGTGAGATCTTAATAACAACTTGAGAGCACTTGCGATCTCGAGGAAAATTCAAGTCTAGTGGAGATGGAAAATAAATTTCACAATTAGTCGACTATTTTTCTCCTCAGTGGCGCCTTTTCTCGACTACTTCATTAACTTGATTTTTATGGTGATTGCCAGCCGTTCTTTAATTATGAATGTATATTTATGCAATTAGGTATTTTGGTTTTGCAAAATGATTTGAGCCATAATGTATAATTTTCTACATTACGTAAGATAACATATTTTAAAACCAAATTTAATTCTAATTATTAATAGAAAGAAAACATTTAATTTCTTTACGTTTAACGTCATTGGCAATGAAGTTTTATATTTTAGACTTTACCAATATCCTTTTTTTATAATTATGTATAAAAATAAGAAAATTTATGTAACAGTTTTTTGTTACTTGTACAGGTTTTTAATCAATTTTACAAATCTTGAGTACTAAATTGAGTACATTCTAAAGAAAAAATAAATTTCATTGTCGCTCAAAATCAGTGTGCTATCTCCCTGTGATGTTATAAGCTGCTTAGAAGCAACATATATATCAATGAAAGAATAATAATAAAACAGAAAATACTTTTCAACAGCTATCATCAGCAGCATGTTTGGCGACCCTTTGTAGCTCAGGAACTGCTAAGGTCAGTCTCTTTATGCTACCGCTAGTTGGAAGGCTTCGCTTCATGATCTTTGTTGCGGTCTTCTGTCTGTTAATAACTGCGCTGCTTCTGTTTTTGGACATCTCGCACGTCGTATACTTCTTTCCCTTTAATTGGGCACGACTGGTAAGAACAATATTTATCTTTGCCCTTAAAATAATGTATAACGTACTGATATAATCATATTGTGCCTAAAAACGTGTACTTTTATGATAGAATTATATTAATCAAATTTTAAACCATTTCAACCATTGCTTTACTTATACTGATGTAATAATGTAATGTAAAGTAATGTATAATATAGACCTTATTATTTTATTGACAAGAACAATGTAAATTAAGTATACTAAATTGATGAGATATTAATTTTCTTAATGACATTTACACGCGAACATTAATAAATTAAACATCCCATTAATAACTTTTTGTAATTCTGATAGTCCAGAAAGGTGGAAAGTAGTAAAATAATTTCAGGTGTAGCAAATTTTTAAGCAATTCTTCAGTGGGCAATTTTCAATATTCGCTTAATAATGTAAGTGCGCACATAATGTAAAATTTATGAAAATATGTATCAGAAGTGTGTATATTAAACATTTTCTAAATGCTTTCTTTATGTGCTTTCTGTCTTCGCGTTTCTATCAATCGTCTAATGGCAATGTGAACCTTTAAACTTTATCTTGTAACTTTTTGATACATATGTTTTTTTTTTATTTTTAGCTTATAAATGAGTATGTTAACATGTGGATTATATGGCGCTTTCACTATTGTGACTGTTTTCTCACTATGGAAAAGCTTTTGAAGAAAAAAGATTGATTCTACGAAATATTTGATCAAAATTTTCAATGACATAACTTTTTTATTTTATTGTGAACATTGGCTCTCCGCTAATAAAGTACGTATGTACATAGTAAGAGCGAAACATGATAAGAACAGTGGCGAATATAGGAAATTACATAATCATAATGTAGATCGACAAAATGGAAAAGTCACGTATGATAAAAGTAATAAAGTATATTTTAGTACGTAGTAAGTATCACGTATTAAAGTAATTAAATCACACTAACAAGGAGAGACCACGGAGTATGGGTTTCGGATTATGATGAAACTTTGAGGATCGACTGAAACTAAAAATAAAGCACGATACTCGTAGTTTTATCCAAAAGGCCTTTATACGATAGATACAGTGAATAGGGAACTTACATGAACAAATCCATTCGGTCTGTCAGATAGAATATCGAAAAATAATCGATACGTATTTTTCTTTTTTCAATTAAATGATTATTATCAAAGATACAGCAGGTTAAAATGTCGCGTGACATCACAAACTCCTACTATATAGAATACTACAACGGGAGTTTGGACAAAACTACGGGTATTGAGCTTCATTTTTAGGTGCAAGAAAAGGATCCCCAAAGTTTTATCAAATTCCGTGACCTAAACTACTCGGTCTCCCCTTGTAAGATGGATGTGAAATGTATTATAGCTAAAATTGTGTACGAAAAAACAGTATATTCAATTTTAATCGGAAAATCAAAAAGTAAAATATTTCTTGGTAGACCAAGATAAAGGTGCAGGCAAATAATATTAAATTAGATTAAAAAAGAATAGGCAGGTATGACGTTCCTGTGTTAATGAATTTATGACTTTTCGAGTTACAAATAACAGTTAAAAAAATTTGATGCGATAAAACAATGATCCTTTTTGGTAAGATTAGAACTATTTTGCGGTGCGTTTAAAATTACTAGTTTGTAACTTCTATATGTCGTGGTTTAGCGAGGTGTAAAGAATAAGAGCGCATATGCATCGTTATATTATTAAAATAGTTTATGTGACAAAATGTTATTTTTCAGAGATAAAGCAAGAATGCTTAGCCTTAACAACGCGAATGAGACAACGTTTGCTCATTACCATAAATTTTACGGAATAAAAAGTGAAAGTGGAAAAATTATAAAGTCTTAGCCATACAGAAAAACAGTAATAGAAATAATATTCGGGAAATGTATATAGGTATAAATTTGATAAGAAAAGGATCCCAAAATAAAACTAATTTCCTAAGAGTTGAATATGGGAACCTTATAACGGTTACATAAGGGTTACTAAATAGGTGGAAAAACTATTTCGACGAGCTTCTAAATGTTCACGAGCAACAAACCACTTCAGACTATAACGAAATCAACATTGCTATACCACACATTGAGCAGCCTAGCCTACATGAGGTTTGTAAGGCAATCAATAAGTTAATAAATAATAGAGCCCCAGGAGTAGCCCATTTACGGGCCGAACTATTTAAGCAGGGGGGGGGGCTTAAGAAAATAATTCATAATGTTATTTGTGCCATATGGAGGAAATAAACAATACCTAAAGAATGGAGAGACTTAATCATGGTTCCAATACACAAAAAAGGAGATAAAACAAACTGTAATAATTATAGAGGTATTTGTCTGATCTATATATGCTACAAGATTCTTTCTAATGTATTACTAGCTATACTTACGCGTCTCGCGGAGGAAATCCTCAGGGACTATCAGTGTGGATTTTGACGAAACAGGTCAACAAGCGACCAGATGTTCATAGTTAGACAGCTCCTTGAAAATAAATAAAAATACAGAGAAACGATACACCAACTATTCATTGATTTTAAGAAAGCGCATGACTCAATAATAAGATCTAAAATGTTCCACGTCTTCGTATTACTAATAGGGGTACAAAAAAGTTAGTCTATTTAATCAGAATGTGCCTAGATAACAGTCGGGTCATAGTTCGGACAGGCAAGAGCTTAAACCATTTGAAATCCACAACGGATTAAAACAGGGAGATGTACTGCCAATCCCCTTATTTATCTTAGTTTCACAGTACGTGGCCAGGGCTGTACAAGAAAGCAATGAGGAATTTGAAATGGCTTCCTGGCGCAATTGTTAGCATATGCAGATAATATAGACATTGTAGGAAAGAACAGTGAAACTATAATAAAAAGAGTGGAAATACTAATAAAAACAGCTAAAGAAGTTGGTCTAGAAATAAGCGAAGAGAAAACCCAGTACATGGTCACTAGCAGAGTAAGGTCTAAGAATACTGATAAAAATGAGACTCATAAAGAAATCAAAAAGAGACTGCATTCGGGAAATTCATGCCTCTATTCGGTAAACAACTTACTAAAATACGACTACTATTAGGATGCTACCGTGTAAAGCTTGGTCCAGATGGCGCACGGGTGCCAAGTCCAATATGGCGGAATTGTGACATGCGCGATACCACTATGTCGGTAACACCGGTATCCAAGGATTCGCGCGCACACGGATATCGGCGATGCCGACAAAGACGTAAAGCGCATGTTTGTTGCACGTATACATCGCATCCCAAACCCGCCATATTGGACTTAATTGACACCCGTGCGCCAAGCTTTACACCGTAGTATCCTAATCGCGGAAGACTAAATTAGAAATATATAAAACAAAATTATAATGCCAGTACACTTATACGGATGCGAAGCGTGGGCGTTGGGAAGAGAATGGATTTAGAGTGTTTGAGAATAGAGTGCTTAGAAAGATATTCGTGGGTAAAATAGATGAGATTACTAGAACATAGAATTTTACATAATCAGGAAATACATGAGTTATACGGAAAGTTAAACATCACTAGAGTGATTCAATCTAGAAGACTAAGATGGGCTGGTCACGTAGCTAGGATGGGAAGTGAAAGAACAGCACTTAAAGTACTTGTAGGGAAACCGGCAAGGCCTCCAGGTAGATCGAGAAGAAGGGAGAAGGACAATAATAAAATTGACCTATGGCTAGGATACTATGAGGAGGATTGTTAATAAAAGATAAATGTAATTAAAATGTTTCTTAAATATTCGCTGTCTTTTTCCAGACACATTTAGTATTCCAGTTTTGCATTTACGCTGTTTCAATAATATACACAGCAAATTTTAATGTGAATAACTTTTTAAACGGGTATGCAATCGAATGGTATCAACTAAACTGTTCAAATTGATTCTTTTGCTGTTGATAATATTACGTTAATACTATGAATTGTTACATTTGAAAAATCCTGCAATGCAAACAAGGTTCTGTAATTAAAAATTAGGAAAAAATATGTTACGAATTAATTGTTAGAAATATTTAGGTTAAATAGATCTAAAAACTGCTACTATTATAGCTTCTTTGCATTGTTATTTATCTTACAAAATTGTTACAGAATGGTAACGTAATAAATGTATTATTGTACAGAATTTTAGAACGATTAATCAACGAAGTAAAATCAATAAAGTGATATACGCTGTTTTAACAATACACGATTCATATATAGAAGAGAATACCCCAGTATGACCACTCATTGTTATTTTAGCTATAACTTTTGTATACCGGGTGAAAATGAAAATTTCAGAATGGTATTAGTTGTATAAATGGACCCTTTTGACGTAGTAAATTAGATTTAGCCAAAGTTAATAATCTGAGTCAAGTATTAATTAATAACGAAAAATGAAGGTTTTGAGTTTTTGAAGAACTATCTCCTAGTATGACCACCTCACGTTTATAGTACAGTATTTTTGCACTAAATGCTTAAAAATTGTGCTTTAAAGGTAGGTAAAAGTCCACTCGTTCGGAGTAGAATTTCACTCAAAGTACGAGTCGAATGATTTCACTTTACTATGACTCAGTTTCCACTCTAATAGGAGTGGACTTCCACTCTATCAATGGAACTAGTTAGACAGCGCAGCATCCTAACCTGTTTTCAATGTATAAAATGGCATTTCCACGTGAAATATCCACTTCAATTACGATTCTCTCTGTTCTATAGAGTGTAATTCGACTCTACTAGATTTTGCGCGTATGACTAAGTCTTATTGATTTTTATTACATTTCTCGGTTTTTATGCTATGAAAAATTACTTAGATCTATACATTTAGTTTGCAGACTTTCCAGTTTATCTTGTATATAATTTAGAAAAACGAATAAAATATACGTACTCTAGAGTTACAACCAATCAGTGCTAGAGGGTTAATATGACATAGTATCGGAATGATACTTAATAGAGGAAAATTAAGTAAAGCTTTCTCTTGCCCTGCACCATAGCTATTATACAACGGCTAATAGATACCGTGGTCGCGATTTTGTCTTGAGAATGAAAATGAGTAGAGCGCGCATCGCGTTAACATTCCGGCTTGGGCGAGCTTGACGGCCTGCTTTTTTGTTGTCTGCTCCACAGAATGCCTGGATCTTCACGAGCGTCGGCATCTCGTACACGACGAGCAGCGCGCTCCTGGCGCTCTCGGTCTTCGAGTACCACGGCGGGGGCTGGGTGCCCCGGAGAACGCGCTCCCAGCTGACGGCCACTGCAGCCCTCGGGCTGTCCTGCGCCCTCCTCTCCTTCCTGCTCTCCTGGCTGCACGGGCGCCACGGCTCGAGCTGCCACGCGCCCCCGGGCGAGGACGACCCGACCCAGCAGCTCTACAAGCCCGTCGACAGCTCCTCCTCCGGGGTCTGTATTGCAGCCACGCTTCACGAATACCGGGTTCCTCTTTCTCTACTTTGCAAGCCGCTTCTCTCTCTCTCTCTCTCTCTCTCTCTCTCTCTCTCTCTCTCTCTCTCTCTTTACTGCCTGTAGTCTGCTTCTTAACGGCCAAATAATGGCACTTTTACTGCTGCCAAAACAAGCATCGTTCGCTGTATGCAAAAATCCTTTTTTTCGGACAATATTTTATTATCGAACATTTTCAGGAGAAACCTCAACCGATATATTAAACGTTTTCAATCATAGTGGAATAATAAGTTTATTTTGAAAATTATTTCAACATTCACGACACTTCAAGTAGTAATTTGAGTAATTTAACTAGAGAAATTGATTCATTTTGCAGTAAATTATTAATTGACATAACTAAATTCATCAAATTATTATACGATATATCGTATATTCTTCAACTATTACATTTGCATAATTTTAAAATTGAATTCCAATGTGGTACTGAACGGACTGTATCTAGTAAAATTCGTTCATAAACAACTTTAACTGAAAAAACGAACAATTTTTAGTTCTCTACAAAATAATGTTTGGTATCAAATATCTTTTGTTGTATCTTGATGAAATTTTATAACAGCATTAAAATAAAAAAATTAAATTTTTATAATTCATATCTTATAATGAAATGAAATTTGACAACAAAGCTATATGAATTTTGTGTAGCCTGCTTCTCGTTAGGTCTGATGTAACATTTTTTTAAGGCTTTATCTTCCTTTAATGTTGTAAATGAATAATGCTAGAGCAGTAGATTAAAATGAGTAAACCAACTCAACAGGCAACCTTGAAGGACGGCGCACGGTCAACCAAGCAGCCTCCACCCTGGGTGGCGAAGAACTCGAAGAAGCACCGGAGCAGCGTAGACTCGAACAATGGCAACAACAACAAGCCGCGCAAGGATCACTGGGCCTCGGCGCGCGACCACTTCCTCAACTCCAACCAGTTCGACGAGGAGATGGAGGATCCGCGACAGCAGAGCGCCGGCGACAAGGGCCCAGCGGAAAAGGAGAAGGAGCCGGAGACGGAGCGCCGGCGGCAGCGCAGGCGTCGCGAGGCCGACGGCACGTCCGGCAACAGCGGTGGCAACATGACCGCCAGCCAGACCAAGACGAGCTTCAGCACCGACGAGAGCAAGAAGAAGGCACCGCCGAAGAAGCTGCCGATCCAGGGCTCCGACAAGGCTCGGCCCCGGGCCTCCAAGGACGGGGCCAAGAAGACGACGACGCGCACCTCGGTCACGAGGAGCGAGATCCAAGAGTACTGGATGCAGGGCTACGAGCACGTCCAGCGAACGGATAAGACCACCGCCAACATTGAGCAGTGGCAGTCCGCGGCGATGAAGAGCCTCGAGGAGAAGAAGGCCAACGACGCGCGCTGGACCGAGTCCTGGCGTCAGAAGGACCAGCAACAGCAGCTGCAGCAGCAGCAGCAGCAGCAGCAGCAGCAGCAGCAGAAGGATCAGCCACAGAGCCAGACCCAGCCCGACGACCTGGCCAAGCCCTGCTCCAGCAAGACCCTCGAACCCCTAAACTTCGCCTGAGCTTTACTCATCGAGGATTATCAAATGCACTATGCGCTTCTCAAGGCCGCGCAATATCGGCCCTCATTGGATTTCGGACTATGCGATTCTATCGGTGCGCCAAAACTATTCGTGCGTGCGACCGCGTCAACACTATATAAATATATAAATATAATATAGAAAGAGAGTGAGAGAGAGAGAGGGGGAGAGAGAGAGAGTAAGAGATAGAGAAAGAGATATACTCGACGCTCGAATTTCGCCGGATCTGCAAAGGAGAATCATTTCGCTGTTCCTGAGCCAAGGTGTCCATTGCCTTTTAAAAAGGCCGCTATCATTGTCTCGCGAATAGGCGAGAGTCGCATTTCAGGAGTCGAACTTCTGTATGCTCCACGAAATTCGAGGGTCAATCATTAATAAGATCCTTTGTTGTGTAAAGCTTTTGTTGATTGTCCTGACGAAGTTGGTAGTATGTGGATACTTTGCTTTATATTCCGCAAACGTACATAACGTAAAATTCAAAATATTATGTCTAATGTGAAATACAGGACCAAAATATCTCTTAGTTAAGTGATTAGATACTAGAAACGTTTCACGACTGCCATTAACTATATATTTATTAATTACAACTCATAGTATTTACGAAGCGAGTCGTACTTCCAGGTTACAAATTTTAATAATAAACTTTAAAAGTTGTTTTCTGACTAAAATGTTGAAACCAATTATAAGTTTACTTCACTTTGATAGATCTGATAGTAACATTTTGAATCTTAATTTTATACTTACCTTATCTAGTGTTAAGCTATTAAATTACATTGCTTATTTAGTAAACTTAATTCATATTTTACTTATAAAATAATAACAGTAGAATCAACAGTATAATAAACATTGGCTTTACGGTAAGTTGAAAGTACGTGTTTAAACTGGAATTTTCACGCATGGTTTGGTTTGATAGCCCTTATTTAACGAGAGTCTTATGGACTTAAAGTAAAAGATGAATATTTTGCTATTTCGAGACAGTATGCCAGTTTTTGAACTTCTAATTCATTCTATTCAGGTAAAAAAATCACATATTCAACCTGATTATATATTATTATGGAAATATGATTCTAAAAAATTAAGTTATCGAAAAAATAAATAAATTTATAATTCAATATAATTTTTTTCAACCATAGACTCAAGACTCAACGAATTCCAAACATTTCTAACAAAACATTTATTTTTGCATTAGATTAGACAAATGTCATAGTTTAAATCTGTAAAATTAAATTTAAACTAGATTTCGTAAGTGAAAAAGTGAGCATCCAGAATTTTTATAAAATTTATGACTCAAGCATGTAATAATTAACCCAATAACGCATATCTAAGTACACTTCAAAAAATTATAAAAATCTATTCGAGCAGTAAAACTCGGTTTATAACTCGAGAGAACAAATATATAAGTAGATAGTTCGAATTTTTACAATTTTTTAACTTCGATTTTTCCAAGTCTTTATTAATCTTTTTAAATTTAATGTTAATCAAATAATATTAGTTTTCAAAATTTTGATAATGAAGTTGATCATGAAAAAGTAGATTTATAAGTACAATTCAGTACTATATCTCAAACAACAACAAAAACAAATTTTGTCAACAGGTAAAAAATTCTAATTTAAAACATACTATAAACACCAAACGTAATTTATGTATGTACATCGAAAATAAGTTCACAGAACGATTCTGAAATTTTTACAGTATACGACGGGACCTTTTTTAGGCTAGAGTACACTGAAGGGGTTAAAAAATCAACTTTCCTTTTTCGTCAAAAAACTATTCCTTAAAGCTCACTTTATACGTTAGAAACCAACAAATTATTTTTTAAAGCATCCTATAAGTTTTTGAACATTTTTATTGTATTTAATTACATTGGCTTATATGCAATTTGCAATCTTTAAAGTCGTTTTTCTCTGCACTACATTTTTTACCTTAAAAGTGCTCCGAGCGCAAATGCGAGCAATGAAATAATTTGAAACTTCACAGAATTATTGTTTTTTACATTAGAAATATATTGTCAGAGCAAATTCATATAACCCTCGTATACACATTTTCCATGCGAATTTATGAAATATAATTATGTATTACTTTTTGATTTATGTGAGTAAAATTTGTATACGGAGGTTATATGAAAAATCGCTCTGACAATATGTTTCTAATGTAATAAACAATAATTCTGTGAAGTTTCAAATTATTGCACTGCTTGCTTTTGCGCAAGGAGCACTTTTAAGACAAAAAATTAAATACCATAAAAATATTCAAAAAAATTATAGGATGCTTTAAATTGCAATTTGGAGCACTTCAAGGAACACTTTTTTGAAGAAAAGAAATTTTATTTTTCGACCCCTTCAAGTGTACCCTAGCCTTGAAAATTTAATATAGTTTCAGCTCTTTTTAATCTGGCATAATATTTAGCAGATAAGTAACTATTTTTATACGTTTACTGAATATTTTACTTTTTTTTGTTCGCTACTTTTTATTATATGACTTTAGGAATATAAATTAAAGTCCTATCATCAATTTTATAGAGTAATCAAAATTAGCTTTACAGATAAAAAATCTTATTCCAATCAAGATTTAAAATAAATTGTGTTATATTGTCCAGAGAATATGTGAGCCCAAATGTTTGCCTAGCATCATATGGGCAATTGATGCGTGAATTTAGTTCAATTTTAACTCTTTTGCGCACGTCATGTTAGGTTTTCTTCCATTTTGTCTAATTTCAAAATCAAGAAGGAGCAGTAAAAAACGTTTGTGTTGAAAAATGTAATAATAATCTAGTTGTTTGATCTAGTCGATTTTTATATTTTGTTTTCTCAAAGAGAAAGCATTGTTTTGACAAAAAAAATTTCTTTGCGTTTTTTAACGTAAAAACATATGACTTCGGGAGTTCAAATAAACTACTCACAAAAAATGTCCGCTGTATGGATGTGTGTGTGTCGCTCATCCGCGTTCGAATATTCCGCGGTAAAACCTTACTAAACTTAGCAAACATATTTGTTATCCATGTCTAAGAGTGGCCAGTTTACGAAATTTGAAAATTTGAAAATTTAGGTTTCTTGAAAATTCTTTCATGAAGAAATATTTTTTGGGAAGCAAATTTTTTTCACAACAAAGTACTAATAGAATTCTTCAATTTGAGACCCATAAAGATTTGAAATATACCGTTTTTCATTTGTTATACCGTGTGTTTAGTAATTTCTTTTAGTCTCTATAACTCCCATATTAAATCATGAAATTCAATGAAATTTTTACTGACTATTAGTTTTATATATAGCTATAATTCTGATAATTTTCAAGTCGCGAGAATCTTTGTTTCTTCAGAAAAAGTAGTAAACTGTTCAAAAAAATGCATTTTGTTGGGCAATATTTTAAAACACTTTTATTTTTTTCCTTTCAAAGTTACAGTGATAATGTATTAAGTGTATATATATATTTACGCACACTTTCATTGTTTTGATAAAATTTTTTGACATTTTTTCCAGGTTAAACTAGATTAAATTACTTGAGGAACGAAATGGCATTTTCCGAAAAATTACGTTATATACACGTCGCTCATCTGCTTTCGAATATTCCCTGGTTAAACCTGGCCACACTTCGCATGCATGTTTGTTATACATTTCTAAAAGTTGCTTTAAAATTTCCACAAATAATCGACTTATTTTGTTCTTATAACCATATTTCAAAATTTTTAAATTAAAGTTTTTTGAAAATTTTTTGATGAAGAAGTGTTTTTTTATTAAGCGAATTATTTTCGCAATAAAGTACTTATATAATCCTTCAATTTGACACTGAAATAGATTCAAAATATACCGTTTTTCATTTGTTATGTAGTGTGTTTAGTAATTTTTTTAGACTCTATAACTCGCAAATTAAATTATGAAATTCAATTAAATTTTTACTGAAATTAAAAAGATCTCTTTGAGAAAGCAGAGTGCCAAATCAGTTGGCAGCTTTTTTTTTACTTGATTTCGTTTTGAACATTTTGTATTTAATCCATACTTAATCTTGTAAGTTTTTGTCATGTGTGATAATTATGATATACATTATACAGTCAATTATAGTTGATTTACAAAAAGTGTTCTAATATTATTATAATAATATTATTATTGACATAATATAATATTATTTTTTGTTGTGATTTCCGAAATGCACATTAGGAAATTTCTTTGCATTTTTATACAAGCATCGATGTAATTTTTTTAGTGTAAGTTGCGTGTGTGGTTGTCGAGATATTAACAAAATATTAGAAAATGCAAATAATGATTTTGTGGATTTTGTGTTCGTTTATGCGATTTTATCGTGATACTGCCATGTGAACTTGAAAAACGGATGATACAGTGAAATCTAAGTTATGTAAAGTAAATAAATTCGGCATAATCATAATGTACACCGAATAGTTTTTATTTCCAAATATTAGAAAATCCCTTATTTTCTAGTGGTTACAAGATATTTAATTATCGAGATATAAAACTAATATGGAAGACTGGGGTAAAGTGAACACGCGGGTAAAGTGAATCATACTTATTATTTCTTCAACAAATTATTATTTATGCCTAATTTTAATTTTTGTGAAAGATAATTATGCAAGGCTGATAATTAAAAAGTTTCACTACATAATAATTAATATTTTACGAAAGAAAAATAATTGTGTTTTTCGACCTTAAAAGAAAGTTGGTTTGACGAACTCATTATAACGATTAAAGATGCTTATAATCAGTTTTGTTACTAGATTTTTTTCTAATTACTTCAAATACGTTTTACTTACTATTGCCAAGAACATAGAGTTTTAAACGACATTTTTCTTTTTTAAACAAAAATTTTTAAGAATCAACGTCTTGGGGTAACGTGAATCAGGGTAAAGAAAAATCCAAAGAAATGCGATAGGAGTAATTTATACGCTACCGATGCGGTGATATCTGGGAAATATAACATGAAAAATTAAAAGAAAAAAGATAACTTGAGTAAAACGTCATTATTCCTTCTGAAATTTTCCAGAAAGGTAGCTTTTTACTATCTCTTGTAACTGATAGATGCCTAGATTATAGTGACTTTTACATTCAGAGTTATTTGAGGTTATGTTTTGTTTCTTTTTGATCCTTTATGTCTCGAGAATGATGCGTCCTCTTTTTCCTAAACGGAGCTCATTTTTTTCGTTTTTGATGAAGATTGTGAATTGAAAAGAAATTTTGAGATTCATCAATCCGTTTTTGTTTTACAATGATTTCTTTATTTTACGATTTTTTACGATATTTTACGATATTCTGAAATCGATAAGGTAAATTATTTTTGTATTTTAGATATAATATGATTGTTTAATTTTCTTTTTTCTCTTTGTATTTAATGACCATGTGTCTCCTCTTTTTTAGGTCCCAAATATGTCACAATGCATATGTGATTTTGTATTTTACATTTGTATTTTATATACTTGTTTGTTGTGTTGTGCGATGTCGGTCGAGACAAAGCCATCACATGCTTACTACCGTCTCAAACACTTTTGAGAAAGCTATGGGCACATTCGTTCTACCTTAAGGGGATGCGTCAGACCTACTTTACCGATCGAGCAAACAAAAATAAAATTTTCCTTTTTCGTAAAAACTACGCATCAGAATCGATTTTTCTTTTAGGGATCGCTATATTTAGACCAAATAAATAGCGGACCACTGAAAATTTGAGGTAAATCATTCTATTTCTCAATAGGAAAGTGAAAATAATGTTCTTCGAAAATTTCGTATTATGCCAAAAATACGCATCAGAATAAAATTTCCTTTTCAGGATAGCGTTATCTAGGAAAAATACATAGCGGAACACTCGAATTGATATCAGAATCGAAAATTAGCATAATCACATAATTGCCAATTTCGGTTCTGATAATAATTTGAGTGTTTAGCTATGTATTTTACGTAAATAAAGAGCATAGTGCGTTTCTTACACGTAAGAGTTATACACGTAATTATTGTGCACAATTTAGCATTGGTCAAATATATCTATATATAATTTGACCAATGCTAAATTGTGCACAATGATTACGTGTACAATTTTTATGTGTAAGAAACGCACTAGGCCAAATAAAGCTACCCAGAAAAAGAAATTTGATTTTGATGCGTATTTTTTGAGAAAAATGAAATTATTTAATGTATTTTATGTGCGGGTAAAGTAGGTCTGACGCATCCCCTTAAGCACAATGCGTAGTCGGAGATCTTTATCCGACGAAAAACTCGAAGAAAAAATTCTCGAGAATTTTCGCCGGGGATCGAACCTACGACTGCTGGACCCTCGACGAAGGTAAATATATTTGCAGGGAATGGTATAACGTTTTTCGAGGTCGCTGATTACGAATCCGAGGTCGGATTTGCAAAATTAAAAATGGCGGATTCAAGATTGGATTGATAAAAATTTGAACAATTTGGCTAATAATTATTACTAGGGGGTTTTGATCAATGATAAATAAGCACATATTTTTTGAGATTCTAATTAAAAAAGATGTAACAATTTAAAATTAATTTATTAGAATAATCAATTTTATATTAAAACAATTAATTTAGTTTGAGGAAGCTAAGTGCCAATGAATTGGTAGCGGTTTTTTACATACTATACATACTATAAAATTAAATAATAAAATTTATATAACATAGGTGTAATAACATTACATTTATTGTTAACAGTATAATTACTTTATCTAATAAAAATAATAATTCTGTTGATTATTGTAAAACTTATATTTCAATAAGAATAGTGAAAAAAATGAACACCGACATTAGTTCAGCGAGATATTATATTTCATTAATCCCTTGCTATTAATTTGCGTATTAAATCATGCCTTCTGCAAGGCAATTTCAGTATACTATCCCACGTGAAAGGTTTAACGATACTACGAAAGTCAATACTTTGAAAAACTTCAGAATTCATTAGATTTTATAATAAAAGGTGATTCAAGATACCTTGAGTGGGCGAGAAGATGCTCTGCGCGATCGTAGTCATATCACGTGTAGAAAGTGATTCGCGAAGGCAGTAACCCAGAATCGGATCGAACAAATGATCATCATTTCATAGGTTCAAGATGGTTTCTCAGCGTTACAACAGATAATTAATTATATGTATAGTACCGGTAATATAATACAATCATTTATATACACTCTTCAAATGAATTTGAAAATAATAATAAATTATGCAAAATCGAAGAGTTCTAATATTTAATTTAGTTTATTATAGCAAATACGATAAATAACAAATATTTCGTTTACGTTTACTATTCGATTAGGCCATTAACGTTGAATTTACATTTAAATCATTACAGTTTATTATACAGATTAATGATAAGGGGAGATCTGCAAGTACAAAATGTAATCGATATTCTGTAATATTTGTACTTGAGCGAAATAAAAAATAGTAAAGAACAAATCATAAAATCCATCTGATAGTTGAGTGGAGCATAGAGCATCAACCTGCACCGCGAGTTTTCCGCGTCAGTCGTCGTCGTCCTCGTCGCCGTCGTCGTCTTTGGCGTGTATATACGTGCGAGCGCGCTGTAGAACCGAAAGGCCATCGAGAGGTCACCGGTCGCGCAAAAGTGCCATGCGCAGCCTCCACTCTCGCAATCGCGTAGCTAGCTGCTAGCTGCCTGCCTATCCTATATTCCCTCGCTTAGCGTTTGCGCTTGTGTACATGCTCATTGCACACACATACGCCCATACACACGCACGCACACACACACACACACACACACACGCGCGCACGCTCACACACACACAAACACATACACACACGTACACACTCACACACACACACACACACGTTCGAATATCTATAAAATACAGCGATACGTTATAATTCAGACGCTAATTCGGTCTCTTGGGAGAGGCTTCCACGTACATGTAAGTGTGTGTGCAAGGTAATATCTCGTCCACCCCGCACACAAAACACTTACTCATCATTCTCTAACAATCGCGGGTACGACAGCAGACATATTATTAAGATACGAACATTATTATTAACAATTTGTAACATTTTTATAAGGTTTAACGTTTAGCGCAAATCGTGCAAAACCCCACCGGACAACAACTGTGTATATAACAGAATTTCAAACAACGATGGAAAAAAAATTACAATCTGAATATAATTTGTAATAAAAAGCAAGACTACATTTCTTCAACATTTTGAAGAAGATTCTGGTCGATACATGAGCAAACGGTAAGTTTTGTGGTAAGTTTGACAATCGACCGCGAGATGCACTCAGTGGCGCATATATGAACTTGATGCCGATATTGCTTGCTATGCTGCTATATATATATGGGAGTGCCGTATTTGATAGTACCTACAGAAATGTAGGTGTACATATGCATCGACACTGAAAATGTAATTTATATGAAATATCACGTAACTTTATTGCCTAATTTTCTCGTGTATTTTTCCATGGTTGACAAAAATCTATAATGAATTATGTAAGCGTATAAATGCACACTGAAAAAATTTTGCAATTTTTTAAATTGGAAAGCAGTCAAATTTGTTTATATGCTGAAACATCAAATTCCGATCTGAGTCATTTGGACATTATCTTTTTAGTTTATTTGATGAAATGTTTTAATTTTATTGTAGATAGTTTAATAATATTTTCGTACATCGACTTTTGCAATATAAATGTTTGTTCTTTTATATGCAAGATGCTATGAATACATCATTATTCATTTTCATCAAAGCACTCACTAACATTCGAGTATTAGAAATTGTTCTATTCCGAAAATACAGCTAGAGTCCATACACTATAATTTAAAACCGTGCTATAGTTTCTTGTTTATTGAAATATTTCAATTGGGAATTGATTATCATACTGTCATACAAATCAAGAAGGCTGTATCTGCATTCATTTTTATTTGGACCTATTTACGTAAAATTTCTGTTGAAAAAATAACTGTCATTCTCCACTAAAAGCGATCTCGATCTAGGCATTTGTGTAAAAGAAAAATAATGTTTCTGATAATTTTTATGCGAAATTACATACATGGTTTAAATTTTTGTGTGAAATGCAGATGGCTTCTTTCTTTATTTGCATATTTATCACTTAATTTTCTGTAACTCAAAACTTTGTACAAATTCAATAATAATCTATAGCAGATTTAGTATTTCTTACTGGTGTTTACTACAATATTGAAATGCAAATCATTACTATTGTATAGATCAAGACCATAACTTTCTTACTGTAAAACAGATATCAAGGTTGGATTAAAATAGTATAATACTTCTTATCAGATCTTTATATTGCGCATCGTTCTATGGTGCAACAACGTAGACATTTCTGTTACCGGTGATTACATGTGATAGAGCATGAACATGACATCATTTAAATATTATATATACCTATACACTTGCTTTTATCCGAACAGATTATTACAGAATTTTACCGCCGTTGTTTTATAAACATTGTCTTATATTTTCTGCAGCATAATCATAGAAATTTAAATAGAAATAATAAATAGGTGTGCTGGTTTGATTTACACGAGTCAAGTTGTGAATTGTAGCAAAGGTGTTTTGCTAAACTATTTAAAAAAGAGCATCTATAGCCAAAATCTTTGTTTCAACGAATACTTACCTACATTCTTTACGTGTATGATCTGTTGAGTGAAACGGATTTTGGTATAAATTTGGTTCAACTGAACGATACGAATCACTGTAATATTTAGCAGGTAGGTGAATATAAACAACTACTTAAGTATTAAATTGTAAATAAAAAAAAATGAGACGTGAATGGAGTCGAATGAAATATATATTATGTACTCTAATATGACACAATTCATATATTTCACAAGAATGTTAAGTATGCAGTAAAGGAGAAGAAATTGTTCTGGATATAATTATTGAGTGTAGCAGCATTGTTGAGTTGTAGCGTAACTCGGCATGCAATCAATTTAATTCAAGCGAGGTGGAAAGAGGCGGTAGCGTATAGATGCAGATGAAGTAGGAAGGTAGGTAGGTAGGTAGGTAGGTAGGTAGGTAGGTAGGTAGGTAGGTAGGTAGGTAGGTAGAATGTAAGTAGCGATCGGTAAGTAGGTATAAGGTGTAGGCGCAGGTAGATGTAGAATAGAGCGTGGCCTGGGTCCCTCGATGCTAGCGCCTATGCCTCGCCGCTGCTATCGGGGCCCGATGCGCGCTGTACTCGATGCAGCGCTCTCGAAGCACCTCGCAGACTCCGCTCCTCTCTCTCACTGCAGCGATGCAGCTGTCTCGCTCGCACATCGGCGTGTATCTTTCTCGAGCTCGCGTTCTCTTCGACCTCTGGCCGTCCTCGTACCTCCGGTGCCCTCACGCGGCCTCTCGCTCGCGCTCCTCCGCCGCGCCAACCGATGACCCTCTCCACCTCTACTTCTCTCTCTCTCTCTCTCTCTCTCTCTCTCTCTCTCTCTCTCTCTCTCTCTCTCTCTCTCTCCCGCCTTCCATATCCTTCGCACACAGGCTGCAAGCAGCCGCGCGTCGACCTAAGACCTCCGTTTTTCTCTCCCTCTCGCATGATAATCATTCCAGAGACACTCTGCGCCGCGCCGTGTCTCTTCTCTCTCTCTCTCTCCTCTCCTTCTCTCTTGATTCTCGCGCGCGGTAAGTACCAGCGAGCGCATCTTCGATATCGTTCACATTTTCATATACATGAGACATTCCACACGCCACGGCTCTTGCTATGGCTGGGGCCGGCCGCCACTTTTATGCCGCTTATGCCGCGCGCGCGCTTTTTTCACCGGCTCCTAATAGTTTGCCTTTTTCTACCCGCGCTCGTTTTATGGTGTACTTTCTTTTCGCTATAAATTTTCTCTATATATACGCGGGCCTTAAAGGCCTTTTTGCGAAAATGTAATTTTAAACTTTTACGAATAAAGAGCTGTGTGCGCGCTCGAACGCTGCTGCTGCTCCCCGCGTACCTACCATTTTTCTTTATTAATTCATCTAAATAAATTAAGCGAATATCATGCGAGGAGATTTAACTGCACCTGTACACCCGAGCACACAATTTGCCCACATTAGCATTTTCTTATATACATATCTGCGCGAACTCTTCTGCGCTGGCTTACACATACTTTTCCTCCTGACGCATTTTTTTCCATCCGATGTATATTGATCGTTTCTCTGTTTTTTTTCTTGTTCTTTGCATAGTTAAGCTAAATTTAGAAAAGGCACCTGCTTTAATTATGATGTCATTTAAATACAATGCTCTGCACTGATTGCAGCCCACAATGCAGGTCAGAGAAAAAGGCGAAAAGAAATCGTGTACCGCGAGCGCAGGCTCGCGCCTCAATCGCGTTATAAAAAGTTTCAATGCGGTCGGACGGCATTGCTAAAAACGATTATTAATTAATCGCTTCACTAGGTCAAGCGGTGCGATATGCAATAATAAGCATAATTTTACAAATGTCATTCATTATTAAAAATTGAAAACAACATAGCCTTCAGCAAACGAGAATTCATTTGAACATTAATATTATAATACATTACGTATATATACGAAATTATTCAAATAAATAAACTTAACTTTTTCAGACCCCGCGTCCATTAAAATGGACATACTGCAAAAATGTATAAATAATTATTTACTATCGGAACGAATTTTTAATCTCAACTAAATGGATCCTAATTAACATACTGATTATTAGGAATATATATATTTACACGTGTATACATGAATATATACACACACACACACACACACACACACACACACACACACACACACACACATATATATATATATATATATATATATATATATATATGAATATGTTGAAAAATATTTTTTGTTAGACCATATAACGTCAAAATACACTTGAATAATCAGTATATCATTGCCAGAATTAATTCAGTTCTAGAAGGGTTAAGTTAGATTGATATTTTGTTAATAGAAAATCAATGTCCTTGTCTTTTTTACTTATAGAGAAGACGCAGATCGGGGCTATTTTGTACAGTATTAGTTTCAAACTTTTTAGTTCTAATAATCTTTTTCAAAATCATTTGAATGATATGTGGTACATTGTGCAAATAGAGCGCGAAGCAGGTGATCTTTGACGAGTGTGAATTTTGTCACCCGAAAAAAACCCTGCTAAAAAATCAAATAATAAATAGAAAAAAAACAACTATAACAATCAATAAATTAAAAAATAATCACATAATTTGGATTCAAATGATTTAATGAAATAAAAAAAGTACATTTGTGATTATATAACATTATATTTTGTCCTTATAGTAATCAACACAGAATTAGCACAAATTAAAATTTCGAAAATAGTTTTCGTATAATGGTAAATTGGAAAGAAATACTTTTGTTTACCGAACGGATGAAGCGAGATGCTGCGCAGTTTGAACGAGGCATTGTTGTGCGAAATATCTTCTGAAAATTCGCCTGGTTAAGACCTACTGGTGGCGCCACCCTGGCGGCCACTTTGGGAAGCTTAGGTAGTGGGTCAAAAGTATGAGAACACATAGTAAAAATTGAGAATATTACCAAAAGAGAGGTTTCAGACATAAAATTCAGTCATTGAACTATTATTTAAGTTATTTAAGGATTTTGGGTATATAAATAAACAAAAACAAAAAGAAATTTAATTAGTATTTGTTCTGATAATTTATGTAATGACAATTCCTAAATATGTTAAATAATAGTGCAATATGTACTTCTTTTTGTCTTAAATCTATTTTTTTGCGTTATTTTTCACTTTCACTATGTATTCTTATGCTCTTAACCTCCCCATTAGCTTGCCGTGGCAAAATCGCGGCAATAGTTGCTGTGCAATGTTTCTTAACAAGTTGCTTCCAACTTGCTCTCCAGAAATGACGAATATCAAGGATTGATGTCAATGTGCCGTAAAAATGACTGCAAATGCTTGCCACCAAATTGCTCCCATATACGGACGCAGATTTACTTACATTTTATGTATAACTGTTGCTGCAAGTGTTGTACATCAATTTGCTTTCAAACTTGTTTTCAATATTATTAAAATATTATATTATTTTATTTTCAATATTATTCACACAATATTCAATAAAAATACTCATATATGTGACAGTGCGAGAGAGATGGGGAGGAAATTAATAACAGCATATTGATGGAAATTTGTGTAATATAAAAATCAAGAAATATGCTGATAATATGATGGCAATTTATTCCCATGATACGCCTGCACATCATGAGCAGTAGTTGCTGTAATTTTGCCTTCACTTTGCCCTCATAATTTACTTCAATACTTGATACAAAATTTCCAGCATATACGGTCGCAGTTTTACGTCAAATTTAAGGAAATCGATAGCAAAACGTGTATGTCAAATTGCTAACAATTTGCAATACATCTGGCTAATGGGGCTACTACCTAAGTTTCTCAAACTGGCTGCACGGGCGGCGCCACCGGTAGGTCTCAAGCAGGCGAATAGATACCTAGAGAAACAAAATTATCCGCGAACGCTTCGGTGAACGCTTCTCGCACGCTATCCAAGCATGAGAAACCAAGCTTCTCACACGGAGTTTCAAGAAAAAATATTTTAGGTCTATATGTTTACAATTATTATTCTTTTATTTGTATTATTTAAATAAATTTCATTTATTTAAATCAATTATTCTAATCGTGAACTGGACTAGTAAACTGGAATAAATCCCCTATTTGAACGATTTTGAGCGTTCCATAAAAGATAGTAAAGGTCTCTTCAAGACGAAAAATTTGAGATGTGGTAGACCTAACTCCGCTTTTATTTAATTTCAGGTTTACATTCATCTCTCTAGAGCTTTTTATAAATAATAACTTCTCTAAAATTTAAAATTTGTTTGAATAACAGCGGCGTATTACTTTTCGCTCATCCCCCCTTAACACAACTTTTATGTATTAGCAAACGTTACAAAAATAAGCTAAAATAATAATTAAACAATTATAAGTTGTTGTAGAAAATCTTCTTTAGCTGTTGTATTGATGAGGTTCTTCGGTAAAACTGAATTACGTATTTATACAAGGAAAAATACTATTTAATAGTTTTAACATACAAACGGATATTATTCATATAATATGATATTCGATTTCAAAAATAAGTGTTCTATATATGTTTATGTAATGTAATTTATTAAAGTTGTCTAATCAAGTAGTATTGACAATATTAATGCCGTAGTCTTACTACACCAAGAATATTCTACTTATCAGCATCATTTACAGCAACTAAGCAATAACTTCTTATGAGTTTGTATACCAATATTCACATAGTTAGAGAAAAATGAACAATAAAGAATTAAACAATATAACGTTTCATAAACCTTTCCTCGTAGAATACATTTTTGGTAATAGCAAGTCACTATAGAATTCAGATTGAAACATCCGCTTTGTTGCGTTACAATAATACGAGTCATCGTGTATAGGATACAGAACACACTTCAGGGCGAATAATCTGTCAGTCATTTGCGTGGAAAAATCCGCTCTAGTAAGCTTGTAGCGCCCTATCGCATTTAACGTTCAAAAGCATTTGAAATAAGCATGCAATTTACAAGGCGAAAGACATGGAAGGCGAATCGCGCGTAATGGAATCATAATGAAAATCAATCAGCACGGCTAATTTTGTAAATGTAAATACAAATATAGAGGAGCTGGCGGTCGGTCGGTGTATATAAAAAGGAAAGGCAAAAGGGAAAAAGAAGCGCGCGGACTGTGCAACTATTATTCAGATTCCCACATCAAAAAGTCAATTATGCTCGAGGTAGAATAGTCAAACAACTTAAAAAGAAGCAGCAGCAGCAGCAGCAGCAGCAGCAGCAGCAGTACCGGGAGCTCTGCAAATCGATCGAGCGAAATAACTCCTCATCCCGATCTCACATCTTCGTCCCACTCACTCGTCGGGGCCTTTCGATCCTTTTCCTCGGCGTGTATATATAGCAAGTCGGAGGAGCGGACTCGTGGGCACTTTGTGCAAACACAAGGTGTATCCCCGTAGCAGGAGCAGGAGATGGAGAGTGATAGAGCAAGGGAGAGGGAGAAGGCAAAAGCGGAGCGGAGAAGAGCCAAGAGAGCGATCCATTAAGGCGACTGGTCTCTTATAATTCAATAACAGCAAAACGGTAGCCAGCGTCGCCGCCTCTCTTTTGATGTGCAAAAGGCAATCACCGCGCGCGCCTGCTCTTCTCGCCAGGTAGAAAAGGGGCGCCCCTTCTAGTTCTTCATGCGCGCTGCTGCTGCTGCTGCTGCTGCTGCAGCTTGTGGGCCCGAGGTATAAGGGAGCGAGGGAGGAGGAGGAGGAGGAGGAGAAGAAGAAGGACGAAATAACAATCCGCGAGAGCTCGCGCGCGAGAGGCCGCGGCGGCGCGCTGCGCTAAATAATGGCATTGAAAATTAGTTCTACCTGTCCGCCGCAAAATTATTGGATTCACCGGCACCGCCGCCGCCGCCACACCGACGCGCACCGATGATACTCCGGCCCGAATCGACGTTGTCTGACTTCTGACTACTCGAGCTTTTCACGACCGAGCGAAATAACGCGAGCGAGCGAAACAGAGACACTCATTTAGACCGGGAAGGCAATATAAGCAGACTGGAATCTTTTATATATACCGCATCGTGACTGCAGTAACTCGGGGCCCGGCCCTGCTCTTCTCGCTGCTATATTCATGGCTCTCCAACTTAGTATAGCGCATCCTTGCATGTATATCTTTTCTTTCTCCTTCTTTACTGATTATTCGCTTGCGGATCTATTTTTTTTCTCTTTCTCGCAGCTGCTGCCGTCGTCTCTCCTCATTATACGATGAGAGTGTCGTTTTGTATTTTGACTTTGGAGCTCGCGCCTGACTATATTGTACTCTAGCGCGAATGGATATATTATACATCTCGTCTATTTACAAAAGGCTTGTGATGCTTATCTCTCTCCCGACTTGCACGTCGCGAGTCAAGCATTGAATGAAAAAATTTGTCAAAATAAATGTTGCTCTATGTGCAGTATTTTTCGAGATATTGCCAAACAACCATAATTTTGCACTAATTATTGTTAATAACAACGGAATGACCAAAATTTCGAGTTGAACACCGAGATATTCGTAATGAGGAGACTGAAATGAACAAATTGACGTTACAAAATCGCGAGGACGTAAACAAAAATATACGGAGTCTTTTATGTGGCATCTGGATTATCAGGACGGACGTTAATTGAGGTCTTACTTTGGCCGCTTCCCTTAATTGTGATGAGATACGTGAACTTGTTGCTGATTAAGTCAGCCTCTTTTTCGCGTGTTTAAGAAAATTCATTCTTTACACATGCTTCTCTCATCGTTTTATTGCAATAACAAAGTACATTTTTAATGCTTTTTTATTTTACTTATTTTATATAATACGCGCGTGTGCGTGTGTGTATTTGTATAATGTGTACGTGTACATGTGTGAGCATGCACACGTATGTGTGTGTTTATGTGCGTTTTTGTGTGATGTAATTCTAACCCATACGACTCATGTAATAGATATCATACAAGTTTTGCATGTAATAACCACCCAAAATTTTTTTAAACTTTTTAGGATAAGAAACATAAAAAGAAACAAAGAAATAAGCCTTGTTTGATAAAATATGACCACGTTATTTGCAATCAAAACGAAAGTTTTAAAAAATACAAAACCTCAATTACTCATAATATAAAGGTCGTTGTGATCTGGGCAAAGTTAACTTAAGCAAGAGATAGTAAAAAGCTAACCTTTTATCGTAGGTGACAAGAAATCTTTTTTGTAACGAAACGATTTTTTTCTCTTCAAAAGAACATGATAGAGCCTAAAAGATTTTACTGAACATTCTTTTTCATATTCCTAATCATTTTAATTTTTTTCAAAAATTTTCCTTATATTTCACAGATATAACCGTTTGAAAAAATGACGATTTCGTGTATAACAAAACAAGAAAAAAAGATTATTCAAAATTTCGGATCGGAAATATAGATAATTTTATACTTTTTCAAATGAATTATCACTCAATCGATGATATTATTTCCAAGGTATCTAACACCCCGATAAACTAAAATTCGAAAAACGAAAAAACGCTAAAAATAGATGAAAACAAAATTTTTTTGAGCCGTCGTCCTTAAAGGAAAAACAAAAAAATGACCCCTAAAAAGTTAATTTTCACCATGTCTATTCAGACTAATGCCACTTCACGTCCATGCGTACACGCACGCACACGCACGCACACAAAGATACTTACTCTGTAGTTCACCAGTAATTGTACCGTCATTGTAAAATGATGAAAACGTGTAAAATTACTATAGGCTGATGAGGCTGTACAGGGCATACAGCTTTAGCTATTGGAGGTATTAAGCGATCAGTGGCGCCACGAAATAAATGTAAAAGTAAATGCAGTAGCAAAAATCAAAAATAAACTGCGTGCATGGACTCGTTTAACACCTCCAATTATATAATTCCTTTACAAAATACTTTATTTTTTCCTTTTATTTTCAGTTTATTGCATAATACAAATGGTATAAGTTTTGACCTTAAATTTCAAATAAATTAAAAATTGTAGCATGTTGAAAATGTGTACAGTGCGTCTCATAACTATAGAAACACCACAAATTTTCACGTTTAAATGTGTATATTATACCTTTTTTTAAAGAACCTGTAACTTTGGAAGTAAAAATCTGAGGATAATTTTGCAAAAAGCCAATGAATGGAAAATATATTCTCTTTAAAACATTACTAGAATATTTCTTTCGCATCAACATTAAAGAAGTTATCGTTGATTCATAACTATAGAAAAACTTTAAATTTTTAGACCCATTTAAATCAATGTAAATTTTTTATCTAGTATTCAAGTTTTGTTAAACCGTCCGTGAATTTTTCATAAGTTAATGTAGACACAATATTTTGGTAACGACTTAAAGAGAATAAAAAGCCTTTTATTTGCTATTTTTAAAATTATCCTTGGTTTTTTGCTTCGAAAGTTACAGGTTTTTTAAGAAAAGGTATAATACACAGATTTAAACGTAAAAATTTTTGGTGTTTCATCACTTTACAATGCCGGTAAAATTACTGGTGAACTACAGTGTAAGTACCTTTGTGTGTGTATGTGTGTGTGTGTGTGTGTGCACGTGCGTGCGTGCGTGCGTGCGTGCGTGCGTGCGTGCGTGCGTGCGTGCGCGTGTGTGTGTGTGTGTGTGTATTCAATTCCAATAAAATGCATTTAAAAGGGCTTAAAATTAGCGGCATAGCGCGTTTCTTACACATAAGAATTATACACTTAATTATTCTACACAATTTAGCATTGGTGAAATTATATATAGATATACTTGACCAATGCTATATTGTGCACAATAATTACGTGTATAATTCTTATGTGTAAGAAACGAACTATGCCAAATTAGCTATCTTTTCCAACTCAAAACTTTTGATCAGATTGCCTTCTTTTGTTATACACGAAAACGTATTTTCTTTTGTTAAATGGTTATATCTCGAAAATATATTATGAAAATTTATTGAAAAAATTTGAGGTGATTAGGAATATAGAGAAGAATATTCAGTAATATTTTTGAGTCTTAATACTTTTCTACTTTCAAGAAAAAAATAATTTTGTAAGTAAAAATGATTTTCAATGTCGTACGATAACTTGAGTAACACGGCATTATTCGCTTCGAAAATTTTCAGAAAGGTAGCTTTTAACTATATCTTACCTCAGTTCTTTCCCCAGATCTTGAGGACTTTTATTTTCCAAGATATTTGAGGTTATGATTCTTAAAGCAAATTTTTATGATCGCTTATATCTCGAGAATAGCGCGGTCATTTTCGCCAACTGGATTTTACTTTTTGTGCGTGCGTGCGTGCGTGCGTGCGTGCGTGCGTGCGTGAGATACACGAGATAAAGCTCCAATTCGTTTTTTGAATTACTTTTAATTCATGGTAAGCATAAACTCTAATAATTTTTTTCTTTTTTACAAGTATAGATACCCTATAATCCCTTTAATTTCCAACTCTTAATGTAGAAATTTTACACGGGGCTAGGAAGCTTTTTGAGTTATGAACAATCATATTAAAAAGAAGTGATAATGACGATTTTGTCAGGGCGATACATATATACTCATCGATTTGATTGGTTAGATATATATGGGTGATTCCACCGTAATTAGCCCACTATGCATCCAGGCCTCTTAGACACTTATACATTCAGAAAAAATTCTTTCTTAATTTTTACACATGTATGGCATAACCAACTATAATTGTTAAAAGCCAAACACGCACATAAGTGCTATCTTTTAAAACAAATCAATAAATTAGGTCCTCAACTGTCAGTACCGTAACATGTCCAAAACTCAAATTTCAATATAAATCGGCACTCTACGCAGAAGTAAGGTAGGTAAAAAAAATCCTCCGTGTACATAGTAAACTATAGAGTCAATAATATACATTTGTATCGGTTTATACGGAAAATTCACTAATTATCATTAAAGCAAGGTGCATACTTTTTGTCCAGTAGTTTGCGATAAAATATTGATGACAATAGTATCTACACCAAAAATTGCAGTAGTTTGCTATAATAGACCATCCTGACGGTGGATTTGCACACTATATACTATGACTCATTCAAAGTATTCGGAAAAATGTCTGGGAATTCAAAATTTCACGAGTACAAACAGTTTTCTCACTTAAGATTTCATTCAAAAGCAGTAGAGGTCTGTTCCGTAACGCTAATAAATTACTATCTAGATGCTGGTTACTGAATGTTTTACCACAAGTAAAAAGTGTTTTTCGTTACTTAATAGTAAAGTATATAAAACTTATTTGCAAACAAGTTTGTATGCGAAGACTAAGAATTATGAGAGCAGTTTCAAAGTAAAATGTCAGTTCCGTATCAGGTCAGTTCCATAAATCCCTATGAAAAATATTATCTAAATAAAAGGTATTTTCAATTATTTTCATAAAGAACTAATTACACCTCGTGATTATACTGCTAAAAATACATAAAATGTCATGTGAAGTTATCTCTTATAAATTCAGGGGAATGAATGCAGGCTAGCGGTAAAAATAGACAATTTTAATTCATCGGCCGTTTTTAGGCTTGTTTTGGGCAAGCTATGGTGGAATACACCTATATATAAACGCAAAATTCAAAACGATATTGAAAGTATATAACGTAAAAATCACGAAAAGTGTGCTGATGTGTACTCTTAGTATATACAAGTTTCATGTACATATAATACTGCCATATACAACATGTTGTCTTGCACTACTAGCTAGGACTACCTATTGTAATGTTCAACTGCTAAACAATGTATAATAGATACCATCAGAAAAGAGTACACAATCATTATATAAATTTTACCTGGACAGTTTGTTACACTTATTAGTAGTTATTGTTTGTAAAATGGTTTACCTGGCACTAATTCTATTATCTATAAAATAATTTAAATTGTGAACATGCGCATCACATGACAAAATTTGTCTAATGTACCTATCTGCCAGTATAAATTCTTGTAGAATTCGTTAATAAAAAAACTGCATCGGAAAATGTCATAAACATTAGAACGTATTTCCAAGCGTCGTCAAGACGATCAATCAATTCACCTGCGCCATATGAGCGCTCATTTGAATGTTCAATCAAGTTCAAAATTGAGAATACAAGTCACACGTGTTTCAAAAACGAAAAATGACCACCCACAATGCACATCCTCCTGCCACTGAGAGCTCGTCATCGCATTCAGCTCGACTCGCCACACTCGTAATTTCGTTAAATGGAATTATTCATGACTCTTCTCTCCCCTGTTGTTCTGTCCTTAAAAATCTAATAAAATCCCCGAAAGGACAAATACATGGAAGCTTGGCCGCACGGCGTCACATCTAATGGGCGCTGCAAGAAACAATAGAGCGCGAAGAGGAGACGTGAAAAAAGAAGGAACATAACGATACTCGAGAGAAAAAAACGGAAACTCCCTTAGTCACGTAGCGAAAGCACGTCCGGCGCGCCTCTGCATCTTTATAAATAAAGCGCTTGTCTTTCAAGGAGCGCGCGTGAGCTGTGCACCGAGAAATCGGAACAAGGGAGGAGATAATGCCTTTTATAAAGGCATATGTATACGCCGCCGCTGCCGTCTTCCCTCTTCGCCCTCCTCCTCTCTTTCTCTCTCTGTCTCTCTCTGTCTCTCTCTCTCTCTCTCTCTCTCTCTCTCTCTCTCTCTTTCTATCTCGAGTGTATTCTGCATTTTGTTGGCCGAGTACAGTGTGTGCGCACTGCGCACCGCCGAAACACACTATTCCAGGTATTACGCGCGAACGTGAGTAAATTTTTAAATTGTCAGAAATAAGGGGAATCGGGCGCAAGAGAAGGAGAGTAGGCTCCGTCTTTCTTCAGTCGCTGTCTCTCTCATTCTTTTTCTCGGTGTCTCGAGTCTCCGCTCCTGTTCCGGCGCGGCATTGACAGTCAGCTTCTGCCTACCTGACCAAGGAGGACTTCCTGCGCTATCAGTCGCGCATAATGCATGGAACACGCGGCTGCACTGCACTGGGCGCTCAACTGGCACCGACCACACACACACACACACGCACACACACACTTTTATAAAGAGAGAGAGAGAGAGAGAGAGAGAGAGAGAGGTAGATAGACAGATAGGTTTATGGGGGGCGATTGAAGGAGCGAGCGTGTGTGTGCAGTGCCCCCTGAGCGTCTCTCTGTGGCTACAAAAAGGAAATGGATTAAGATTACAGATTCGTTACTGACGGCAATAAATCGCTTTGATTGTGGACACCGAGTCTCACATTTACTATTTCCTTCGGCGCGCTGTACGAGAGCGCGTCCTTTTTCTTCTCTCCCCCAGCTTCTCTTTCTCTCTCATTCTCATTCTTTGCCTTCGTCTTTTTTTTATCTCCCTCTCTCTCTCTCTCTCTCTCTCTCTCTCTCTCTCTCTCTTGCTTGCTCGCCCGCGAGAGGAGAACGGAACCTCTCCGGTGTTTAACAAATGTTGCTAAGTTTGCGCGCGAGCGCTTGATGTCGCTGAAAACGGGGAATTAATGCACGTGAACTTTGCCTGGGCTTGAATGTCAGGCATTGGCCGCCGCGCTCGCGGGCATTTTTTTCGAGCCGAGCTTCATGTTGCTTGCCAGGTATTTTGTTGAGCTGCACATGCCCACCTCGACTTCCTTGCCTTACCTTTCCTACCTTTTTCTACTTATTTTCTCTTCATCGTTTTAATAATCAAGATACTGCGAATCTGAGATTATCACTTTTACCATTTCTCGCTCTTCCACTTACAAGTAAAATCTTATTTCAACGCAAAATTTAGTTTGAACGCATTACAATTTTTATAAAGTACAGGAAAGGATAAATTTGAAAACCTATTAAAATATACTGGGCTTAAAAATAGCTGACTGTTCAAACAGAGGAATGTTATAAGTTGAAGGAGACTTTCTCAAAATCTTCAAGTTATTAACGAAACAGTTACCAATTAGTTGCATTTAATACATAAAAAATTACTGCAACTAAGCTGATCACCTTAGAATCATAGAAACCCTAAATCTGATTAGGATTGAATCCCACATTCAGAGTGAAATCTGGTCTGAGCGATTCAGCACACATAATTTATCCTCTTAGAGCACGCTTTTTTCTGAAATTTCTTCTTAGTTATAAACTTTTGGGTGTGTAAAGTAATTAATTATTCGATAACATTAAATTGCACACTTATATGAACAAGTCAAGCCTAGCTCAGTCAGGCTGCAATCAAGAAGAATTCGTGACTCTACACAACATATTTTGATAGGGAGTAAAAGGCTCTATAGATTATCTTTAAGTTAGTGTCATAGACTTATGTAAACATTTTAACACTTTCAAGATACAAATATTTATTGAATTATTATGTATTACATGATAAGCAAATTGAAACACAAATAAAAAATTAACAATAATAAAATGTGTACAAACAATGAAGAGTTATCATATACCCGTTGGTTTGAATTTAGGAATATTGGGGGTAAAACAAATTTTTTCAAATTTAAGAGAGTATGGTAACCGTAAAATTTGATTCATGACGCGAAAATGTCTAATTTTTACATTTGAATTTCATGGATATAGGCACGTATATTTTAAAAATCTGTAAAACATCTCAAATGGGGTAAAATAAAACACGTAGAATATAAAGGATACAAGGGTAAACTGTAAAAATGAGACATTAGGTTATAATGAGACAGTTGAAAAAATCTTGCTTCAAAAGTAACGCCGCCTATTGAGTCTAAATAAAATAAATTGAAAACAGAACAACATTTTAGATCGATAAAAATAAAATAATATATTATTATATTTTTATTTTTGTATTATTTATTATCTTTTTATTAGTCCTTAGGAAATATTATAATGACTTATTATATTTATTTACATAATTTCGCATTGTTTCATCATAATCCAAGCGAGTGTCTCATTATACCCCAGTGTACTCTATTCCGAAAATATATAGACATATGTAGCTGGCCAACGAACTTTATCAACCGTTTTTATCTCAGAAAATAATAGATATAAAAACTTAAAATTTTTACTGAAAATTGGGCATTCCGAATGATCATTACCTTCCGCTCCTGAATTTCTTAGGTCTACTGGACGACTCGTAATGTCCATTTTCCCATTTTTTTGCATGCATGAAAAGCCGCTATTCACACACTTATTAAAACAAAATGCGATGTGTAACACGGGTGAAAAGGGTTTTTTCAGACTCGTATGATATTTTAAGCACTCGTGTTCGTCTCGGGCGCCCTCGACTTCCTCTCGTGCTCAATCATCATCCTAGCTTAGAAAAAGCCCATTTTCTAAAATTCTTACGCGATAATATATAGTTAAATTACAGTTTGTCCAAATGCAGTTGGGATTGATGTCCTACAAAAAAGTTTAAGTCTAAAACTCGTATTTCTAGTTACTTCTGAGATCTCAGCACGCCTACATGTCTCACGCATACATACATATATAAATATACGTAGGTATCTATTTTTTAAATAGTATATTTTGATTCGAAACACCTCAAAACATATTTCTAACATAGTTTATCTAAAGCTTTTTCTGTTATTATCACAAAGTTTTCCGTGCGGAAAAGCCAAAAAATGTATACAGTGAACTAGGCTATTATTAATTTTAATGTTTAAACTAAAGACTGAAATGCATATCAATACAAAAAGTAAAAACTTTCGTACCTTGAATTGGCAAGGCAGACGCGGTTAATGTTCTTTTGTACTCAGGCACAATACATAGATACACACGCGGGCAACAGTGAATAAAACAAACGTTTATTCTGCGTGTGTATATACTCGTAGTAGAGGCGCCTCTTGCCTAGGCAAGAGAGCGAGCGAGAGGTAGATTGACACCTCGAATCACGAGGCATGTAATGAACATGCCATTTTTTCCTCTCTCTCTCTCTCTTCTTCCTCGACTCACCTTAATTCATCATTAATCTAGTCAAGGCTCACTTATTCGAGCATCAGTTACTCTCTGGTTTCTGAGCTCGGTACGTCTCCATCCCCTCCTCTCTCGCATGCTTCTTCCTCAGCTACCATTATCCTTTTTTTCTGTCGACTCTTCTTCTCTCGACTCGAGTATCATTCCGCGGGTTCGGGGCGTCATTGTCGAGTGATCGGCGAATAAGCGAAACACGAGAGAGAGAGAGGGACTGCATGTATATATATATATTTATATATATAAGGGCACACACGCAGGCGATTTGAATAAACGAGTTTAGACGCATGGCGCGCGCGCGCTCGCTCGAATCATTCGCGCACCATCAATCAACCGGCCAAACAAGAGCGATTTTTCGGGCCCGACGCGCGAGGTGAGGCTCCGAGACCGGCCCAAAGGGATGAACTCTCGCGCCGCTCGCTGCCTGCAGAGCTAGACAGGCGCGCAGGAGAAGAGAGACAGAGACACGGAGAACCGACAGATAGACAGATATAAAGAGAAATAGAGCGATACGATGCGCAGCTGCCCGGGACTGAGAAAGAGAGACTGAGAGAGAGAGAGAGAGTAAGAAAAAAGAAAGATAGGGCGGACGCGCGCTAAGGCTGAGTGTGAGTATATGTAAGAGTGAGATAATGAAGGAGAGAGAGAAGGATAGCTACACGTAGAGCTCACAATTAATGAAAGTGAAGGTAGCGCGCCAAAGTGTTTTCCGAGGCTCGTCGATTTATCAAGGAGCCTACAAGGAGAAGCAGCAGGAAAGAGAGAGAGATGATGGGGGGGATGGGGGGAATAAGAAGAAGAGAGGAGATGGCGTCCCGTTCCGAACAACGGATATATTGAAATGCTCCGGCTCTCGTCAGGAGGACAATATGTCTCTCCGACTTGGCTGTTCACGCGAACGTGCTCTGGATGCGGCGCTGCTGCTTTTGATGCACGAATTCATATTGTTTCTATTCTTCGTCTCCTCCTCTCTCTCTCTCTCTCTCTCTCTCTCTCTCTCTCTCTCTCCGTGTCTCGTGTTCCTGTGTGCCGGCGTGCGCAGTGTTATACCCACTGCGGCCAACTCTTCGTCCTCGTATAATTTCTCGTGCCTCTCACTCTCACTCGCTACTGTCTCTATCTCTCTCTGGGATGTACAAGCTGAAATTGAAATGCATGCAGTGCACATCCTGTCCGCGGGAATAAATTCAAACGAGGGAGCGCAAAACTTCAAAAACCAATAACAACGCATCGGGCGTGCTGCGGGTTAACAGAGCTGTGCCAGGAGGAAGACGCCTCGTGATTGTCTTATAGAGTCTCGTCTTCTTTTTTCCTCTCCTCCTGCTCATGCTGCTCTCTCTCTCTCTCTCTCTCTTTCTCTCTTTCTCTTCTTTTTCCTTTCTTCATCTTATAGCCCCCGCGAACCTGCAATGATTTCGTTATGAGCATAGGTTGTATATCGATGGGATATACCAAGTAGTGGCCTCTTGTAGTGTATATACGTGTGCATCGCTAGCTTCGTCTCTTTCTTGGCCCCTTGTTCGTGAGTGCAGGCGTGCTACTCTGTGCACTGCCGAGCTGGCGACCGTGGGCGACGCTTTTTCTTATTTTAACGTTCGCCCGTCTCCCGCGATCGTGCTTTCCTTCTTTTTTTCAAGTAGCTATTTGGATTTTTTATGAGATTTATGATATTGGTTTTACCGTATATTTTATCGCGTTCGCGTACGACCTGCTTCCGGAGAGTCGTGCCGCTGGGCGCTGCTCTCTGGAATCTTAAATGGGACATTGGATTATTGTTATGCTAAATATGAGAGGTGATATATTTTCGTATAAAATAACGTTTCTCTTCGACTTTAATTCTATAATACTCATGTTACTTCATCAAATTAATGATATTTCAGGTGCAGAATGCCTTTAATATCTAGCCCGAAGCTTCATAGAGTTACAAAAAATCCTTCGGCCCATTTCTTTAAGAATGGAATCCATAGATAGCCTTAGTCGAATAAAAACTTCCTTTCATACAAATAATCCTCATGTTTCCGAATATCGAAAGTATAAATTCGAAATATGTGTATGTACTTATATTTATTTTAGTAGGATAAGGGTCTCATTGCGACATCAGCATTACTTTCAATATATCAGTAGGTATCTGAATTTATAAATATATCTACTTTATAAATTGATATATATATATATAACTTGTATTTTTAAAAATAAAACGAGTAATTATTACTATTTGTTTATCACGATTCACAATAACATTAACTAAATTTATTATATACATTTTTATTCTGAAAGTTCCGGTATATTTAAGTACATAGTCGATCGGGCTGATTTAAACACTTTTTTGGAATTGTTGCTCCATCTGCACAAATTTGAGTTACGTGTCTTAAACTGAGTCAATAAAAGTGAATTTCTGCAGATAGGTGTAGATAGGATTGCGTTTTCTAGTAATGTTGGCCTTGCTCGCCATCTTTCCGGCTGGTATATATATATATATATATATATATATATATATATATATATATATATATATATATATATATATATATATTAGGGCGTCCCTTATTTCTCAAACTGCATGTATCGATCGGAACACCCCCTAGATGTCTAGTTTTCTACCTAAAACTATGAATAAAACTTTGCCAGATCCTTAAAATTAATGTTTCCATTAGAATAGCATGGGAGAATCTCTATTCTGTGAATGATTTATTATTTTCTAATTCCAGCCGGCTCATAACGACTCAAAAACTATTTTACCCAATTTTTTGATGACTAAAATATACTTAAATTTCTTTAGATCTTTAGAAACACTTTTGGACAAGTTATTACTGCCAATCCTCAAAAATTATGCTCAAAATATGAAAATTTTTTCATTACCGGTCTTTTTCTGGACATTCTGTACTTACGGAATTACACTCCCAACCTTAAATCACCACGTGCTTTTTTTCTAAAGTTCCACATGTCCATAACTTTGATTCCTCTCGGTTCCGAGAGCTCTTTAATATCTCAAATTAAAGAACTTGATGTCAGTTATCGTTAAATATTACTAAAAATCGAATGCATTGTGCAGGATATCCTGAAAACGGGCTCATACTAAACAAACTGTGTATTATTGCAATGATTAAGGGGGCAGGCCTAGGTTAACCTAAAAAAAAATTTATCATGAGTTAAATTATTTATGTTTAAAAGCAATCATTCTCATGATTTTTATGCTGTACTTGCTTAATAATATCTTAAATTTTATTGTTGTAATATTTATTAAAGGAACTTTGTTCTTTACACAATTGTAGGTGACATGATTAAAGAAAATTTTTTTTTCGAATAAAATTTTGTCGGACTCTTAAAATTAAAATTAAACCGTGCTAAGATTCACGTGAAGATGTAAGTTGACTCCTTTTAACATGTATTACAAATTAAGCAAAGCCTTGTTCCGTTACATTTTTTTCCAGAGTTCCAATCATTTAAAAAAAATATTATTAAAAATTTTTAAAAAATCGGTTGGATCGGTTCTTTGAAAAAAAAATAAAAAAACTTTTTTCGACAATTATTTGACTTTTTTTGATAAGTATTACAAGTTAAGTAAAGTACTTTTTGGATAAATTTTTATTATATTTTGTTTCGGAGACCTAACCGATTTATTACAAAATTTTTATTAAAATTTTTAAAAAAATGATTAGAACTGAAAGAAAATAATAAAGAATTTTAACGAAAAAAGGCTTTGCTTAATTTGTAATACATGTTTAGGATGTCCGACGCAATGCATACGATTTTTAGTAATATTTAACGATAACTAACATCAAGATATTTGATTTGAGATCTCAAAGAGCTCTCAGAACCGAGAGGAATCAAAGTTATGGTCATATGAAACTTTAGAAAAAAACGCTGCCAACTGCTTTGGCACTATGCTTTCTCAAAGAGAATTTAATTAAAATTATTATATAAATAATGAAGAGCTGCGCAGTACCGCCCATCATGGTTATTTTCCTGTCTAAATATTTTTATTTAGTGATTTGTGCCCTACTGAAAAATGAATATTTTTCAATAAACATATTATCGTATATATCGTATATCAGGGTATCTTTTGTCAGCGATGTGTCATTGATTCTAAAATCTATTTTTATGTATAAAATTAAATGTAATCTTTACCAATAAAAGATTGAATCTATACCTATCATTTATACACTGAGAAAAAGGATTAGGTATCATATCAATACTTCTATATTGATATGATAATTATACTGGTATTGCTCAAGTAACCGTACATACTGTTGTCTTACCTATATTATGGTTGCCGGTGATATTGTATGGTTATCACAGCAATATAATATAGCTATGAGATCAACAACAACGTATTGTTGCAACAGCAATACCCAGTTTAGTTCGAAGAAGCAGAATAAGGATGCTGGAGCAATACGATTTTTTCAGTGTATCTATTATATTTAGTCCAATATGAAACTATACAATGATTTCAAATTTAATACATAGGATGTAAGATACTACACAAGATAATAAGGAGAATCATGAAAACTAGTGCACCAACTAAGCTACTTTCTAAATATAATTTACTTTCATGATATATAAATAATAAATATCATAAGACACATTCTCCAGAATTAAAAAAAATATATAACATACAAATTTTGGATTCAAAGGCAGAATCCCACTTTAACAACTTATGCTTCACGTAATATTTACCGCTCTTTGAGAAAGCATTCTGCTAAAGCAATTAACAGCGGTTTCTTATACTTAAGGCGGAACTTCACTGATTTTTAAAAGTCTCTTCCTTTTGTACAATAAAATTAAAATTTCGGTAACTTTTTCTGTCATAATTGAAGAAGATTGTAAAAAAATTTTTAGAATTTATCACTAAAATTTTCTTACTACTTATTGGAGAAAATATATATTTTTGTAATAAAAACAAGGGTTTTTAGAAAAGTTCCTTGCGCATACGAATTTATCGAATACTATTTTAAAAAATTCTAGAATACTTTTCAGATTAAAATGAACAAAAGTTAATTCTTTTAAATGCTTAAACTCAATTAATGGCCCATAATGAATGAAACGGTTTTTGAACTTAAGAAAATATAAGAAACCTATATGTTTAAACACATAAAATTGACGAACAAAACATTTAACATCAAAATATCTCAAAACAATATATATTAATTTCTTTCTCAATACTTTAATCCATACTTTCTGGAAGTTTCAAAAATATCTATGGTCAAGAGATACGCAAGGAACTTTTTGAAGTTAGAAAAGTAAGTTTCGAGAAAAACCGGTTTATAAGTTTTAATTTGGTATGCTATCTAATGTAAATTGTTTCACTCAATTAGTTATAACTTTGATATAACAAAGAGTTTTGAAATCCAGTAAGTCTCAAAATGTTTATAAAACTATAAACATAAAGAATATGTAACAAAATTTTTCGAGTATTTGGAAAAAAATAAGTGGAGTTCCCCCTTAATAAGTAAAAAATGTTATTTTACAAATTTTTTTCATTTATTATCATTTTACTTACGTAATAGAAACTATAAAAGTTCCGTTGAGCGCTTATAAAGAATTAATACGATCAATTTTTAAAAATGTCCTTTTTTGGTATTTGAAAAAACTGCGGGGCAATATGAGGTACCCCCAGTTATTGATTCAGAACATGCACTAAATATATTTAAAATTGAACAAAAAAGCTTTGATAAATTTTAATAATATTCTAATAAGAAAGTTAAAAGTTTTTGGTTGTTTAACTGTTAGCCAGAATTAGCCATATTTTAACGATTTTTGTAAAAATGGCCAGTTTTTGGTTTAAAAAGCGTTTTATAAATCATTCGATTTCTGCGGGGGTAATATTTTATCAATTTTAATAACATTTTTTTATAATTTAATTTAAATTTCTTCAAATTTGAAAGAAAAAATTATTCGTTTGATAATTTTCTTCCTATGATTTTAGTACCCTGTTTTTCCACAACAATTGTTTTTAAAATTAATATAGCTTATTGTTTTTTAATTATAACAAATGTTTTACCTCATCTTCCCATACTTGTAGAGGGCAACAATGTCCTCCGATCTACATAATATATTCATTTCGGGGTGACTCCTTGAGTGGCAAGGTGTTTCGTTTCGACGCTGCACCATCAAGGGCAACGAGTTAGGGTATATTTTATGGCGAGCACACGTAGAACTGCAGCAGCGTGGACAGGAGCTAAAGAAAAAAAAGCGGTTCGTGCCATCTCGTGCTTATAGCCCGTGTGCCTATATACAAATGAATTCTAGAGCGAAACAGACAGGGATGCGGAGAGAGTGGGCGAGAGAGAGCGAGAAAAAAGAGGATAGAAGAGAAACATGGTCGAGAACGAGGGTGAATGCTAAAAAGCAGAAAGAGAGAGAGAGAGAGAGAGGGGGGGTATCATGCTTGAAATTTATAGAGCGTGCTATTCGGTATTTTGAACGTAACGTCACCCGCGCTCGCCTCACGTTATTTATTCAAATCGTAAAAACGATGATCAGATATTCATTGAGGTGAAAGAGAGAGAAAAAGAATGGGGGCTGCAGGTTAAACGAATTTTTGGAGCTCTTGTTGCTGTCGGCGCGCGAGGATCGCTTATCAGGGGACTACGCGATTATATAGGTATGTGCCCTGATATTAATGCGCGTATATACCAGGCCACAAACACGCGCATCTTGATGCCAAGTACGCAGAATATTATTTCTGTTGTTTTTTTAAATTGTATACTTCTTGAGAATTTTGCTCTCACCAGCTTGGCTTTCATCTCGCCTGAAGAATTAAAAAAATCGCGTTCATCGCGGTTGCTCCGCATAAGTGAAAATCAGTGTTAAAGTTCTTTTTCATTTGGATCTTGGGTTGTATCATTGTGCTTAAAATCTTTTATCTTAATGGTAAAATAATATTGTTGAAATCTTACATTTATAAGGCTAATTTAAAATTACACATAAGGAATGTACCAGATTAAATTTTATACAACAGGACTTTATAAAAGATTAACTCGATAAATGGATTTATGCAATATATGGATGCCGCTTTAAATAAATTAAATAAACAAAGTAGTTCTTATAGATTTTAATACAATTTTAATAAATTACGGAATCTAATATTGTAGATTGAGTGGATGAATAGGCTCGGCAAACGCTTGAAGAAGAGGTTAACTCAGTTTTCACTTGAAGAATGGGCTAACTCAGTTCGCGCTGAAGGGGAGGTCAGAGCCGATTACAAATTTCTACATTGAATTTTACATTATTCTAATTTAATTGTTCATAATAGTTAAAAACTTTAGTTGTCCGGTGTTCTCAATCTTCTAAGGAACACCGGACAACTGAGATAATTGAAAAAAATTAAAAATTGAAGGAGAGTACTGAATAATACCAAATGATTGATAAGTACGTTAACTGCATGTAAGCTCCGACCTCCCCTTAAAGAACGGGCTAACTCGGAAATCGCGCGAGGACCTGTTTTTTTAACTAACAATTTCTTATTTTCAATGCCGTATTGAAAATAATCAAAAATAGGAAAATGTATGTTTTGTGAAAAATTAAATTTTCCTATTTTTTATTATTGCCTATTACAAAATTAAACTCGAGAAATACTTAGTTGAAGTAGTCCTTCTTTGCGCGATTTCTGAGTTAGCCCGTTCTTATTGAGCTCGAGAGCTCATTACCGCAACAACACAAGCATGTAAGGTAAAGTACCTATTATGAAACACCCTCTTAACTGTGTCCCTTTTATGAAACAGTATCAAAAATTATAAAATTATAAATAATTATAACATGCATAAGCGAATGTAGCTGTTTCATAATAGGTGCGCGAGTTAGTGGAAGTCCGTATTTATGAGACACCTTTGCAAGGGCTTTTTTTTAATAATTATAGCTATTTGCATATTATTTTCTGTATTATGAAGTAATAAATACTACTTTTTAATGCTATAGCTCCCGTACATATGAAAACTAAGTAAAATAAGCATGTTTATTGAGTTTAGCAGTCTAACCTGTAACTTATAGAGTACGAAGTCGATTCTATGAGGCATAACCCTAAATATGATCATTTTGTTGTTATTAAAAACTTTTTAAAAAAGGATGTCAATCTTATGTTGACGTTATTACTCGTGTATATTAGGCGCATTGTTTACGACAAATATAGCAATTGTAAGTAAAAGCAGTCAATTAAAGTAATATTTACATATTTATTACGTTTCATAATAGGGACATAAATTATGAAACACTCGGACATCGTGCGATTGCTCTATTTCATAATACGTACAATGGATCTTCAGTATTTAATTAATATAATTAATTATTAACCTTTAATTTGTATTTTAAAGTCATTATCTGTTTAAGGAAAGTCTAGCCCTTCGAGTACTATCAAAAGTTTTAACGTTATACGCTTATTCAATCTCAATTTTTCAAAGTAAAAAATGCGCCCCGAAAACCGTTTCATAATAGGCACTTTTACCTTAAGATGTTATAGCTTACCCGGAGGTGGCCGATTTCAAGAGTCCGAGTTGGAGTCAATTTTTCTCAGGTGTGTCGTGCCCAGTAGGGAATTATATTAGTACTTCAGTTGCTGTTTCTTGATGAGTGTTAGAGGTGTGAAATCATCAGTCCCACGCCAGCGTGGGTGTTGTGTTATATTGTATTTGTATTTTAGTGAGTTTTGTTAGAAATAGTGGCTCACCACACACATATGTATATAGCTATTAATATTGTTATCGTATGGTGGTGTTATGGAGCTCGGAAGCTCATTATCGCATCAACACAAGTGCGCCATTCGTCCCTGCTCTAATTCTCTGTTGTAGAGCGTCTCCACTCTAGATTTCATCGTAGATTGCGAGTTTTACATTTCGCGACCGCAGTCGTGACTTTAATAATTTAGTAACGGCGTAGAATCTAGTTTTCATACACGGAGTCTCTTTTTTACTTCATTTCTAATTTCGTTTTTGCTATTTATTATTGTTCCTAGGTATTTACTCGTTGACTTTTTCAAAAGTTTTGTCTAGGGCTTGGAACTCTGTATCTCTGTTATGGATTCCTAGTCCGACTGGGTCTGTCACTAAATTTCTCTGTTCATCCCTTATAAACTTCGACCCTGGCTGGGTCCCTTCCTAATTGTGTTAATCCCTTTACACATTTCGCGTATGTTGTTATCTCTACTATTTCTTTGAATTTCGAGAACTCTATTCTCTTTCCCATCGACGTTTCTTGGTAATTAAGAAGCTGGCTGATCCTTTCCTAATACTATGGTATGTTTCTAGTTTCGTTTCGTCATGGTCCCCCAAAATTGCCAGTTTTGCGTTTGGACGCTCGTCGCACCGAGACTTGCATTCGTCATCAAACCACGGCTTGTTACTGTTGCTTTTCCTGTATCCGATTGTTACTTGTACTGAGTCCGTTATTACATTTTTGGCATTTTTCCATGTTATCTCTGGGTCGCAGTTGTCTTAGAATTCGCGGTGGTTTTTAGTGTTTTAAATCTGTTCGCTATCTCGGTCTGGTACTGTTTACTTTCCCCCTGTTCTTTACGTTTTCCAGTATCGTAGATTTTTACATTGTTAGATTTGCCTTTATTATTGTTGTTTACCGCTAGCCTACTTATAATATTTGCTACGACTAAATTATGATCTGAGTCAAACTCTGTTCCTCTTTATGCTCTAACATCTATGATATTTGCACGTCGTCTCTTGTCAATAAGGATATGGTTGATTTGGTTTCGTGTTACTCGATCACGAGATCTCCACATAATCTTAGAGAGGTGTCCTTAAGGTGATGTTAAACACACCCGTCACCAAGAATTACGAGGAACCACTTCTTTCCAGAGAGATATTTTCACAAAAATGAGAATTAAAAGAAAAAAGTTTTTCCCCGTGTTTTCCGGTAATAGGGGGGTTTAGCATCATCGTAAACAGTATTATACTATTTACAATACTAAATAGGAAAATCACATACTAAAAAAGATTTGTAATGTTGCACAAAATATGGTTTATTATAGAATTCAACGATTTAAAAAAAATTATTTAAGGATATAGGTACATATTACTAAAAACAACATAAAAAATTAGGCATTCATATAAATACACATGATTCTTTTCCGTATTAAAAGATGTGTTAATAATATATATGATGCGCCAATTTAATTAGTGTCTATAAAACTTAATGACGCATAAACTAGAAAAACAATATGCTTCCTGGTTAACTAAGATTTTTAAATCGTATATATGTGACATTAGTCAGGCTAAATGACAGTTTAATGTTTCGTTCATACGTAAACATATAAGTATAGGATGTAAAATGCAAATTTAAATAAAACTAAATTTTAATTTAAAATAGCTCAACAAGTCTACAACTGTTTTTCACAACATTCAATTGAAAAAAATATTAATAGTTCAGAATATGTTCAGATATATGAAAGATTGTAAAGCTAACTTTATTTATTATGATAGCGAACAAGACCATTTTAGGAATTTGATGCAGTTAAATATGAATATGACTTTTAGATCAAATGAAAAAAACATGCATGTCAAATCATGCATACTTTAACGCAATCAATAATTCTTGCGACGCTTATTGCAGTGAGTATAGTTCCAAGTAGAAGAAAAGCTGTGAATAATGCCGAACAATGCGGGAAAGGTCACAGTCTCGTAAACAAAATTTCACGAGTAAAGAAAATCGCTAGGTGTCGTCTCAGTAAGAAAAATCAAATAGAAGAGGAGAAAACATAGAAAGGTAATAAAATGGAAAAGTTACGAGTGTGAGAGCGAGCGAGCGAGCGAGTTTTGGGTGTAGAATGAGTGCCGCCCCGTGGGGCGATGTTTCCTCGTTTCCCCTCTTATGCACGAACCTGCACAATTCACCGACCGTCTTTTTAGCCACCTGCTGAGAAAATGCCGCACGAAAGGTGAGACGACAAATAAATAAACTCGATTAGAAATAGAAAACGATACTGACTGAGCGTATGTACCTATAGTAGATAGATATAAAATATATTTTTTATGTGAAATAGATTCACATGAAAATGTATGGTTCTCTTAGATTTTATTAAATAATTCTTTTACGAAAATTAATTTGAGGGTAAAAATTTTTCACATTATTGAATACAAAAAAGTATTAAATTAAATTTATTAAATATAAAAATTTAATTGCGAGCTCCTTAACTGCATCAACTTAGTGAGCAAGGTTTAATGGCTCCATCAACTTTAATTTATGAGTTATAAAGCCATCTAATTGTTATGTAAGAGCAAAATGTTTATATTCAGTTTAGTAGATAATGGTCGAAATATATTTAAACTCAACACTACTACAATTTGACATTATACTTATATAAAGTTGTTAGAATATCAATCTCAATAATTCAAGTTCGAAATCGTTTATTAGCAATGTAGCAATGTTCTATTGCAAACTGTATCGCAAGTATAAACAATTGATGAAAAAACTATTGAGTGAAAAAAGGTCAACCCCCGGGTGTGCGTCGTGTCGGACGTCATTGGCGTCTCTGTTCGCGCGCGCGTCTGTCGCTCTCGCGTCGCCATGGGCATGGCACAGTTATTTGCATCATCCATCAGTCCGTCGAAAAGAAATGGTCAGCAGCCGACGGATGGAGAAATAAACGAAGAATGCGCGCGCATATAAGAAAAATAAATAACTAAACAGAGAGAATGAGAATGGCAGAGTTGAAAAAAGGTAAAAAGCCGCGCTCGAGTATAGCCGCGCGTCGAAGTCGCCACGATTCCACGCGGAGATTCGTCGCATTGTTGGACATCTCTCGGCAATATTTTATTGGTTTTATGACGTCATTAATCTCATTGCTGCTCCCCCACAGTTTTAATCGTAACACATCTAACTTCGCTCTGTTTCCCTCTTTCCTTCGACTCGGTCTCTTTCTCCCCCCTCCTTCGTCTTCGTTGTCTTTTTATCTCCTTTTCCTCCTCCTTCTCCCCATCTCTTTCGTGCTCTCGCGCAGCTTCTTTGGGCTTGACCTACCTGCATCGCGCGCCGTCCTTTTAGTGAATTTATTCCAGTTCGTAAAATACTGGGTTTACGACATCTCGCATGCTACTCTAGCTTAGGTCTCATTTTTAAGGCCTAATCTCGAATTTTTCAATAAGCCGCCTCGCATATGTCACGCCGGGCGTTCTTCTTGCTTTTGTTGCGAGAAAATGTTTTACGTTTTTTTTTCTTAACATTATTTTATCCTTCTACTTGCTTCTACTTCTTCGTCTCTATCTAAATGCTCGTATATTTGTCATCTAACTGTAAAGTTTCCTACGATTTCACCTCACAATTTGTAGCTCATAATTCAATCTTCCTTTCAGAACAATTATAATCTTTTTTATTTATTGAAAAGTTGTTTTCATTGCAGATAGAGATGTTTCAACAATAATACCACAATATTTATTAGTTTCTTTTTGTAAACATTTATATACTGCTTTCATTGTCATTATAATCAATTAAGTTTAAATATAATTTAAAAAAGTAAAATTTAAAAATATTAAATTAAAATGATTTCTTTTTGTCAAATATATTAATGCTTCTGTATTTTATGTATAACTATTATTTTATTTATACAATTGTTTAGCATATTATTAGAAAATTTTGATATTGTTTAAAATTGTGTAAATATGATAATAAAACTGAATAGAGAACCGCAAAATATTAGATTTAGTGTAAAAAGTGATGAAAAAAAAATAATGATACGTTACAACATTACTCTTGAACTGCAAGATATTAGACATCCGCTTTCTACACTTGGCTGGCTGCACAGTAGCGAAAAGTTGGTAATAGCGCGGTAGCCGTGGTAGTGGTCGCGCGTCTTTACTCGCCAATTTAGTAGGTGACTTATGTTGCACTTGCTTGCGTCGACAAGTGAACCTTGTTCTCACGAGTCCGAGTAACAATCCACTTTTTTTGCTATTTGCTTTTAAAAAAGATCATTTTTCATAAGCTTCTTACGTTAAGGCGATGATTTAGGAGTCTTACGAGTTTTGACCTTAAAATTTTTGTTCTCAAAGAAGTTGTTATAGTGCACGGAATTCCAATATATCAATGTGCTTCTATTCTACTTCCTTTTGATTTTTAAAAGTCTGACAATTATTAAATTGTACATAATAAGTGAATATTATTATTTGTACTAAAGTGACCCTTCTTCCCTAATTTGTGATAGAAATATTATTAAATTATATTTTATTTGACTTCATCAGACTCTACTAGAACAGTATTTTTTTATGATTCATTCCATTCTCATTCTCTCGAATGAAGAGATTCTGTAAATTTCACCTATTCACGCTTAATAGAAGAATTTTTCGAGAAGGCAAATCTAATCAATAAAAAGGAAGTAGTTTCAAACTCAATATTATAAGAGGTGATGAGTAATAATTTTTAAAAAGTGTTGAGAATGTATTTATATTTCAAGGAAACATATTTGAACGTTTACAAAGCATCATTAATTTAAAATATTACTTTTTAGGAAGATCATATGTGTATAACAGTGAAATAATATATTACAAAAATAATAAAATTAATGTAAACATTGGGATTCCCCCGTAAAATGCCATGTGGTTGAATTGACGCGGCAAATTTGACGTACAATGAAATTTCACCTTTATAGTGCTCATCGAGATGAACAATTTACATTAATAGAAAATTTTTTCGACAAATATTTTTAAGGGTAAACGATGATTAGTGCAAAAAATGCATTACTGAAATTCAATTACATACTTTCGAAACTAATATCGCTGTTTCTCACTCAAAATAACATAAAATACTTTGAACCTTTTTATGTATACTCAGCAGATACTAGTAAAGCCGATAAGTTAACTCAAGTAATGAAAAGTCCAAAACATTTAATAATTTTTAATAAATCGTAATTGTCTAAAATTTACGGTTATCAATCTTTGACAGAAAAAAGTCTATTGGAAACTTCAGAGAAAGTTGTTCCTCTGTTAACGAAGAAGTATTTTTACGAAATTTGAACTCGATTGGGTTAACAATATGGAAGATAGCTTTTTTATTGATCTATTGTAAGAAATCAATATGTAAACAAATGGCAATCGATACTCGGCAACGTTGTGGCAGGATTATATAAGCATAACTGCTAATTCGCCGCGTAAAATGGTGCTAGGGCTGTTTCTGTAAAAGCCCTATAAGTCCTAAGTTCTTTACACTTTTGGTCAAAAAAACTTTTTCATTAACAGATTAACAACTTTCTCGCTTGAACTCTCTACTAAGATGATGTTTCCAACAGATTTTTTTCTGTCAAAGATTGATTGCGCTCGGCGAGGTATCCGATCCGGACCCGCAATTATAATAGAGTCTACTAAAATATAAGCGTAGCTAATATTATTTATTCACTTTATAAATAGAAAGAAGACATCATACTGAACAAGCGGTCAGGTCAATGCATTTCAGCAAAATATTTATAAAAAAAGTAATTAATTTTCACGTTGCGAAAAGAATAGGTCTATTTTGTTTTTTCAAACGAAGCTTTATGGCACTAATATCATATTAAACATACTTTCCCTAATAGCATGAAACATTTTTAAAACGTGCTGTTATAATTAGTATTTTTTTGTCATCATTTGATTGCAATAATTTTTTAGGGTGCCGTTGTAATTGAGGTATAAGAATTTGTAAATAGGTCTATTGCTACCAAATAAAGGACAAGCGAGTCTTTTCCGCTCTTCATTTTTCACGAATAAAGCGATCCTAAACTGAATATAATATGATTCTCATGCGGTAGATGTATTAGGTATAATTTATACGCTTAATATAAATTCATTTCGTTGATGCTAGGAAGATAAATTGATTATCAAATAGTTCTTTAAGGAAAATTTTAAGAATTTAAAAATTTTTTTTTAACTATTTTCTTTTTTAAACAACCATTACCCTTTTTAAACAACCATTAGATGTTATTTAGGGTTAATTCTAAAATACATTTTTCTTTTTTTTTGTGTAAGATATCTAATATCTGTTTTTCTTTGTCATAGAAGAGTACGAATAATTTTTTAATATAATGAATTTTAAGATAAATGATTGTATAGCAATTACAAAAGAGAACTTATGTATGCGATATCCAAAAGTAAATCAATTGTAAGGAACAATACGACAAAGAATAAATCTGCAACGACCATAACCGTATCTCAAATACGTCATTGAAAGGGAGAACTGGATATATAAATGTTTACATTATTCAAAAAAGAAATAATAATTTACCGATACAACTGATTCGATATCTCCTAACCGAATCTCCGCTTAACGAACTCGAATAAAATAGGACATGAGGAATCGAGCAGCGCTCATTGTATTTCCACTTTACACGAAAGACCCTCAACACTTTACGAGGGCCAAAAATCATAAAAACGCTCCACGTATCGAGATCTAGCGTAAAGAAAACGCCTCCGAAAAGCGAAAATATATCATCCGAGGCAGTCGGCTATCGGTTTTCGGGGTCTTGTCATTGTAGAACCACAATGTCCGAGAGAAAAAAAGGAGAATCAGAAAAAAGGTCCGGGCGTGCGCGCTGCACCCTTATACAATGGAAAGCTGCGGCGCGCATGAAAAACACAGGTCGCGAGAGCGCGTTCATTCAGCTTGCGAATCTTTATTGTCCCATTGAGGACGTGCGAAGGGCAGCGCGAGCGATAATAGAAAAATCGCCACGTGAGAACGCAGACATTGGCACGCTCGCTTGCGTTACATAAACATATTTTTCACGACAATTATTTCGAGCCGTGGCCGTTTTGAAGGAATATAACTGTTTCGGATGGCCGGGGCTAACGTGCTACATCGCGCGAGCTCGGGCGCGCGCCAGCGCCATTATCGACGGCCGCGATCGTTTCTCAGCGCGTTTGTCCGGCCACAATACAAAATTAAGATAACAATCTATAACCGACAGAGAGAGAGAGAGAGAGAGAGAGAGAGAGAGAGAGAGAGACAGAGGCTCGTAGTAGTGTGTCTCGCGGGAGAGCGCAGCACTCGCCACCTTTTACTTACGAAAACTAGCAAAGTACATGCTCTCACAATAAATTGTTGCTCATAAAACATTATCGGGGCCCGATCATCGCTCCAGTGTGTATGTGCCTGTGTGTGTGTGCGTGTGTGAGCGCGCGCGCGCGCGCATCGTGTTCGCGTGCTCGTATCGGAAACAGCTTCGACGAGCGAACTGTGAAATGGACGAAAAATAAAGGATGATGCTCGAGAGCGAGAGAAGGGAGAGAGAAAGAGAGAAGAAGGGAATGTGGCGAGTTTTATCGGCAGGAAAAGCACATTAACCATCGTGGTGCGCGATGCCGATCCGATCGAGATCCGAGTAGCTTTCGGGGCCCGCCCCCCACTGTACACAGAACCCGGGGAGGGGGAGACAAATACATAACAGCGCGTATGTTTACTTTACGCGCATGCAACGCTCGCGGGGCACAGGAAGGTATAATGCTATGCTGCTGCTCTGGGAAGCGATGCGAGTGCGGGACGTGTCAAGTGAAAAATAGTCGGACCCGGCGTGCTTTTGTCGTTCGACGATAGGGATCGATCGGCCGATCGATCGATCAAAACTCGTCGTCGACGATTGTTATGTGGGCATCACGCACGCGGGAGCCGCGAGGAAAATGGGTAAAGACGGTAAAGAAAATTTTGGGGGGCCTGAATCAGCATATCTTTCGCAATAGGCGCGTACACACGGCAGCTGGCCTTTTTTTAAACGCTTGTTTTCTTATTTTAGTTTCTCGTTTTCGACGTCTTTTGTGCGAGCGCCACGACAAGCCGAACTTTCTTCGACACCCCGGAGTTTTTCTAGGCGAATCGCCTCATCGGAATCTCCTTATGTGTTTCTGTTTCTCTCTTGTATACCTATATATCTTCTCTCTCTCTCTCTCTCTCTCTCTCTCTCTCTCTCTCTCTCTTTCTCGGGTGCCAGGAGGACGATTGCGATCTTTGCCGCTGTGCCTTTTCTTGGGCTCCTTTTTTCGGGCCTTGCGGGAATCTCACGCGTGTTTGAGATTGTGTTGAGGAAACAGTCTTTTTTCTTATTCTCTACCCTCCTCCTCTGTACCTTCTTCTTCTGTTGCCGCTGCTTCTGCTGCTGCTGCTGATGGGGCCTCCGCGCGAGAAGAACGAGTATGGAGATCAATGCTTGATCTGATTAAGATTTACTTTATCTTTTTCTTCCTCTTTACTCTTTTACTTCACACTTTAACATTTTATTCTCTAATCTCGTGTGGAAAGAATGAGAGACTCTCAAAATAAAGCTATTGTTCACGCTCGCGTTATTTATTAACTGAGCTGGAATTTTCAATGGCTTAAAATTGCAGAAAAGTTTTACAATGTTTTTCTGTTAACTTATTTAATTTTATTACGTCGAAGATTATCCAGCTATAATCAGAAATATATAACCTTCAGATAAAATCTTAATTGGATTAAATTGATGTGTTACACTTTCGATCAGATAACACTCTGCATTTTATCTTAAATTTAAAAGCATATTTTTGATATTCCAGTATCTTTTTATCGAGATTGTAAAGAATACTGGAATTTAAGGTCTTAGCTTTTATGATTTCAGAGTATAAATTGACGCTTGTATGTAATGTCGTAAATTTTTAATTCAATTACAAAGCCACAAACTGTCTCTTTTAATTTTCAAAGTTCAGTGTTTCTCAATAATAGCACAGCAAAAATATCATTTGCGTCTATTATTTCGTTAATTGTTATATTTTAAGAACGAATTTAGAAAATGATACTTTCCAAAAATTTTGCTTTAATGTTAGCTAAAAACTGATCAAATGTATAAGTATAAAAAACAGGTATAATTAACGCCTATCCTTAATTTATGGTTATGTATTAGATTTAAAAAAGTATTTTATTACTCTTTTTCTAATATTAATGCCTTTCGATTAGTTACCTGAATTTTCTCGCAATGACACGTACATAAATTATGAAAATGATACGATAAGGATTGAAAGAAAATCCATGTTACAGGATAGATACGAAATAGCGATATACATGCCAAGTAAATACATCCAGTCCAACTTCCTAATTAGGAATCTCAATATCCAATAAAAAAGTCGTAAAAGTGACGAAATTTCTAAGTCGATGCCGATGCGAGCGCGAGTCCGAGCTCTTATAAAACTCCCACATTTGTGGGGCTTGCAGGCATAAGGGGCAGCTCGAAGTACCCATAAAGAATAGTAAAAGTCCGTCTGACGCCAGGAGAAGTACCTCACAAATCTCCGAAAAAGCCCACCATAGGAGAACACTTCTCTCGCGAGCGCTCTGAGGAAAAATGCCTCCTATCTACACCGTAATTTGAAGAAGCACAGGCTTACGATGCGCTCGCACACACATATACACCGCGGCGCCCGAATATAAAGTCGGCGACGCTCGCCTTTAAATTTCCGAGCCGAGCCGCGGCAATTATCCCACTTCTTTATGCCGTCCGATCTGCTTACAATATCTTTGACCGAAGCAGAGGGATTTCAAAATTTCTCTCGAAAACAGACGCACACTGAAAGTGCAACAGCCTTTTCACGCTGAGCGCTTGAAATGTATACGACTCTTATAGACGCTGTAACGCGCGCGTACGTATTATTGGGGATTTTTTAAATTGCCTTCTTCAGAGGACAAGAAGTATTTTTTTCTCCTGAGCCGACTGGTCAAGTGTTATTAGGAAATGCCATTCTAAATTTGATTTTTTTTAATGCTGTGGGGAAGATCATATAACTTGGTAATAAGCTCAATAAAAAGCTGATTTCGACGCTTCATATGTAAAGTATGATTTTGATTCAATTTCATTTTTTTAGAACATTTATGAAGATTATTAGAGTGAAGCCGAATGATGATTGATGTTTTAAATAAATAATTAACTTTTTAGCCAATATGGATTTAAATATATTATTATATCCTACTTATATCTCTAAAAATTATGAGATTATAACATTTTTCTGAGCAGGAATCTTAATTTTGACCATATAATCTTTAATATCTTTTAAAATTCGCTTTAAAAATTAATGTTATCAGAATCTCTATACATATCTGTAAAAAAAATAAAAAGTCAATATTGTCACTATATCTAAATAGTAATGCAAACCTATTTGAAAGTTTATATTATGTTTTGATTTTAGCATTTTTATAAAATTTTCATTTTATTTATATATTATGTTTTATGGCTACAATATAGTAAGTTGGCCGTTTCAAGGACTAATAACCCTATTATATGGTAATTTAGAATATTTAGTATGTTGCATTATTTTCAAAAATTCGAAAAAATGCGTAAATGAAGTAGAAGATGGTTTATTGTGGATAGTAATAGTATATTGAGTACCGAGGGCGAGAAATAAGCATTTACCACCCGCGTGAGTTTGATGTACGAGTCGGAGGCGAGCAAGTATGAGCCGAAGGCGAGTGCATTTTGCAAGCCGAAGATGAGTACTGAAAACACACAAGGACGGAAAAGACTCTCGCCCATGGTACACACCGTATTTTTTGTGACACATGTATTGATTTTTGCGGTTTTACTTGTCTATCAAGCGGAAATGTTCTATTAAGCAATGAAATATATATATATATATATATATATATATATATATATATATATATATAGTGTGGAGATTGCAGTGCGAGTCGAAGGCGAGCTAGCACGAGCCGAAGGCGAGTACATTTGCGAGCCGAAGACGAGTATTGCAACCACACGAGGTCAAAAAGCCCACTTTGCCATTGGTGCACACCATATTTTTTATAATAGGTACATAAAAACGATTTTCGCGTTTTTATGTATCTATTAAGCGGGCCTAAAGGACAATTTTTTAGAATGACGGCGCAAAAGTTACTTTTTACTTCAGAAAATTGCTATTATATATATATTTAGCCCCGCTTAATATGCTAGAAAAACGCAAAAATCAATACATGCGTTACAAAAAATATGGTGTGCACCAATGGCAAAGTGGGCTTTTTGACCTCGTGTGGTTGCAATACTCGTCTTCGGCTCGCAAATGTACTCGCCTTCGGCTCGTGCTAGCTCGCCTTCGACTCGCACTGCAATCTCCACACTCGGTCTAAAAAAGCCCACTTTGCGCCCGAGGTACACAATATACTATACCGTACGCTGTAACGTGCACGCACGCTCGCTATAGTGAGCTCAAAAGTCGTTACCGTCCGCTCGGGCGGGCGGTAAAGAATATTTTTATCGCCGGTCGGTAAACGGCCACTTCTTGTCCGCTTGAAATGCACGAAACAGCATGAAAATTGTGCGTGTGTTACACAAAGTATTTTTCAGAATTTTCAAACTTAAATTTATTGAAATCAGGGGGCGCGGCAGCGCCCGCTGGCACGTATAAGTACCCACGGTACGATACGAAGCCGAAGGGCGCACCGTCGCCTTTTATTAAATCATTATTTATATTTGCGATTTTGAATTTCGCGCGAATTTTTGCGAAACTATTCCTATTAATCAGCCGATTTGTGACATCACGATGTTATAATTTTTTTAATTTAGTACAGAAAAATGATTATCCGCTGAAATATCTCACGGAAAATATATTTAAACAAAATAATGTGTCACATATTCTTTATAATTTTCGACCAGGAATTCAATGGTAATATTAGATTTTGGGCCCGATGTAATTTTAAGGCTCGGTTAAGACTCAACATCATTTTTCAAATGAAAACATATCTTTTTTATTGCGTACTTGAATTCCTCATCTCAAAATACATACGAATACATAGTTAGGTTACTGATAATTGATATCGATCATTAAAATTCCATCTTATCGATTTTGGCCCTATCATGATTGGCTTTTATAGGCTAAATATGTATCGGCTGGCTGGTATTTTGAGATGAAGAATTCAAATGCGCAATAAAAAAGATGTTTTTATTTGAAAATATGAAGTTGGGCCTTAAATGAGCCTTAACTTAAAATTACGTCGGGGTTAAAGTCTAATATTACCATTGGAGTCCTGGTCGATAATAATGAAGGATATGTGCCACATTCTTTTGTTTAGAAATATTTTCCATGAGATATTTCAACATTCAACCATATATCCGTACTAAATTTCTAAAATTATAACTAGGCCAGGAGAATTACGACGAAATCTTTCAAATATGGCTCTAACGTGACGTACGAGGGTAGTTCAATAAGTCTTTAGAATGACCAACAGATGGCGCGCGAATCGTTCCAAATCATCTGTTTTCAGTCAGCACCACTCCCGACTAGATATATGGTGCAGTCACAGTCCACATCTTCTGAGTTTACGTGTTTTTATAACCAATTGAAAAAAAAAATTGCTTGTTAAGAAAAATGGAAAAAAACGAGTTCAGAGCGGTAATTAAACATTTTCATTTAAAGGGTTTAACTCCATATGAGATAAAAAATGAATTGGACTCACTTCATGGCACATCTGCCCCTGCCTTAGCAACGGTTTATAACTGGGTAAATGAATTTAAGCGTGGTCGTACATCAATAAGTGACGAACCACGTTCAGGAAGGCCCGTAGAAGCAACTACTCCCGAAATCATCAATAAAATCCACGATATGGTGTTGAAGGATAGAAGATTAAAAGTGCGTGAGTTAGCTGAGGCCACAAGGATATCTATAGGTGCAGTTGTTTCAATTCTACATGAAAAATTAGGCATGAAAAAGCTATCGGCAAGATGGGTGCCGCGTTTGCTCTCAGCTGAGAATAAACGCAATAGAGTGGTCGCCTCTGAGGCTCTTTTGGCGCGCATAAGTCGGAATCCTGAGGAATTTTTTCGTCGATTTGTGACTGTGGATGAAACATGGATACACCACTACACTCCTGAGACAAAGGAACAATCCAAACAGTGGATTTCCACAGGCGAACCAGCTCCAAAGAAGGCAAAGACCGTAAAGTCAGCTGGTAAGGTTATGGCTACAGTTTTTTGGGATGCACGTGGAATTATACTTATTGACTACTTGGAAAAGGGTAAAACAATTACTGGTGAGTATTATGCATCATTATTAGAGCAGCTGAAAGAAGAAATTAAAAAAAAACGACCACATTTGGCGAGAAAAAAAATTCTCTTTCATCACGACAACGCCCGAGTTCACACATGCTTCGTTTCAATGGCTAAAATTGAAGAACTAAAATTCGAATTGGTCGAACACCCACCGTATTCACCAGATTTAGCCCCCAGTGACTTTTTCTTATTTCCAAACTTGAAAAAATGGCTCGGTGGACAGAGATTTACGGACAACGAAGACGTAATTGCCTCTGTAAGTGCTTATTTTGAGGAACTTCCGAAAACGCACTTTTCTGAAGGATTAAAAAAACTTAAAAAGCGATTGACCAAGTGTATACAGCTCCAAGGAGATTATGTTAAAAAATAAAAAAAAATTTACCCAAAAAAAATTGTTTTTATACTTTATTCTAAAGACTTATTGAACTACCCTCGTAACTTAGACAATTATTGGAATCGCTCGGGAATGGTATACCTATTGATAATATCGAGGTGCGCCAGCTTCAAAATGTGTGCTATTTGCATAAACAACGAAAAAGTGGAAAAAAAAATGCGAAATTACTTATAAATTTGTTCGTTATGAAATTTTCTACAAGATAGGGTTGGTCCGATATCCGTAGATTTGAAATGTTCACTGAAAAATGCTCGAAAGTGCAAAAAAGTGGGTAAAAAACAAGGTAATTTTAAATTATTTATTTAACAATGAAAAAATAACCCAATCACGCCATAAATTTAGAGAAAAGTACTTGACTGCAATACAAAACGAGAGCCGCAAGGCCGATTAAGATTGGGCTGACAGTTTTTGCATAATGCAATTGTTAAGTAACCTACCTGGAAAAAAAGACCTTTTTTTTAATTTTGTGCCAGGCTCAAAGTTATGAATATGTTTTTGCGCCCGCGAATTTACACCTTCTTGGACCCTTAAACTATCATGTACAATTACTATCTCAACCATTTTTCACTTTTTAATAACTTTTTGAGCGGCTTTAAAAAGTTTGAAAATGTTGGCTTTTAAACAAATAAGTCTGTGAAGCGGGATTTGCGAGTGGGAAAAAATCGGAAAGTATAGGAAAATAGTGCTCGGAAAGACGTGTATTTTAAAAAAAATCATCCAATTCGGTCCAGTAGATGTTGAGATATTAACTTCCAAAGTCGGGAAGGGTATGCATGGTAACGGTTAATGATGTAACAATAAATTATATACCAATCGATAGGTTGTTCCGAGATGTTTTCGTATCTGCTTTAAAAAATTACATTGCACGTGTGCATCACGCACAAAAATTTGCATAAACATTGTGTAGTGCGCGCTCGGAGCTGAAATTCGGAGGGGCGGGGATAGGCTGCGAAACTTGAAATCGTCGCTTCAATATTCAATATTAATATTTTCCGAATTTTTTTCATTCTAAATTCAACTTTTCAAAATTTTCCTTTTTCCATAAAATATTTTTCTAAATTTTACTTTTATGCAATTTTATCTTGCCGAATATTAATCCCCGTAAATATCTCGAAAGAGACAATTTACGAAAATTAAATTATGAAATTCACCATTAATACTTTTATATTATTTATGATGCCTTTCCATTGTAACAAATAAAATGAACTAGAATGGTATTATTGCATTTATTCCACACTCGACCGATATGGCCACTTTTTGCTCCTAAAAATCGGGGCGAAAGTAAAATTCGCGGGGCGAAAGTAAAATTTGTGGGTCGAAAGTAAAATTTGCGGGGCGAAAGTAAAATTTGCGGGGCGAATGTAAAATTTGCGGGGCAAAAGTAAAATTTGTGGGGAAAATAAAATTAAAATTTTTGTCTTTTACAATTTTCTTTTTACAATACTATTCGTTTTATAATAAATTGATATATATCGAGTGGTTTTTTACAAAAAATACAGAAATTGTAATTACAAAATAAACTAAATCTTTATTTGCATATTTTCTATTTGAGCGCGCGCATACGCATTCTTCTAAATCAACCTAGAAAAATATAAAAATAACGCGTCGGTCCTACTTTTCAGGATCAATAAGTGTCCACGGTCGAGAGTGGAATAATACGAGTAGTATATTACGCATCTAGGGAGGAAAAGTATTGGCTAGTCCATAGCAGGTGTAAATTGCCACCTGAGCCGAAGGCGAGGGTGGTAAACACGTGCTATGGGGTAGCCATTTTTCCTCCCGTGGTACGTATACTATTTTTCACCATACCCGGGCCGAAAACTACACATTTCAGATTCGGAGCCGGGAGGAAATGTGGTACTTTCGGCCAGGGTATGGTGAAAAATACTATATGCAACACGGGACGAAAGCAGATTTTTCCCTCGGGTGATTACTGCCCTTCAGAGAACATTTTTCCCTGGGGTGATTACTACCCTCGAGAGAAGATTTTTCCCTCGGGTGATTACTGCCCTCGAGAGAAGATTTTTCCCTCGGGTGATTACTGCCCTCGAGAGAAATCTGCAACTTTCGCCCCTTGTTGCATAATGTAATATTTGGCAGTTCTAATAGTCAACTATACGAGTAGTATGATTCTTAGTAAGAATGCGAAACGTGAAAATCAAAAGTTCAAAACCAATAGGTATCGATTCCTGTAGCGATACTTCGATTCTTTTCTAAAATAATCGATTCTTATGTATTAATACTTTCCGTGATTCGATTCTTGGGTATAGATTCTTTTTTGAGGATTCACCCTTCCCTAGTTTAAAACCAATCAAAGAACCTAAAATAGAGGTGCGCCACATTGCGCGCTGTACCACATTGTACCGATTTCCCCTATATTACTTACATTAGTTAAGTACTTGAGTACAGTCAGATCTCGCGTACTGTTAACTCGCGCACTGTTAACCCCTGCGCACTGTTACGGTTCAATACCTGCGAATCGTTACAATATAATTCCATGTTCAGGAATGTATCAAGTTCACGGGACTCCTTCAAACATTTTTCTTTATTTTAACGCCAAAATATCGTTATTATTTATTAATTTTATCAAGATTTGAATTATTAAATCGAATTTTCTATGAAAGTTTAAGCACCCTATTTTTTTGTAATTTTGTTATATGTACGGCCCTGGCCGTTCAATCTGATTGGCTGACGCGACAGTAACAGTGGCCAGGTGCGTCGGTCTCGACTTCTATCAGTGCACGAGGTCTGACGGTAAAAATATACTTTAAGTACTTTTTTCAAGTACTTTTGTACTTGACAAAATGTATTTTAAGTACATTATACAAGTACTTTAGAATTTTTCATCAGTTTTACTTTTTATAGAAATTTTTAAAGCAGCGCACAATTTGTTTCATTGAGTTGTGTTAAGCAAGTTGTTGGATTGCTTGATTATGTTATTGTTTATATTACTTATATGTATCGCACACCCCCAAAAAACTCATAATTCTGTTATTTTTACCCAAGAAAGTAACGTAATTTTGTCGCGAAATAATATTATCGATTAAGTCCTTTTATTATAATGACTTATTCAATCTTTATAATTATATTTAAATACTGATTTCACCATACTTCAAGCATTTCACGATTTTCGGTATCCGGATTATTGACTACTATACATAGATTTAATTTCCTTTTTTCAATATAATGTTTTCTCGTGGATTCTAGAGTACATTTCGCTTTAATGTCTTATTATACCCCAGTCTACGGCAAATACATTTTTCCCGAGCTATTGAAATGCGAAATACGGACTTCATTATTAATAAAGTCACTTCTTATGAAAACCCTTCGACAAGATGTATTAAGGGTATAAATCCATAGGTACATGTTTGAACAAAATATTTTCTCTTTAGTTATCTAACGAATAACCGACAACAACCTGTGTTATACTCATTTTTAACCAGTGTTGAAGCTTGCAAGTGTAAAAAACGAATATACAAAAATTCTTTATTTTATGCAATTTAACTATTTTAGCTATACATTTATATATAATATTCGTGCAACTTTCTTATGTAAAGGGCTTGTTTGGGTCACTGATTACGAATCTAATGTCAGATTTTCAAAATTCAAAATAGCAGGGCTAATATAGCGGACAAAAAAATTTTCGTCCGTCATATTAGATCATCCATTTTGGATGTTATATTTTGTCATTATATAATAATATTTAGCGTTATATTTTAAATATTAATATTTGAAATCGTATAACATTTTTTATATATGTGGCACACATCTCTATCAAGGTTTAATGTACTTAATAACATATTTCTATACAGATTACTTAAATATTGTTATAAAATGAATCATTTAATAATATTTGTAAGGAGCGTCAAAAGAAAAGCCTTATAAAAGTCTGTGTAGAGATAAACGCGTCCCGACTTTCCAAAAATTGTCCGGTATACGTTTATGTATGAAAAAGATAGATTCAATATTTTGATTCTAAAGTAGTACTTAAAGTAGGTTTACAAGTACTTTAGTACTTCAGTACTTGTTACTTAAAGTACTTATGACAAGTACACAAGTACTTAATAGTAAGTACTTAAGTACCTCTGCACTGAATTATAATCATTCAAGTACAGATACTTGAGTAAAATTACCTCAAATTTTGTACTTAAGTACCGCTTTCTTGAAAGTAACGCCCATCACTGCTATCAATATTGAACCATTTTCAATCGTGAAACATCCTAAAACCCTCTTAAACTCGAGTCGCAAAATACTATTGCAAAATAATCGTCGTCAAAATATCGAATGTGGGTCAAAGTCATGTATAAATTAAATGATTATGAAAAATATGCTATATTTTAAAATACAAGCTGTATATATGGCCTTAAAGTAATTACTGTGGGCTGTCGCCATTGAATAATTCACACCCCTGGTAGAAATCTAAGCTGGTTTCTGGCCAGATTTTAGCTAGATTTTTTAAATCTGCTTTATTTCTGGTTAAGGAATTAGCTAGAAATCAGTTAAGATCGACATGCTTTTTAGCATATTCTAGCTAGATTCTGCTTAATATTCTAGTTAATATAAAGTTGATAAAAGAAGTAATTTATATATTAATTAATAATGGAAATAATAACAGTTTTATAAAAATCGAAGTAATAAGATAAATAATCTAATAGATTGATCTCTACGAGTCAAGTTACTAGACTATGTCACAGCTTTTGATTCTTATTTAAAAGGAGTGCTGTATATTTTACCAGCTTTTAAACCTTTTAAAAAATGATCTAAATAAAATGCATGTAATCTGCGTTAAAAATCCAGAAATATAAAAAAAATTACAGAAATTGGTTATAATGTTATAAAAACCATGTAGGCTCGTCATGGAGTCGCAGGCAGGCCTTTCTCCGACACACGGTGATACGCACAAAGAGGCTGGTATATATGAATTCTAAATGATAAATTCACTAGTGGAAACCTGCTAATAGGTATTCACCTAGTTGTTGAATGTAGCTTTATGGAAGGCATATATGAGATCAAATGCCAAATTAAATTTCTAAGTTTAAGAAAAGGTTGCTCTTTCGTCTCCCTGACGAGCCTACCAGGCAGAGCTGAAGGCGAAACACACATTAAATTCATATTTTCTACAATTTCCGTTTTTATAACATTATAACCAATTTTTGTAAAATTTTTTGATTTTTCTGGATTTTGAACGCAGATCACATGCATTTTATTTTGATCATTAGGGGAGGATGGGGTATTGTCGGCCACCTAAGCAAGAATGCACATTATTCAAGTTTTATAATAGTTTTTCATAAAGTGTAAATGATTAGGATAAAGTTAAAGTTATTTACTTTAAATATTTCTAATCAGTTTCGTTTATAATTAAAACGTATAAAAGATATAAAACCAAATAAAAACAATAGATTTGGCTGGAATTGCCCTGAAGCATGAGGTAATACCGGTCAGCCTTCGTACAATCGCAGTCACTATTAAAACATTACTTATATAGGTAAAACGTTTCTTTTAATGAATTATGTGAGCCTCAATATGACCAATCACACTATTATTTGTAGTTTAACAATGAAATATGTAGTCCAAAAGACACTGTTAAACAAGAAACACTTAAGCAAAGATGAACTATCAGAGAGCGCAAAACAACGCTTTAGGGAGGATGGGGTATTGCAGGTCACCTAAGCAAACATGCTTGTTATTTCCACTTTCAAATAGTTTTTTTTAACTTTAAATAATTATTATGTTAGTTCAAACCATTGACTATAAATATTTCTTATTGGTTTAATATAAAAATGTAAGATATCGAAGCTATAAGTCGAAATAGAAAAAAGCATTTTGACCGAATTTACTCCACATCAAAGGGTAATACCGGTCAGCCTTAGTATAATTCTGATCACTATTAGAAAGTTACTTTTATAGGTGAAAAATTTCTTTAAATCAATTATATGTACATTCATATGATCCGTCGCATTATTATTCGCACTTACATAGTGAAACATACAACAACATAACCACTATTCAATCAAAAACACTTAAGCAAAGTTACCCTATCTGAGAGCACAGCGAAACGTTTTCTTAGCCTCACTTTCGAGAGCGTCATATAAATAACATTGTGACCGGGATTACCCCCATTCTACTTAGTAATTTAAATTGAAATGCTAAAAAAGTAATAGGTTTATACTCTTTTTTCTTCATTACTTCGTATTCTTAGATTGTTCAAATTAATAAAGATGTAAAAAATAACTGCATAAAGCAACAAATAATATGCATAAAAGCTTATTTTATAGATCAGATTTCTTATCTTATATATTTCTTATCTTATATTCTTGTAGGCTTACACTTTGATTGTGTATAATTCCTAATAAAACTTAGTAGAAGGTTGTTTGGACATTAGATTAATTGCATTTTATGTTGCGTTTAATATACTATTCGAATTATTACCTAAAATTGTTTAGATTATTGAAAATAAGGGTGACCGGAATTAGCCAGTGACCGGCATTACCCCGTACTCCCCTACTAACCTCATGTTTGGGAGCGTCCATATGAATAACATGGTGACCAGGATTACCTCTATTCTGCTTAAAGATTTAAATAGAAATTATAAGAAAATCAAACAATTTATTTGATTTCTTCTTTACTAATTCATATTGTTAGAGTGTTCAATTTGGTAAAGTAGCATGAAGAAACTGTATAAAGTTTAAATAGTATGCGTAAAAGCTTAGCTTATAGATCAGATTTCCTATAAGAAATGAACGCCTAAACATTATTTGCGCATAATTAACTAACAAACCAGAACATAATGCTGTTTGAACATTAGATTGATAGCCTGTTATGTTCCGTATGATATACTATTGGAATTATTATGTACAAATGTTTAAATTATTAAATATAAGGATGACTGGAATTGACAAGTGACCGGTATTACCCCGTTCTCCCCTAAAAGGTTTAAAAGCTGGTGAAATATACAGTATTCCTTTTAAATAAGAATCAAAAGCTGTGATATAGTCCAGTAATTTGACTCGTAGAGACCAATCTATTCATTTTCTTACTTTAAAATCTTTTAAACGACCCTGGTAGAAATCTAAGCTGGTTTCTAGCCAGATATTAGCTAGATTTACTAAATCTGCTTTAATTCTGGTTAAGAAATTAGCTAGAAATAAGTCAAAAACCACATGCTTTTTAGCTAATTCCTAGTTAGATTCTGCTTAATATTCTAGTTAATATAAAATTGATAAACTAAGTAATTTATGTAATAATTAATAATGGAAATAATAACAGTTTTATAATAATCAAAGTAATACGCCATTCTAATCATACTACATAAAGTATTTTACCAAATTACAGTTAAAAATGTACCTTAAATGTATAGTAGTAATGGAAGTTAGGTTATTTGTTTATATAACGACCCGTGTATTTAGAAAGTATTATTTATACAAAAAGTACCAATGCCCTGAGTAAAATTTAAGTGTCTTTATTAAAGAAATTTATGTTACAAATAATAGATTGCATGTCATATAATTATTGTTATTTTAAAAATAACAATAAAAACAGAATAATGCAAGTTATGACGAAATTTGGAGAATAGGTAAACAAATATTTGTAGTTTTACAATGAAGTTTTATTACAAAATTTTATTTTCGACATCGATCACAAAATTTTATTTTCGACATCAATCACAAAATTTTATTTTTGACATCAATTACAAAATTTTTGTTGACTAAGTTATGATTGTGTCATTTTCGGAAAGAAAATTATTAGTTATCAAATACTTTTAGTATTGCATATACATATTTCTATAATCTCGTAAGTTGTTATTTGTTGATAAAAATATTTATTTTGGCGGCATACTATATTGAACATTCAATAAAGTATAATAATGTATATTTTTAAAAACTAATAACTTTTCAAAACAAAATATAAATGTAGAAATGTACTAAATATCATGAAATATGTAAGAGGAGTTTGGTGGGGTGCTGACCCGAGTACGCTTCTTATTATATATAAATCGTATGTTAGATCTTTGATTGATTATGCCGGCTTTGTATATTTACCAGTGAAAAAGAGGCTCACTAATGCGCTTGAGAAGATACAGTATGCTGCCATAAGGTTAGCTTTGGGCTATCGCATCAGTACCCCTACCAATATCCTCCTTGCTGAATCAAAACTTGTATCTATACACGAAAGAACTAAAAATGTATGCTTAAACTACTTATGCAAAACAATTTCAAATTCAAGTCTACCTGTAAATAAAGCTATAAATAGCTCTTTTCACATATTTAAAAAAAGAAAGAAAAAAATAATGCTCCTATGCTGTATTGATCAAATATACACCTTAAAAGATCAAATCAAAATTCAACGACACTATAATCTCTATCTCACAGAATACGATATTGTTATATCTAACCTTGAAGTAGACACTGAATTCGGAAAAACTCTACGACAAACGGCTGATCCAAATAGGTTACTTGAAAAATTCATTAAAAAAAATGACGCGATTGCAATTTTTACAGATGGTAGCAAATCAATCAATGGTACGAGTATATCAGTAGGAGCAGCTTGCTTTTCTTTTGACTTAAACACTTCTATTCAAAGAAGTATTAACAATAATGCGTCAATTTTCACAGCCGAATGCATTGCATTAAATGATGCACTAGACCTGGCTACAAATTGCACAAACACAAATGTAATCGTTTTCACTGATTCCTTAAGTGCATTACAAACAATAAAATCCTCAAAACTTAACATTAAATTAAATCACTATATTTATGAAATCAAAAGAAAAATTTGTGAATTTACAAAAAAAAATACCAACCATTTTAAAGTTAAGCTAGTTTGGATCCCTGCACATATAGGAATCAATGGAAATGAACGGGCTGACCAACTTGCTAAAGCAGCTACAAATAATCCTTATTGTAAAGATTTCCACATTCCTTTCTCTGACTTACGCCAGAAATTTAAACAAACTTCCAAATGCAATACAGAAAAAATGATTACTGAAATGGGCAAAAAAAAAGGTGTAGACTATTTTCAAAATTTTTACACTCTAAAAAATAAACCCTGGTTTGAAAAAAGTAATTTTAATCGGGCAAATATTGTCATGATAAACAGATGTCGAGCTAACCATTATAATCTCGCTGCATCTCTGGCTCGCATCAGCATAATTAGTGATCCTAACTGTACATGCAATACAAACATACAAGACCTCGATCACATACTTTGGCAATGCCCACTTTATGAAACACAACGACAAAACCTTGTAAGCGACCTCAGTAAATTACATATCTACCTACCTAATAAGAGCTCATCTATACTTGTTGATACGCGGCCTTCTGTATACAAAACTCTGTACAAATTCTTTTGTAACTGTAAGTTAAACTTATAATGTTATACATAAACACGCTATACTTTGTAATCAGACTGTATATCTAATCTATGTAATGCTAAAAAACCTCGTATGAGGTTAATAAAGCTTAAATTAATAAAAAAAAAAAAATAAATAGGTTAGATTTGCAAACAAAATACGTTCTTACTTAAATCATAGTCTTAAGCAGATTTTATCCAGATATTAGCTATAATTTGACTTATCAATAGCTTATTACTCTGGCTAATAATTAATAAGCTAACCCGCCATTCTAGCTAACTTTCTACCAGGGGAGTAATAAATACATTTCTTAAGAAAAGAGCAATCTTTTCTTAAATTTATAAATTTAAACTAATTGTTCCAATATAAAATTCTTTGTTCTAATAAATTAATTTAAAATTGCTATATCTCTTTCTAAATAATAGATCAAAGAAGGTGTGCTTTTTCATCATTGATGGTTTGAAGAAAGATAATTTTTTACTATAATTACAGAACGATAGGTAATCCTTATCACAGCAATTTCTTCTCTGTACGTAATTGATTGAAATTATTTAAATATTTAAATTAAATGTAATCAGATGTTAGTACGTAGATTCACTGAATTCCGAACCATCTAAAATTTTTCGAATGGTTTGCCATCATAGATTTCCGAGATATAACCGTTTAAACTAAATATGACTTTATATTTTATAAGAGATAGGTAATTTTATGCTTTTCTAAATGTATTTACATTAAATTGATCATAATATTTCTAATAAACAAAAAACTCGTAAATCTAAAACTCAATAATACAAAAATTTGAAAAATTATTATAAAAAAAAAATTCAATACATTTTTAGATTTCTGGGAAATTTCGAATCTTCATTAGAAACCGAAAAAAATGAGCCCCGTTTAGACAAAAATGATTGTGCCATTCTCGAAATACAAGCGATCAAAAAAAATTGTTTAAAATGCATAACCTCAAATATGTTGGAATATAGAGGTCGTTATAATCAGGGTAGATAACTTAACCAAGAGATAGTAAAAAGCTAACTTTTTGGAGAGTTTCAAATCAAATGCTGCCGTTTTACTCCAGTTATCGTAGGTGACAAAAAATCGATTTTTTTACAAATAGATTCTTATCTCTTCAAAAGAAAAAGACAAAGCCTAAAAATTTTTCTTCTTATATTTTACAAATGTATAAGCGATTGAAAACTGTTGCAACGCCGTTACCCTAAGCGGGTCCTGGGCGTAGTCGTCCAGAGCGAACGGGTGGGTGCCTATCACCACTACACAGCGCGTCCTCAGGTTGCGGATAGAGGAACGACCCCTGAGAAAGAGGTTAGCTGCGAATAAAGCGAATAAGCAGTCGCGGACAGCCGATAGGCCCAGGCGTGGGTGTGATGAGCCCGCACTGGCGAACGCATTCATCTAGAAACACTACACAAGCACCGCAACAACTACAAACACTATACAAAATCTCCTATCTTACTTTCTTCTTCTACCTTACTCTGTAATCTATCTCTTTTACCACACATTTCAAACAAAAAATGGGCCAAAAATCCTGCTGTCGTGGAGGATGCGGGAGCGATGACAACTGCCCTGAGAGGGGATGTGTAGAATGATTCGCCACCTGGTCTTACACGGCAACGAAGCCAGCGAAGGCGCGCTGCCTTGCAGGGGGGCGTTAGGATATGAGAATGAAACCGAGTGTGTCTGACGACGAGTTGACTATGTCCTCGCCAAAGTCAGAAAGCTCTCATACTTAGTTCTAGGGAGGTATGAGGGTTATCACCCCTAGACGGATGGACTCACCTGCGATCGGAACAGGATCCAAAACGCGCGGGTTTAACTTACTATCATGGCTCAAAGAAAACAAAACCAAACCAAAACGAAAAGAAACTTAAGGGTGGGAACCTGGAATGTACGCAGTCTACACAGAGCAGGCGCGTTCCGGGAAATCATAAATGAAACTGAGAGGTACAATTTAGATTTGGTCCAATACAAGAAACCCGATGGAAAGATAACGCGATGCTAGGATCCGGTAACTTCACCTTTTTATATGGGGGCGCGAGCGGGCATTCTCTAGGCACCGGATTTCTTGTTAACAAAAGCATCATACATTCCGTTAAAAGTTGCAATTTCGTGAATGACCGACTCTCGTATATCATCATCGAAGGAGCGTGGTATAATTACGTGGTTATTAACGTCCACTGTCCCACGGAGGACAAAGAGAAAGAAGTCAAAAATCTTTATTATGAAACTTTAGAGCAATTAATCGACCAATTCGCGTCTTACGACACCAAAATAGTAGTGGGGGATTTCAATGCTAAAATAGGGAGAGAGGAAATGTTTAGGCCCACCATAGGCAAAGAAAGTCTGCACGAAACCAGCAATGATAACGGTATTATGGTCATAAATTTCGCAGCCGCAAAAGATCTTATAGTCAAGACCACGTGCTTCAAGCACAAGGATATACACAAGGCAACGTGGACATCGCCGGATGGGGCCACGCACAATCAAATCGATCATTTTCTTATTGATAAGAGGCGCCACACGAATGTACTCGACGTAAGGACCTATAGGGGGGCGGATTGCGACTCAGATCATTATCTAGTAGTGGCCAAATTAAGAGCCAGATTAGTAGCCGGTCAAAATAGTAAGCGAGCGAACAAAGTAGAAACCTTTGATATTGGAAAACTACGAAGCGGGATAGAGCGAATCAAGTACCAAGTAGAAGTTAGCAACCGATTTCAGGCGCTCGAGGAAACGGCAGAACAGACGAGAGTCGATGACGATTCGAACAGGTTGTGGGGGGCTATCGAAAAAACTATAAAAGGGGCCGCGAACAAAGTACTGGGTAAGAAAAAAAGGCCGAAGAGCAAACCATGGTTTGACGAAGAGTGCGAACTCTGGTTTGAAAGGCGCAAGAAGGCTAAATTAGATAGTGTACACAATGAAAGCGGTAGGGCCGTAGAAGAATACCATGAAATAAGAAAGCAAGTACGTGTGATTTACAGAAACAAGAAGCGCGAGTATCAGAAAAATGAAATTAGAAAAATAGAAACTAATAGTAGGGAAAATAACCCGCGCGAGATGTACAAAGGAATAAACGCTATTAGGAAGGGTTTTCAGAGTAGATCGCAGCTAATGAAAGATAAGGACGGGAACCTCGTGACAAGCGAAAATGAACTATTGAAATTATGGAAAGATTATTTCGATAAGTTATTAAACGTGCATGAAAACTCCGAGGAAATGGGAGACGAAATCCACACTGCTGAACTCCATATGGACGAAACGACCTACAAAGAAGTAGAGGCCGCGATCAAAAAGCTAAAAAACAATAAGGCCGCAGGAAACGATTATATACCAGCTGAACTACTTAAATATGGAGGCACCGCGCTTACATCAAAAATTTTTTATCTAGTATGTGCTATTTGGAGAAATGAAACAATACCAGAAAATTGGAAAGAATCCATCATCATACCGATCTTTAAAACGGGAGATAAAACAGACTGCAATAACTACCGGGGAATCTCACTTTTAGCTACCTGCTACAAAGTTCTGTCAAACGTAATACAGGCCAGACTCACACCATTCGCGGAAGATATAATAGGAGATTATCAGTGTGGATTCCGGCGCAACAGGTCAACGAGCGATCAAATGTTTACCATAAGACAATTATTAGAGAAAAAGTGGGAATATTGCGAAACTATACACCAGCTATTTGTGGACTTTAAGAAAGCGTACGACTCTGTCAAACGAAGCAAAATGTATGAAATCCTAGTGCTCCTTGGCGTACCAAAAAAACTCGTAAAATTAATTCAAATATGTCTGAACGGAAGCACTGGAAAGGTCCGAGTAGGCGGTAATGTATCCGAATCGTTCATGATACGCGACGGTTTGAAGCAAGGTGACGGGCTTTCAACGGTACTCTTTAACCTGACGCTAGAGCATGTTGTTAGAAAAATGCAGGCTAGCGAGCTAGGCGCAACACTCAACGGAACAACGCAAATTTTAGGCTATGCGGATGACTTGGATATAGTGGGAGATAATGGTGAAACGGTGGCGAGAAATGCGGAAATCCTTATAAATGCGGCTAAAAACACGGGGTTAGAAGTGAGCGAATCGAAAACGAAATATATGATCATGGAGAAACTGGGCATTCGCGAAGCAGAGGGGGATCTCAGAGTCGGAAATTTCACTTTTGAAAAGGTTAGCGAATTCAGATATTTAGGTACAACTATGAATGATCGAAACGAAATTAAAGCCGAGATTAATAAGAGACTTCATTCGGGTAATGCCTGCTTCTACGCTGTGAACAGATTACTTAAGTCAAAGCTACTGTCGAAAAATGTCAAAATAAGGATATATAGGACTATAATAATGCCGGTAATCTTGTATGGGTGCGAAACCTGGGCGCTCACTAAAGCGGAAGAAAATCGTTTTAGGGTATTTGAAAATTAGGTTCTGCGGAAAATATACGGGCCAAAGAAAGATGAGGAAACTGGGGAGTGGAGGAAACTGCACAATGACGAGCTACATAATTTGTACGCGTCACCAAATATTAACAGAATAATAAAATCACGGAGACTAAGATGGGCAGGGCACGTGGCAAGAATGGGCGATGATCGTACAGCAGCGCGCATAATGAAAGGAAAACCGAAAGCAACGCGACCTCTTGGTAGACCTAGACGCAGATGGGAGGATAACGTAAAATCAGACGTAACTGAAATTGGGCGGGAAGGCGCGAAATGGATGGGGTTGGCACAAAATAGGGAAACGTGAAAGGCTTGCGTAGATGAGGCAATAAACTTTCGAGTTCGAAATGCCATTTAAAAAAAAAAAAAATAAATAAATAAGCGATTGAAAGAAAAATGACGACTTTGTGTATAACAAAACAAGGAAACAGATTATTCCAAATTTCGGATCAGAAAATATAGATAATATTATACTCTTTCAAATGAGTTATCACTTAATCGATGATATTATTTCTAAGGTATCATAAACCCCGAAAAACTAAAACTCAAAAAACGAAAAACCGCTACAACCACATGAAAAAAAAATTCTTTTTAGCCGCCGTTCTTAAAGGAAAACAGAAAAAAATGACCCTTTAAAAATTAATTTTCATAGTATATATTCAGAGTAATGCCACTCCATATCCATGCGTACACACACGCACACACACGCACGCATGTACGCACACATATCCATACGGACATTTTCTAAAAATAGTGTATTGAGATTCCAAGTGGCCCATAACATATTTCTAACATGTTTTTAAGAAACCCTTTTTTTCTTATTATTACAAAGTTTCCTTTAGGAGCAAGCAAAATAAAATATTATCATATTCTGCATCAAATTCTCTTTCAAAACACGCGGACTAAAGTACTTTATCTTTTACAGTTCTTGAGATAAAAATACATACATTTTGAGAAAAATGAAATATGCAAATAATCAAGTTTTTCAGTTTGGCACAAATCCTGAGCCAATATAGGTAGGGGATTGAAACTTTTTTTTTAAATATTTTGAGCATGTAATACATCATTTTATTAAAATTTCAGAGTTTTTACATTTTTCACTTGCTCACTTGACGTGAAATCCCCCATATATACATACTATGCGGAAAATTATTTTTATTATACTAAACTAAAACTAGGGGAACACGGTACAATGTGGCGCTGTGCGCAATGTGGCGCACCTATAGTTTAGGTATTTTAATTGGTTTTAAATAAGTTATACTGACTTTGTGTAGTTCTCTAATATACTTAATGTACCCTGAAAAGTTATTGTACCATATTATAAATTTTCTGTTCTAAAAATAGTGAAAGCATTTTTACGGACTTTTACCCACAAAATTTACATTTGATACAGTTACTTATAATTAAATGTTTGTCCCCCTGAAAAGAAAGTACAAAATTATGAATGTATACCTTGGACTTAACTACTGTTGACTTCTACCTTAAATTTGAAAAAATAGTTTACACATATTTCATAAAATATTATAATAATAGATAACCAACTTGTGGGCAATATGGCACAGCATAATTAAACACATTATAAATGATTATTTAATTAACATTCAAGTAAGAAAATACGTAGAAGTGAATTTCTAACAAAGAATAACATATTTCTATACAGATTACTTAAATATTGTTGTAAAATGAATCATTTAATAATATTTGTAAGAAGCTTCAAAAGAAAAGCCTTATAAAGGTCTGTAGAGATAAGCGCGAACCGACTTTCCAAAAATTTAAAACGCGAATTTTCCAAAACGACTTGTTTTATCAATGCTCACGCTGTATCTTTATTTCTATTGGATCGAACTGTTCTAGTTTACACACTTCAGAAAACGTAAAATTCTGACTAGAAGCAGAATCAAATCGAAATATTTTTGTCAATTAAAAATTCAAGTTTTCAGTCTTAAATTTTACCGACCGAAAGATGCATAATCGAGTTTTAGACGTCGAAACTAACGGCACTCTATTGATTCATTCATACTGATGAAAAGTCGTTAGGCTTACTAGGAGAGTATCTGACCTGCGGGTCATGTATTTGGATAAAATTCTGGGACCTTTTTTTGGTACCAAGTATGGAAAATAGGTCGCAAATCGGTGGTTATTCATTCTAATATTTCTTGGTAGCAAATCGGTGGTTATTCATTCTAATACTTCTTGGTTTTAAGTGATGCATTAAATACTGGCCCAACCTAAGTTTAGAATTTGCACAATATTTTGCTTGAATATTTTTACAAATATTTACAAAATTATTTAATAACATACGGAATAAGTTATTTAATTAATACTTAGCATCACAAAAGTACTATACTGTTTTAAATTTACACTTATATCAATTTTATAGTGGTGCGCCGTATTGCCCGAAACGACAGAAAAAAGAGACTTGTGAATTTATTTATAAAAACTTGAAATTTATGAGAATAAGCATTTAGACTTAAATAAAACTTTTTAGTATTTGTAGCTAAGGTATTAAAGTACCCGTTAAGACTTTTAAGCATAACATTAATGGGGACGGCCTGGGTTAAACCCAAAAAAATACTTTTTTTTTTACGAGTCCAGAAAACTATTTATGTTTAAAAGCTATTATTCTGATAATTTTTGTGCTACTAAACACAAAAATCCGCAAAATCTTGATCCTACACGTCACAATAAATCATTATTTTCAATACCTTATATATTAAAGGAACTTTGATCCTCACACGATTCGAGGTGACATGATGTACGAAAATTTTTTCTTCGACGGTTATTTGACTCCCTTTGACATGTATTACAAAAAGAGCGGAGCACTTTTTCGTTAAATTTTCTTTTATTGCTCTTTTTTGTAGATTCAAACAATTTTTTAAAAAATATTAAAAGAATGTTTTCAAAAAAATAATAAAAAAGATTTTAACGAAAAAATGCTCCACTCTTTTTGCAATACATGTCAAGAGGAGTCGAATAACCGTCGAAGAAAAAATTTTCGTTCATCATGTCACCTCGAATCGTGTGAGGATCAAAGTTCCTTTAATAAATAAGGTATTGAAAATAATGATTTATTGTGACGTGTAGAATTAAGATTTTCAGGTTTCATTATGGTAAAATTTAAGATATTCTTGTGTTTTGATAACACAAAATTTTCCAGAATGATTGCTTTTAAACATAAAGAGTTTTCTGGACTCGTAAAAAAAGTCTGTTTTTCGGGTCAACCCAGGCCTGCTCCCTTAAAGAGAATATTAACAAGCATATTTTTTAATGCGTCTTAAGTGCGCCACATTGGACCTTTCTCCTCTACAGGCATTTTTCTAGTAAAAAGTAATTACCGTGGCAAAAATGATCGTGTTTAGTCCGGTAAAAACTATAAAAAAATACACATAAAAAATTGTTGGCCACCTGCAAATGGTTTGCAAGAAAAATATATCCCATTTTACTATGAATAAAAATTTTAAACCGTTACACCCAAAAGAAGATTTTTAGGTTATTCCGAAAATCAGGAAAAAAATATCGTTTTTCTGACAACCACCCATGTATGTATGATGTGTTTGTGTTTATGTGTATGTATGTGTGTATATTAGTTTGTGTTTGTGTGTGTGTCTGTATGTATGTATATATGTACGTATGTGTGTGTATATGTGTGTGTAGGTATATATGCAATGTACGTATCTGGTAAAATTATGTGGTCACCATAACTTTTGAAGGCCACCGTACTTCGAGCTGAAATTTTGCAGGTAGGATAAACTAGGCAATGAATGGTCGAACTGTAGAAATCTGGATTTTATAGAAGTTAATATTATAATATATATATATATATATATATATATATATATATATATATATATATATATATATATATATATATATATATATTTGTATGAACAAAATAACCACTAAAACTGCACTTGTTATTCATTTTTCTTTAAGTAAGCATAGTAATATAGTTTATAAAAACTCCTGTAGAAGGTGCTTTCGATAAAAGCTACGGTTACTAGCTCCGCACTTCTTTTATTGTAAATAAACAATAAACTGTTTTGCACTACCAAATACAGTTATGTTTACGTTTAATTTATTTGGAGACCAATTTTTTATACATTAAGTTCATTTTTCCGCCTTGTGATTACGGAGATATTCGCAAGTAAAAATCTTGACACTGGCGGCCAGGTTTTCTCCAATCTGCGCAGAATCCACGCCTCGCGTGTGTAGTGTGTCGGGAGGTTATTAAATCGCCTCTCGCGCTTCACTTAGACTTTTGATCTGTGAAACATTGCTGGAGCGCTCTTGAGAGACCTGTGCTGTACCTTTCAACTCATCACTGTCAAACGGTATTTTTCCCAGTGTGTGGAAATCTACTTTTATTTATCAAATATTTAAAGGTGGGGATAAACAAAATGTGAAAAATTACCGACCTACATCCATCCTGAGTTGCTTATCCAAATTATTAGACGCTATTGTCGCTAGACAATTTTTCCAACTTCTGTATTTCGCGAGTTGTCAAGGAGCAGCATGTCTTTCTCAAGGGCCGATCTACTGCAATTAATCTTATTCTGTATAGTGATTTCATTACTAATGCTCTGGAAAAGCTAGTCATATAGATATATATATATATATATATATATATATATATATATATATATATATATATATATAAGCTAGTCATATATATATATATATATATATATATATATATATATATATATATATATATATATATATATATATATATATATATATATATATATATATATATATATATATATATATATATATATATATATATATATATATATATATATATATATATATATATATATATATATATATATATATCTATATGACTAGCTTTTCCAGAGCATTAGTAATGAAATCACTATACAGAATAAGATTAATTGCAGTAGATCGGCCCTTGAGAAAGACATGCTGCTCCTTGACAACTCGCGAAATACAGAAGTTGGAAAAATTGTCTAGCGACAATAGCGTCTAATAATTTGGATAAGCAACTCAGGATGTATATATATATATATATATATATATATATATATATATATATATATATATATATATATATATATATATATATATATATATATATATATATATATATATTTATAGATATATATAATAGATATAGACATTAGGCTGACCCTTATTTACCAAATTGCCTGGATACTGGCTCCCCTCACCGAAATCGATAGTTTCTACCTAAAAACTAAGAATGCCTCAAAAAAGACCGATTAAAAAAGCTTTTAACCCGTTTCACTTTCATAAAAACGCTTTTTTTACTGTTTTTTTCAAAATTTTCATGTTTTTAAGCTCCCCCTTCTCTATAAATTTTTTTAGGAACTTCCAATCTACTTAGATAATTAATGTGGGTGTAAACAGAGCCTCTAGTTGTGATTTTGGGAGAAAAAATTTTTTTTGGCCAAGATTGAGGGATTTATTTCAGTTAAAAAAATCACAAAAATGCCCTTTTTTCGCGGTTTTTCTAGTTTACCGATGGGTTACCGCCGATCGAGGTGGAAATAAGTTTTATAGCCAAAAAGTAGAGTTTAAAACCTTCAATTTCGTTTTTTAAACAAGTATCTAAGAGCTTCCGTAACCGTGATATGAACATCCGAAGATGGGAAGAAAATCGAAGAATTAAATGTGTGAACCAGCTATTCGAATTATTAGGTTTTTTTCATTTTTAACTGCCGTGTGGGTTTTGAAAATGATAAATTCTCTATTTTTTCAACATCTCTTTTTGACAGTCGCAAATTCTTTGCCGAAAAAATTTACCTGTGGGGACAACTAATTATTTCCTCTCCGAATATAAAATACTAAAATTTATTTTTTAAATCATCGATATTGGTTATGAGAGAACTGGATTAATACTCGAAATATTATTATTAATTTTTACACGTATAAACAATATATTTACAAAAATATAATACATGAAATATAAATATATAAAATGAATGACTTTCATTTATTTTTATTACTGAGTTTTTAATTTCTCTAACAACTCTGTCTTATTAGAACTGGCCAGTAAATTTTTCCTGCTCTCTTCAATAAACTGAAGTAAATACTTCTTCTGTTCTTCATTGTGAGACCTGGTATTTAGATACTCTTCTGTCAAATGAATTGCCCTTTCGGCACAATCGTTCACAACAGTAAGGTGTTTTAATTTTTCGCGACAATCCACGAAAGAAGTATCTTTTTCCCATTTAGTACAGTCAACTTTCAGAAAACTATTGTTTAAATTGAATTTACTAAAAAAACTCAAACTTTGGCTATTTACAAAATAATCAAGATTTTTATCATGCAATGCCCTGATGCCCTCATCAGAGGGATCAAATTTCTTTACACTATCATCTTCATCATTTAACGGTTGGTTTTTC